>OY787660.1:49541806-50149687 GCA_963678985.1 Spisula subtruncata
AATGGCTTTTTATGACATTTTTATTCTGTTATTCTTAAACAGTGAATTGAGTGAGCAATAACACTTAAGCTATGATTCATTGAAGCTAATAACATTGAATAGTTTGGAGTGTTACGTCAATATATAACAAATATTATGATTTCTGTTTAAATACTAAAGTAATGGAATTGTTGCCTTTTCAGTAAGGTTTATATGAACAATTCTATTGACCTTAGAAAATGGATTAATGACCATGAGCAATTGTATTAAGGTCAGTCCGCAATTAAGTATCAGGGTCAATTTGGCCGCTAAGTCAATAATACATTTGAACTGTTTATAAATATGATTGGAAAACTGCAAGTTGTAAGTTAACAATGATCAGCATACTCTGCCATAATTCCATTGATCCCTGTTATGCTTAAGTGTTTAAACAGAACCATGATCTTAGCAACCTAGCCAAAATAATGCCAACTATAATTTAATATATAGTCATAAACTGCTACAGAAACAAATTTGTTCAGATGCTGTCTTTTGTACACTGTATAGTTTTCCAATAATCTTCCAACAGATCAAAGACAAGCTGATCCAAGCATACGGTTGTAACCCATTGGGGGAGCAACTCAACAGAATGATTGTCGACCCAACTACACTTCAATGTGTAGCACCCAAGCGCTTAAAATGGGGTAAACAAAACTACCAAGTACATGCATCCAGGCACAATGGGATACTCATAACTGCAATGTACATATCTTCCAAACCCTAATGGGTACTAGGTAAACCACTGCTAAGTACAGGTATCCAGGCTCAATGGGGATACTTATTACTGCAAGGTACAGACATCACATGCCCTACATGAGTACTTGCTAAATCACTACCAAATATAGGCATTCAGGCTCAATGGGGTACTCATTGCTGCAAGGAACATACATCACAGACCCTAAGGGGACTTGCAAAATCACTGCCAATTACAGACATCCAGGCTCAACGGGGTACTCATTAGTGCAAGGAACAGACATTACAGACCCTAAGGGGTACTCAGCAAATAACTGCCAAGTACAGGTACTGGGCATCCAGGCTCAATGCGGTACTCATAACTTCAAGGTGTTGGCATTACACTGCCTTATGTGGTGTAACAAACACAATCTTCAAAGTTAAAAGGGTTACAGACTTAATCTTATTGACAATGTTTACAATATAACTCTGACAACAACTAACTAAACCCCGTATTTCACTTTAAATAGACTGCAACAAGAAATGTTTAAAAATGTCAGGTGCAAATGTCCAGGTGCACACATTACACTTTATCTGTTAGCTTCATCATGCTGTATAGGAAGTCATAAACATGTCACACAGTATGTGTGCATCACATTTAAATGTGCATCACTGATGCTAGAATATTTCATTAATTAAACATTGTATAGTGCATGTAAGGAATGTTTGAATTATTAACAGTGCATGGCCACAGTGAAAATAATGTCTCGCATTATATGCATAGTAAACTGGTGTTATGGTCAGTTTTAATCCTGGGATAAACCGGGCACTGACATAAATTTCATTCCCCTCCCAGAACTTCTCCAAGGGGATAAACCAGGGCACGGACGCCTGAGTTTCATTCCTCACAGTCTCTGAACAAATCAATCCCCTAGGGCGATAAACTGGGCCAGTACCATAGGGATGTTTTTCTCACCCATCCAAGAATGGCACACACATAATGCATACTTGTCTTATTGTGATGTTTTAAGTGGAAATAAATTTGTGAATTTAAAAAAACTGACTTATACAAGAATTTGTAATAACAACTTAAGAAATCATAACATTGAAATTATGAATTTTGGGGGAAAAATGAAAATTATAAATTATTTTCGAGACCACGAAGATGTCATCACTTGTCTTTCATACAGTGAATACATGAAAACTTCACAACAATCCAGTAATTTTCTCTCTGGTCCAATATGCAAGCAATTTATGATGACAACTTCAAAGCAGACGGCATTTTATTACATGAAGGAAAATTGAGAATTGAACAGCTTCGTTATTTTATGACATTTACTTGTGTCACAACCTGATGGAATGTCGGATTGCGATATCTGTATAGAAATGAAGCCATGTACTAATTTCATTAATGACAGAATGGATAGCTCAGGAGGGATGAATTGAAATTACGGGATTTAGGTTGCAGACGCATTTTATGAAATATGCTATCCCTCCAGGCCAGACATAACTTCAGGTCTACAAGGATTATTGCAATGCCTAATGTAGCCTTTATCTGCTGAAACATGGCAGGAATATTCAGATTTAAATGCATGTCACCAGATTTAAGATAGTAAGAACGCTTAACACATACTGAGCTACAGAGGCACATGAATACATGGTGTACACTATACTGGGGTCTGTAGGGTTCCATCCAAAGCCTACAACAAAAGCGCAAGCTGAGAACTTGACAGGACTGCGCTTCCAGGGATACTGAAAAGTTTATTGGCTGTACGCAAGCACAAAAGCTTGGAGTGAGTTGCTGCATAGATGTACGTCAGTGCTTGATAAAGCTTTTTGGAAGCACTTTGATTAGGCAATCAGGGCACCTGATCTATTATTATTCCTACTGACAAACAAGTTTTTTTTTCAAAATGGAGTTTTTTGTATTCATATCAGTTGAGAGTTGATAATACATAGATTGTATCAGTACAAACAGTGTAACAAATAACAAGCTTTTTACAACAGACATACAATCATGAAATACTATACTATGTCACTGAACAATGAGGGGCGTCATCTTTCACACGACCTCCCTATACTTAGATGGTACACTAAAAGAATGGCTATGTATGTGAATGAAAGCTGATCCTGACATAACCTCAAACATGATTTATGTTGTAGTATATTTCAATCAAGTAACATTCAGTCAGTAATAGAATAGTTTTGCACTTTTATTTGTACAAATGTACATACCCTAGTCCTACTTTGTACTACTTCTATACAGGTAACTTTATCATTGATATTTACGGGGGAAAAAAAATATTTTGTAAAATTTTTACAAAAAAGTTTTTTTTTACATTTTAGTTGGCATATTGCAGAATCAGAACAATTTGGTATGAATTTGCCGATAGGAAATAATAAATTCAGCTTTTAAACATTAACAAGCAATCAGTAATCAATACGACAGCCTTAATCATTATATACCAGTTTCATACTAGAACTTTTCTACCCATCGAAAATCATGACTAAATGAAAGATGAATGTCTAACTCTCATTATAGAATAATTAAAAATCACTGTAACTTTAATTCATATACATTATTTAACAACAACAAATTGAATTCTCATCATGTAACGACCTTAACTAAAAAGTAAACCTCATACCAGGATTACACACACACAATTTTCAATGAACCTTTGAAAGATTAGATTTTCAAAGATGTATTTATAGTTCAAATTATTATCGAACATGCGCTAATTTACATATTTCTATAATCTCTAAACATGGACATACAGGTATGTTAAATAATGATTCAGTCATACTGTAAAATCATCCATTTTTGTGGGGGGGATTAAATTTCGTGGATTTCATGGTTCACTTTCAACCAGGAAATCAAATCCCTTTGAGCATTAATCTTGATCCTTGTATCAATCACTTGAAATGTGAAATCCACGAATTAAGGTCCCATTTAAATGGTCATTTTTACCAAAACCACGAAATTTCATCCCATCAAAATTAAATGATTTTTCAGTATTACGAAAGTAGAAATGTAGAAAATATTTTAAATAGATGAGTCATTTATTTAGATGACATATTAATGTGTGACGATATGCAAGCAGAACCGTTCTATCATAGGCGTAGATCTATGTTCATTTAGAACAGTTTTGCGTTCACTCCTGGAACTATATTTATAGCCTCAAGGAAATGCATACAGACTTATAAATATGCATAAAATGTTCACAGGCAAACTTTTATAATATATACCAATTATAAGTAATATGATATCAACAGTAGTTTATATAGTTTACTATATTTACTATACCAGTTTTCACTTTCATAGTCCTGTCAATTCAGTAAGTAATACTAATGAGAGAACAATCCATCCGAAAGAATAACAGGAACTACAGTTAACTCAGTTAAACCTAGATAAACATAATTTACCTGATGGACAAGCTTATGTTTATAACCTTTCTCATTTAATTTTGAATAGACTGTAGTTTACTTATTTTAATATATTAGTTAACCAGCCCGAGCTCTGAGTCTCATGTTAATGTGGTCCACTTTAAGGTCCAATAGGCTCTGAGTCTCAGTTTAATATGGTCCAACAAAATGCGTCTTCACTTTCATACTAGCCTTAACTATCAATACTATGTTATTGATTTGTACAGTACAAACATTGAGATATACAGAAGTAAACGAGAATTTACTTATACTTGTAAGCATTATATAGATGTTTATTCATGGTAGCAATGCTAACCTTCATCAAACGCCCAATATCTTATCAGTTGTTTATGTTCATTGCGTTAAGCGCCATGGCCATTTTTAAACGTTATTTTGGTCAAATATAGATCTAGCAAGAGGCTTAATAGTGCCGAGCACAGCCTTTATTTGTCAGTCATCTTACTGCTGGATATGGCAGGCATATAATATTATGTGCCTCCAGCCGGATTTGAACCCAGGTGCTTGATTAAACGGCAAGCTACGGAGTAAAAATTGTTGGTCTGCAGCTGAGTATTATTTAATAACTTTCCAGAATTAAATGATTAGCAACTCTAATAAACTTGCTCTTCCGCAAAAATCAGACAACTTCTCCACATGTGGAGGAGGTCGTAGGAAAAAAAGGTCGGGCCAAACATGGGAATCACACATGGATTGCCTAAGTGGCTGGAGAGCACTCTACCAACTGCGCAATCTGGACACTATCAGGAACACAATGAAGGTCTTATGTACATGAAGAGAAGTGACACTCAAATCCTTACACTCAAAATATGCAAAAATATTTAAAGATTAAATACATGCATAGTGGCGACACTTAAATCCAAACACTCAAAATATGCAAAATATTTAAAGATTTAATACATGTACAGTAGTGACACTCAGATCCAAATACTCAAACATACGCAAAAAATTATAAAGATTTAATACAATATCGACCTACCTGATGTTTAAGTATGAAGATATTCCGTAATTATTTCAAGCATTTAAATCCAGTTTTTGATTGTCCATGAGATGCACTTATACGGTAAGGTATATCACACAATATATAGACCCTGACAACACTACTGATAGAGTAATTGTAACCCTCAGCACAATTAAACTCCCAAATGTAGCGAAACAAGTCCTACTGAATGGCTTTATCTGAACTAAAATCTTACAAAAACTTCAACCTAAAATCAATGTGTTAAATGTGTTAAAGGCTAATTTTGTCAATACAAGATATATACTTCCTACGTTGCAACATAAAAAGCTACAACAACTTACAAAATTGCTCCAACTTTGATAAAAACTTTCAAAACTCATTAAAATCCAATTAAATTCAAGCCAAACTCGTTCTGCGGTCATTCATTGATAGCGTTCAATTTCGAGTGACTTGGAGACATGAGCTACCTACAACAAAACCTTATTGACACATTGAATACATGGTAGATAGTCGCTGGCTAAATTCAATACATACAAAATGCAAAAAACAAACAAAGGGAGCTAACTCCGTGTTGACTGGTATATAAAAGATGGTTACTTTAAACATTGACATTGAAGTAGAGCATTGTTTGGTGACACAGAAGAGTAATTGTTTAATGTTATATAGTGTATACCTATGTATGTTTGCTTTACAAGCAAGAAATGTTAATACAACATATTAATGCAGTGTTTTTATACATGTTTATATTGTCGACCAATGAAAATGCTGCAATATCAATCTGGCAATAAATTAATACAAGTTGACAGATTATGCAATGCACATTATGCAGTGTTGATTGAAGAATGTGAGCGGTCCTCCATGTATAGCTACGAATGTTTTGACCACAATTTAACTAAAATACTGATGGTAGGACTTCACCCATTTTAAAAATGCTTATTGGTGAAGACAGGCATACAGCCCATTCAATATAAGAAACATGTCAAGTGACAATTGTACAAAACTATCGCAACTAATATACAGGCAGTTATCATAGTTTTGCACTGAGCCCTCAATTCACCATTCATGTATACTGCTATATAATGCACATTGCCCACAAATAACATAATTTGACTAATTATGTAGCAAAATGAGTCATATTTAATTACATAGAGAGTTACTGGTACATACTGCTTTTTTAAAGATTTTACTTGTACACATGCAACTCTTATTTGGTGCGCTTGACTGCCAATATTTTAAATAATACTAAACAAAATAATAGCAGAAAATGACAATACTCTTGACTAAACTAGATCAATAAACTTTACAATGAAATATGTGAAAAGTTAACATTCTGAGCCAAGCAATAAATAAACATAGTATCTCACCCTTTGGCGTCATAAGGTTGTATCTTACTTAATAGTAGGAAGAGAGATACAAACTTATTACGCCAAAGTGACATATTCTTAAATAGAACAGATTCAACCACTGGGAATTTTAGTCAAAGTGTTAATCTACATTAAAGTTAAGCCAGCTTAGTCTTATAATAGTAACTGCTAGTATAAAGTCATTATTTAACTTTATTGCACAAATTTATCTTCGTAACAGATTAGTTTAAGATATAGGTAAAATAATGTAAGTACAAACGATTTGTGCAAGTGCATAAAAGTGAATAATTATAAAGGAAAACAAAAATATTATTACAACTAAACTATAAGCAAAAGATAAGTAATAACGACTACTTGGCGGAAATTTAACATCATTAATATACAATCAACTTAGAGATGCTGGCTTATTTTATAACATCAGAATAGAGAAAGTGCTATCAAAATTATACCATATTATGCATTTTTTTTACAAATTTATCGATTATTATCACATTTTAAGCCACATCAATACTAATTTATTCATACTCAAATTATCCAAATTAGATTCTTATTAAAACTTCAAACATTTGTATCCGCTTTGATGAATGAAGAATTATTTCAAGATTTCAAGTAAGTTAACATGTTTTTTACTAATCACTATTGAATAGTTATACACTTTATTATTAACGACACGCTAATCACTATCCCATCCTTAGATAATCTATATATTACATACTTGTTACACGTACAAAACAACGAATCTACATGCAAGCACAACAGAAAATGTTACTATATACGAGAACTATAGCATTATAACTAATATTACTTTTATTTGATAGTCTATCATCATTTCATAGCAAAATTTCCAATATTAAGACACCAACACATTTTCCAATAATTACTAGTAGTTAAGACATGTAAGGGAGCAAACTCATTTTCCATTAAATTTGTTAGACATGTAAGGGAAGCAACTCTGTACATGACTTTCCCCATAGCTCACTTAGGTTACATTTAATAGGTTCATCATACAACATATTCATATATATCAGGCACTAAAGTCTTGTATTACAGCCATCATATCATAATATTCCCTAATATTCTATCACAATTCAAAAGAGATCTAAAATCTATTTTTAGATATCTGATCATCATTCCACCAAAAATCTAAAATCTATTTTTAGATATTTGATCATTCCTATTGCATAATATTTAACATACCAAATTAAAGAGAAAGAGACTGAGAGCTAGAATAAGTTTTTAGAACATAAATCACATACATAAAATGCACAATTTTCTCTAGCGGGTTATAATGACCTACAACTTTGACCTTCAGGCTTCTTACCTTGACCTTGAGAATGAGTTTGACCTTGACCTTGCATACTACCTCCAGTATAATACACTACTTCCTCATCATCTAAAATTGTCCCCTTACTTTTAGTTATCAGAATTAAAACCAGGGCTTTCACCATAAATCAATTGTATACACTGTTGAAAATAACGCATGTAAGGCACAATGGTCTTTATATACTGTATCAAAAATTATAATTTGGAAAATTTCTGTCATAAAATTGTCAGATTAAAATTAAAATGAATATGATCCTTACTAAAAAGCATTTTGATTAACTACATTTTAAAAATGGATTCCAGGACAAAACAAAATATACTTGCTTAAAATATTGTTGTTTAAATGATTGTTAATGGAATATACTGGTATAGACTAGTCATGATAATTCAAATTACAACATCAATAAATAAACATCATTGCTAATAAGCAGTTTTTATATTATCGCCATGTAAATATTCTTTTTTGGTAAATTTAAGGGAAAACAATGCAAGCCTGCTCACACCATGCTTGAAACAGTGTTATTGTCAAAGGTTGGTTGATAAAAAACATTGTTATTTTATGAAAATACAA
Source organism: Spisula subtruncata (assembly GCA_963678985.1). Lineage (NCBI taxonomy): Eukaryota > Metazoa > Mollusca > Bivalvia > Venerida > Mactridae > Spisula > Spisula subtruncata. The sequence goes on from OY787660.1 coordinate 49,550,157, forward strand.
CATTACATGAACAAAATTAATAGAAATCAAACAAAATTAATAGAAATCAACAGGAATATGTTTGTAAAACAAAAATATGCCCTGCTGGTAGGTAGTCAAATAGTGATTTTCATCTTGACCGTGTCTAATGAAAAAGACCTTGACCTTAAGCAGACAGCAGATTAAGGCATTAGCCTTTGACCTTTAAGTAAGTCTTTGACCTCTAAGCAGAAGTTCAACTGCAGATTATGACCTTGGCCTTTTACCTCAAAGTAAAAGTTCACAGACAGGCAATGACCTTGACTTTTAAACTAAGTATGATTAACTGACAAACACTGTCCAACATGTGCAACATGTTCAGTTTAAAAGAGTCAAAACAGTAACAGAAAACTGTTGACATGCTTACGCTTTACCTAAGGGTGGCATATTCACACAGCAATCAAGGCCACACAGGAATTCAACAATTCAAAACATGAGATGCTCATTTATCAAAAATCCCGATATACTGTCATACTGTAACAGACTACCATGGTGGTTCATAGATTGAATTTGAACAAACATTTTCTCAGTTGACTTGAAGTATCACATATATAAAATTCTAGGCAGGTTTTTTTTGCGATATTCCAGACAGTCTAAAGTGCTTGTAATATCACCCCCCCCCCCCCGCCAGATTGGCCAATAACCTCTGATTTCAAGCGAAAAATATATTTTGATATTTGTCTTAATATAGCATGTCCCTTAATTAATTGATTCATTGATACTTAAGGAAATAAATCAGACCAATTTAAAACCCTACCTCTGCTGAATTTGGTAAAAAGTGGTAATGGACTTATATAATGTGGCTGAAATTTACGCGATTATTATAATAATGTGATTGATTATTTATAAGGAATACAAACCTCTATTTTTCTGTAACAATGTAATGTAGGGACTTTGTGACTGTGGCAGTCTACTGGGTTCATCTTTCAGATGTAACATACTCGTAGACACATGGTGATCTATACCGTTCTGAACGGGCGGAGCAGCTGGTTGTGACGTACTACTTTCTGGTGGTATCCGTGACGATGTACTACTTTCTGGTGGTATCCGTGACGACGTGCTACTTTCTGGTGGTATCCGCGACGATGATGTCGAAGGGGCTATATGTGACGGCGAACTTTTCTGTGGTTGCTGTTGTTGTTGTGATACTTTGGGATTCTCCGACTCGTATGATGACAACGGAGGTTGATATGAGAAATCTGTGGTAGGCATAGAATCTGGGACTCGGCTTGGTGAGAAATCTGATGTTGATGGTTTTGTCTTTACTACAGACCTTACACTCACTTCAGGTGATTTTATCTGAAATTATAGAGCACAAAAATAGTACACCAAAAATTAAGACATAACATTCACTTAATTATATATAGAACACCAACATTCAAGACCTTACACTCACTTCAGGAGATTTTATCAGAATATATATTACATAAAAAATCACTACCAACTTTTCCTGACAGAAGAATAGATAATTATAACTCCATGAAAAGACCAAATACCAAATACCAAATAAGCAAGCATTTACGCAATTTACTGGTATTATCAAGGGGAAATTAGTCAAACCAATCATATAATACACATGAACCAGTATATATGGTAATGGTACATAAATAGAGAGGAAAAGAGCACAAAATTACCTATCTTAAAGTAAGAGAAAGTGTTATTGATCCTACAGGAAATGTATGGATTGTTTATGGTCAAGCAGGGCATAGTATATTAAAGTACAAAGCTCGGTCAAGTCTAGGGCCTTGAGATCATTCACCTTCCAGATTCAATCTGTTCAATCAATTGAATTTTAGGTCATATAGCTGGTAAACCTCCTGGCTTTTGCTCAGTACATATACAGTAAACAAGCACATCATGATCGAGTAGCTCAGTGCCAGTACCACAATTACTGAAATTACTGAAGGTGGTATTTCAAACCCAAGCATAGAAAATAAGGGGAAAATCTTCCGAAAAAAACAAAACAAAAAAACTTACTGCTCGCTTCTTATTGGGAGATTTGTCGCCTTTTATACGTCTGTAACCTTTAAACCCAAGCATAGAAAATAAGGGAGAAAATCTTCCGAAAAAAAAATCTCACACAAAAACTTACTGCAGGTTTCTTGTCAGGTGATTTAGAGAAGTCGGCTTTTATAGGTCTGTAACCTTTACCAGCCAAACCTGACTGTCCTCCAGGTGTCCATTTCTGTGGTACATCTTTCAATGCTGCTACTTCCTCTTCTCTCTGGGACTTGTCTGTTACTGGTAGAATATTCACATCAGTGGCTGTAGTTTGCATACCAGGCTTCCAAACTCCTGAAATTGATAAAAACAACTTGGTCAGCATTGTCTTTTAGTACTATTATTTTTAATAACCAGTGAGTCTAATATCACTTATTGTAAACACATTTTAAGAACAACTTAAGGCTTTTGCGTGTGGACATTGCTCAGTGTAGTTGTGTTGTGGTGTTTCTGATTTCTGTGCTCGGCTGGTTAGGTTGAGTGCTGCCTTGCCTGTTCAATTTCCTCATGTCTTTTTTTCATTTATTATCAAGTACACTCTTGCCAAGTCATTATTATATAGGCTAATTCTTTAACAAGCAACCATTCATAAAGAGAAAATGGACAAGCAATGCAAAAGGCAAGCAAAATATGCCAATTCTTAAAACATCATCGACAAAAATAACGGCCATCTCTTAAGATCTCAATTGCAGACGAAAGACTCAGTCAACTCTAAGATCAAATGGACAAAAGGAACAGCCAACAGTGATTCTAACTTCACTGAAAAACAAAACTGACATTTCTATGTAAAACATTGACAAAAGAAACTGAAAAACAAATTTGATCTATTAGAAACTGCCAAATCTGAATTCTTTACAGAAATAGAAACTGCCATCTCTAAGAACAACATTGACATAAGAAACTGCTTCTTCTAATCAAGAACGTCTTTGACAAAAGAAACTACCAACTTTTTAAAGAACAACTTTAACAATAAAACAGTCAATTCCAAGAACATCATTGGTCATTTCTAAATGTAAGTTAAACATTGTCAATAGAAACATCCAACACTACGCATGCCATTGACCAAAGAAACAGTCAACTCTAAGATCGGCATTGAAATAAGAAACTGCTAACCCTGAGATGATCGTCAAGAGAAACTGCAACCTGCAGCATATTCTGATCACCCTCAATGTGACATACAGTACAACAAAAGGTTACACTATAATAGACAATCTTGTTGTCATGTTAACATCCTATAAATATTCTCACCACATGATAGTTTGTCAAGAGACAGTAGAACTACAGACCTTACTCTGATATCCAGGAAGGTGATTATTGGAACATCTAGCTGTCCTACGATACCATCACCCATGAGATCTGTCATTTGTATTTGACATCTAGTTCATTAGATTTACATAAGATTTACATCAGATGTATACCAGATTCTTGGCAAGCTTATATGTTTTCATCAACTTTTACATATACAGCATAACCTCCCAAAACAGCACCTCTGATAAGCAGCAAACTCTGAAAAGCAGCAAACTCTGAGAATCGACAACCTCTAAGAAGCAGCAACCTCAAAGAAGCAGCAACCTCTGAAAAGAAGTGGCAACCTCAGAGAAGCAGCAACCTCAGAGAAGCGGCAACCTCAGAGAAGCAGCAACCTCAGAGAAGCGGCAACCTCAGAGAAGCAGCAACCTCTAAGAAGTGGCAGCCTCTGAGAAGAGGCAACCTGAGAAATGGCAACCTCTAAGAAGCGGCAACCTCAGAGAAGCAGCAACCTCTACAAAGTGGCAGCCTCTGAGAAGTGGCAGCCTCGAAGAAGTGGCTGCCTCTAATAAGCGGCAACCTCTAAGAAGCGGCAACATTTTAGAAGCAGCAACCTCTGAGAGGCGTCAGCCTCTGAGAAGCGGCAACATTTAAGAAGCGTCAACCTCCGATGAGCAGCAACCTCCGAAAAGCAGCAGCTTTGTAAACCTCTCGTTCTTTTTCACTCTTATTTTAACATCCGTAGAACAACACTTCCATGGAGAGGTAAGCGACCGTCCGAATTGATTCCTTTTTGTATTGTTTTACCTCTGAGAAACAACATATTATACTGTAATTTTTCTAAAGTTTTTCAGTCCTTTACACAGGAGTCACTGAGAACTAACTAAGTTTTCCTAGAAATCATCATTACTAACTAGATCTTCCGTCACTTTTGCTCATGTGAAGAGGTTCATCCTTTATTTATCCTCAATATGTGGAGAAGTTGCTTGCAGACTTGTTTTCCTGCCACTTCTCCACATGTGGAGAGATTAATGCTGATGTGGAATAGTTGTTAACAGAAAAACTATCAGAACAAGTTAACTATTCACTCCAGGAAAACTGGTGAGGTCAAATAACCTTCAACCTAAAATAGGAAGCTATCATTGCTACTAAACAGTACCACAAAAAGCAAACACTATTCTACCTTACAGAAAATAACGGAGAAACATCATCTAATGAAATTTACAGCTAATTAACATTTAAGGAAGTCAAATGTATATAGCCACAGGGGACACAATTTCAAGCTAGACTTTTTCTTAAAATGTGGAATTCTCCATCAGTATTTCACCGTTTGTGGAGAAAATCACAGCAATACACTTCTTAAGTCTCAGATGTAATCACACCTTTAAAAGTTCCTATCTTTTAACTAATCACTTTTTACACCCGATAATAGGCCTAAGTTTTTTATTTTTAGATTTACAGGATGTTTTTTGGAAATTTGTTTGAGGGAATTGAAAATCGAGGCCCTTCCATCCAGTGGGGCCACTACATTGTCCACACAATGGCAGCTAGGTGAGCCATTTAGGCTTCCTTTACATTATATCTCCATTCATTCAGTCAGTTTGATAGCAAATTTTCAAATTTGCAAAATTTCCTGAAATTATTGAACCTTTAAAAAAAAACAATTTTGGCCTTAGCTGACATCTGCAATAAGTATTCCAAATAAGGTGTTAGCCATCCTACTTCTATAACACATTTAATAGACTAATTTTTGTTCTGAACATGGTGAAAAACATGAGAGATTTCCTGGAAGGAGATGTGTGATGAGACGCCATGCTGTGAGATGCACCAGCTTACACTGGCATCTCACTATAAATTCTGCTGAAACTACTCTCGGTTTCTCCCCATTATACCAAAAACGTCTATAATTATTTTATTCCCCAAATAGGCATCAATTTACAGACATTGATCAATATATGCCAGCTAGAGAACCGTATACTACAAGGCTAGATATATCTGCACAATTTGGTTATAACAAAGACCTAAATTCTATTGTAATTTAGGTTTTTGGTTATAATGCATAAATGTTATACTGGTTTTCGGTTATTGTATGCCGTGATACAAGACATACCTCATATAAGGTGGATACATGGTATGTCATGGGGAAGCTAGAGCATGACCTGAGCAATAAAGGAATCTAAAGACCTCTGGTTCTTCAGATTCAGATTAAACCAGGTGGGCGAGCTACTGCATGACAACAGCTTCAACTCACAGATGGATTATAACATGTCCTATATGTGCCTCCAAGCTCAGTGGTTATTGCATCTGCTTCCAGTTCAATTCCCAGTGGAGGCACTCATATATATGCCTGCCATAATTCAGCAGAAAGCTGACTGCCAAATAAAGGCTCAGCTCGGATTGGCATATTATTACAAACGAAGGAGTTTGTTAATTCAAGGGGCGGAAAATTAAAATCTAGAAGGACTGCGAAACCTTGCAATGTATGATACAAGTATTGATATTTATACAAAGCATCATCATACTTTAACAAACCATATTTTAAAAATATTGTTGTTAAAAACTGTATAATTATAAAGATTTGTTTTTCATAATTTCTCAATCATCAAAGTTCTTATTTATTAAATTGTTATGATATAATGGCATATTTAGTATCAAATTAAATGTTGTTTTGTAAGGAATGTGAATTCCATAATGTAAGTTATAAATATTGACTTAGTTCCCAATATGTTATAAAGTATTTAAAATTTAGTTGAACTTTAAATATATATTTGTAGAAATCAATCAGGTTAGATACAGGCTGTCAGCCATAGGCCATTGTTTCATTTAATATTGTTTCTGATATTATCTAATAGTATAATACAGACATTTGGTCTAATAAATATCTTTATGTGTCAAAGTTTGACCATTTAGCTTTTATAATGTTTTTTAAAGTGAAATGATAATATCTCAGTGTCACATGTAATGTAATTAATGTGTCTTACAAGTTTAACTTTGCCATCTGATATTGATTGGTCAAATGAAATTAAACAAGTTGACCAATGAAAATATAGTAACTCTAGAACAGAGAAAACCTAAAATACATTTTTGATCAGTAATAAACAAGATCTCTATGTGAGAACATATTCATTTTAATGAGTTGTAAAGTAGGTCTCTATGTGAGAAGAACATTATACTTTGTGTTAAATTAAAGAACTATTCATAACTAAGAACAGACTAAGTGTCAAAGCTATTTAAATTCATATTATATCTAAGTGACAATAATCATAACTTTGTGTTACAGTTCTAATTGTATGAACTTGTGGATTTATATCATATATAGATTGTTATAGATTAAAATAAACGTCAAAACCATTTTAGAACTTTGTGTTCATTTGGACATTTAGAGTAGTAGTTATACAAAGTTGGTAGTCGCAGTTAATAGACACCAACGGCATACTCCGGCAAGCAGCAACATAGGCGCTTCATCAACGGAACATCGCAACACATAATTATCACAACAATCCACCTACAACGTTCACGAGTTTACGGAGTAGTCAGCCCAGAGCGACGCTTTGTAAAAGTTTGGTGAGAGAAACCGGTGCAGCACTTTTAAGCTGTTGCAGCTTTCCCGATACCTCTACGGCACAGCAAGCGAGAATTCTCCATACTTGAAGAACTGACAGCCATTGGATAGAAACAGAAGGTTACACTCTAAAATGGATCATAGACGTATAGCCATGATACCCAGAGGACCATTCAAGTTTTACAAACATAGGACTGCAGTTAATTTAGTTGAAATGCTTCTACAGCCAGAATGGCAGAGGACTGGAAATTCTAAATGTGGACGTTGTGGTGAGATGCATAAATTCAATTCTATTTGTAAAGCTTTGAACCGGAGATGCTATAAATGTAGATCATATGGTCATTATTCAAATCTCTGTAAAACCAAGATGACCAATGATCAACCTGACCAACAACAGAAAACCACGGAACCAATCATCATTCTGAAGGAAGATCCAATAGAAAACGAAAGGGCATATGTGTGCTGTTTAATGCCTTTCTATAGTGAAGAAAGTGATCATTTAAATAAATTGTGTAGTTTTAATTCTGCTATCGGTAGATCAAATAAAGTGAAAAAGTTACAAAAGAAGCTGAATCATGTATCAAAAGAATTAAATGAATTGAAGCAGAGTACCCCACCACCATGTGAATTAAAGGCTGTGAATGTAATAGAAATACCGAATAGTGAACAAAATGTGCAACTAGGATGTAAGGCAACGAAATCAACGGAAATATATGAAATTTTGATGGAAGAAATAAAATTGTTGACAACATGGTACAATGAAATGACTTTAATGTTTGGACCTGATAGTTTGAGTCCATTGACAAAGTATTACAGAAGCTTACCTTTCAATTGTGAACATTGTGGCTCAAGGAAGTATCATGAAGAGCATGATTGTGTAGCACCTATGATGCAAATAATGTATAAAACAGCATGCAAGTTCTGTGATATTGGCATTAAAAACAAACGCCACCTATCAGCACTCTGTCCCAACAAGCCATTTTAATAAGTACTAATTATCTCTGCTTACTTTCGGGACGAAAGTTCAAAAAGGCAGGGGAGAACTTTAACAAACCATATTTTAAAAATATTGTTGTTAAAAACTGTATAATTATAAAGATTTGTTTTTCATAATTTCTCAATCATCAAAGTTCTTATTTATTAAATTGTTATGATATAATGGCATATTTAGTATCAAATTAAATGTTGTTTTGTAAGGAATGTGAATTCCATAATGTAAGTTATAAATATTGACTTAGTTCCCAATATGTTATAAAGTATTTAAAATTTAGTTGAACTTTAAATATATATTTGTAGAAATCAATCAGGTTAGATACAGGCTGTCAGCCATAGGCCATTGTTTCATTTAATATTGTTTCTGATATTATCTAATAGTATAATACAGACATTTGGTCTAATAAATATCTTTATGTGTCAAAGTTTGACCATTTAGCTTTTATAATGTTTTTTAAAGTGAAATGATAATATCTCAGTGTCACATGTAATGTAATTAATGTGTCTTACAAGTTTAACTTTGCCATCTGATATTGATTGGTCAAATGAAATTAAACAAGTTGACCAATGAAAATATAGTAACTCTAGAACAGAGAAAACCTAAAATACATTTTTGATCAGTAATAAACAAGATCTCTATGTGAGAACATATTCATTTTAATGAGTTGTAAAGTAGGTCTCTATGTGAGAAGAACATTATACTTTGTGTTAAATTAAAGAACTATTCATAACTAAGAACAGACTAAGTGTCAAAGCTATTTAAATTCATATTATATCTAAGTGACAATAATCATAACTTTGTGTTACAGTTCTAATTGTATGAACTTGTGGATTTATATCATATATAGATTGTTATAGATTAAAATAAACGTCAAAACCATTTTAGAACTTTGTGTTCATTTGGACATTTAGAGTAGTAGTTATACAAAGTTGGTAGTCGCAGTTAATAGACACCAACGGCATACTCCGGCAAGCAGCAACATAGGCGCTTCATCAACGGAACATCGCAACACATAATTATCACAACAATCCACCTACAACGTTCACGAGTTTACGGAGTAGTCAGCCCAGAGCAACGCTTTGTAAAAATACTAAATAATATCCAATGTTTTTGAAACACCTATTATTTTCCCTTCGTTTAACAGTTCTTATCACCGGATACCTGTTAAGCAGTATAATGTAATGAAATAAACGTGGGTTCCAACGATGAACAGTTCTAAGAATATCTATAAATAGATGTCCAATATTAGCGTCAACAACAATGAGACCTCTAGCTGATCACATAATCAATCAATCAATCAAAGTCAATCAATCAATCACTGTCACATAGGATTATTAAGTAATATTGGTATATTTTCCTGTCGGTCAACCACACGCTTACAATCTGGAAACCATAGCCTGCTTCATCACTTCTCCAAGTAGCATTTAAGACTAATTAATTTCATCATCTCAATGCATGTAATAATACGATGTAATGAATCGAGCATGGGTTCGGATGATGCCACTTGTGTAGATAAAATGGGCTGTAAAGCAGTTAATTTGAGACACAACCAACCAATAATAATTTAATAATTTAAGCTTGCTCAAAAGGATACATAGCTGTATGTATAAGAGAAAATATCATTTTTAGGAAAATTTAGTGTTGCAAGTGACCAACCCCTGCGAATAATGTTCTAGAACTAGTGAAAAGTTCTTGAACATTCTAGAACTTCTGAAGAACATTTAGAACTGTTGCTAAAGTAATAGAATAGTTCTTGAACTCATATTCTAGAACTATACTTGTTCTAGAACATGGTGAAAGGTTCTTGAACTCACGTTCAAGTTCTAGAACAATACAAAAACTCAGATTCTAGAACTATAATAGTTCTAGATCACTGAGAAAGGTTCTTGAACTCAGGTTTAAGTTCTAAAACAATGCAAAAATGGTTGTTCATTTTTTTATATAATCAAACAGTTATAGAACTAAGGTTCAAGAATTGAGGTAGTTCTAGAACTCTGATACAAAATCTTACTGTTACCATTTGTTCAACCAATAAAGTTCTAGAACTGTCGCAAATCTTGAATGCACTACTGCATGCACAAGCCATGAAATATGTATTAAATTCCTGTTAAATGCCCATGAAAACTGAAAAAAACATTAATTTACCCCATTAATTCTCGTAACAACTTATTTAACAGGTTTAACAAGTTTAATGGGTATCCCATTAAAATACCATGAAAAATCTCATTCATGGCTTTGAAAGTGCCTTTAAACAAATGTTATTTCGACCTGAAAATTTAAGGCCCAGGAAAAAGCCATGAAAATTTGTAAGTTTCATTTTTAACAGTCATATTGATGGCAGTTTTCCGAATATAGTTCTTTCCATGAAGCTGAATGGTGAACATCCCACATCTCATCTCCATCATAATTGCTACCAGGATGAGACATAACTAGCTGTGCAAGATTAACTTCACCATACAATCTGGCAAGTCTAGGGCCAATTGGAATATATGTGAATCTTCTTCTTGAAACAGGCCTTTTAGTTTTACTGGAAGAATTTGTATTATATCTGTTTTCACCACAAACAGGGCACTGTAGCATGTCAGCACATTGTAATGTACCACTATTTCTAAATATAACACACTCGTTTACACAAACATCAAATACCACTTTTTTAACGACATATGGATCTAAAAGTTTTCTTGCTTCATAATAAGAAGACGGCAAAGTATTAGTTACATCACCATGAGTAACTTTCTGCACTTGAATGTTATGGGTAAATGCTGCCTTGCTTATTGCGGGGTGTGCAACAAACATGGAAAAGTTCAAAGCCAGCCATTGTAGAACTGTCGTGGTTGAGTTTGGTAAAGTTTGGATTGCTGGACCCTCTTCATATATGCTTTTATCATAACAGAATGACCATGGACGGTCAGAACTAGATGCTGAATCACTTGAACTTTCGATGTCAGACATGCTTTCACATTCCTCACTTTCATCTGTGCTTGAAATGTCACTACCTGATGTATTTTCACAAGTGGTATGTTCATCTTCAGAACTGAAAAAAATATAAGTAGAATAGAAACTAGAAATGTTTTTGAAACCTTATAAAGGATTCTAGCCTTCATATCGATGCTTCATCATCATGTCAGGTTTCATTGAAATCCGTTCAGGGATTTTGGAGATGAAGCGCAGACAAACCTTCCCTTAACAAAGGCAATTGTTGAAAGATTTAAAGGTCCTAAAATCGGCTAAAAACTAGAGCTATCACAGGAGTGATGAATCATACCCCCGCAGCACTGCCTTGACACAGGAATAAAATAATTAGTTTAAAATTAAAAGATGGCCGCCAGTTGGCCATTTTGAATTTTGTCAAACTAAAAATAATGTCACACACTACGTACTACACATCATAAGCATCAACTGTATGGAATTTCATAGAAATTGGCCACTGTAAAAAGATTAACAAATCCAAGATGGCTGCCAGTCGGGCCATCTTGAATTGCAGTGGCAAAAAATAAGTAACACACTACTACGTATCATCGCATGACTATTTATGCCTTTTAACCTTTAACCTCCATGTGTGACCTTGACCTTTGAGCTAGGGACCTGGGTCTTGCGCATGACACACTGTCTTGATGTGGTGATCATTTGTACTAAGTAATTTTAAAATCCAGTAAGAAATGACAAAGTTACAGAGCTGACACGATTTGCATGACTATATAACCTTTGACCTCTAAGTGTGACCTTTGAGCTAGGACCCTGGGTCTTGCGCATGACACATCGTCTTGATGTGGTGAAAATTTATACCAAGTAATTCTAAAATCCAGTAAGAAATGACAAAGTTACAGAGCAGACACGATTTAACAGACCAACATGGTGACTCCAGTATACCCCCTTCAAACTTTGTTTGTGGGGTATAATAACCCGATAAGAATGCGAAAATGACGTGCACAACTATCCTTCAAATTGATATTTCATACCAAGTTGCACTGAATTCTGTCAAGGTTTTTTAAATGAAGCACACACAAAACTTATGTGGCCTCATTTTTCGCTAATTCAAGGGCCGTAACTCTTGTAATACTGGTCTGCTCTAGTCCATTATCAAACTCCTCCGAGATATTATAGCCATATATATAATCTCTGCTACTGCAAGTTTGGTGATAATTGGTCAATAAATGTGGCCTCAATTGTATTTATAAACAAGCTGAAATATAACATTTTTGCTAATTCAAGGGACATAACTCTGATATTACTTGTCCAACCTTGCCCATTATCGAACTTGTCTGAGATCTTATGGACACATACAATTATTGCAGGTTTAGTTCCAATTTTTGGTCAATAAATGTGGCCTCTATTGTGTAAACAATGTGAAATATAGCATTTTTCACTAATTCAAGGGCCGTTACTCTAGTATATACTTCGTGCTCAGGGTAAAGTGCTCAGGTGAGCTAAAAAGCCATGCATACTTAATGTGAGAGAAAGCATTCGATAACAAGATATTTTTCGCTCACATGTGCCGTTATAAACCGTTTTACTTATCCTGGGCCCCGACAAATTCTATTTTTAAGAATTCACATGTAACTAAAATTTTGGAGAAAGTAGATGTACAAATAGGATAATGATGATAGTTTATTATGATACTGTATGGAGTGTATCCCAACAAACAGCATCTATTGTTGTAAAACTAGACATAGAATTAAAATGCAATGATGCTTAAAAGTCAATTATAAGCGTTCTTTTTTCCATATTGGGTCCAAGAAGTATGTATTAGTCCCTTTAAGTTCATAAATCTGTTTAAAGATATACCTGCTTTCGATGGCTGGGCTATCAGTCTTGGGTTCAAGTATAGATGGATCCGAATCATGCTGCTGCGTACATGTGAATAATGTTCCTGATTCTGTTTCCGAGCTATATTCATCTACGTCAGCGGGAACAAAAATGCCATACATGAGTTCGTGTCGTCTCCTAATGTGCCTTTGAACAGGTTCACCAACATTTCTGCACATTTGGCAAATACAGTTCTTTAAGGACGACATGCCCAATCACTGTTCGCACTAAATTGTTTTCAGTATGTTCCTCTCAACTGGTTAAAATGAGCTGGCAGTTACTAAACAAAATCTGAAATATAAAATGTATCATCAGGGCTCTCCAAATCTTATAGTCCGACGTCCTGGACAGCTCTAAATCACATTCGGACCGCTGACAATGCGCTAAAAAAGTAAAATTTAGTCCCGGACAACTCTATAATTTCAAATGCCGAAAAAATCGGACAGCTGTCCAAAAATTTGTATAATCAACATCACTTAATTAATTACGAACTACGTCCGAGATTTGGCACTGTATACAGAAATTTATGACTTCAGGCGTGTATAGGCCTTCAGGAAATGGAAATAAACAATAAACACCAGTCGTCGGATCAACAGCCATATATCATTTCTAATTTGTGCCAATTATATAGCGGTAATCAAGCATCATACATATTCTTTGACTCAATTCATTCTCTTTTGATATTCCCTACACACTCGACTATTTCCGCAGGCATTTGTATGGTTCGAAATGAAATAATTTATTACATATTATTTTTTACAGACTTTTCTCCCTGCAGTGCAGACGTTTCTCCCAGGCCTGGTATATATACACAGTATAAAAGTTCTGCTACCCATCACAATAGCTCACCATGAACACTTTGTGGTCAGGTGATCGTGAGCTAAAGACGAACAAATAAACTCGAACTGTTAACCGTCCGTGGTATAACATTCTTTGGGTCGCGAAATCTGATGTTATTTGGCATCAAACTTCAATTTTGCCCATGTTTTGACAGCATGCATAAGGAGCGCAAAAATTATTTTCTGTTGAGCAAAAGAACGTAATTCTCGCAACATACCTGGTCTCTCCAATCCAAAGAAACGATAAACCGTAAAATAAATACGACATGCGCCGGATGTTTTCATTTTAAACAGACTGGTTCTTAATTCAGTGAATTTACACCACCAATTTCTATGAACTAAGCAGAGCGCAGTCTGTTGATTTCCAATGCGGTGCGGTATGACTAAAATACGAAACGAGGATTTTTGGCGCAACGAGGCGAAACGAGGATTAAAATTTGGTATAATAGGAATTACAGTTATTGTTTTTTACGAATGTTAATTCCAAATAAATGAATTGTGTATTTGGATGGCTTTGACTATTTCCTATCAGTAAATAATGTCACTGTTGTATAATAATCCTCGTTTCGCCTCGTTTCGCCTCGTTGCGCCAAAAATCCTCGTTTCGTATTTTAGTCAAACCCTTTCCGGTGTTCTTTCGGCGCGTAAAAAAGCAGCCATGGGCGAGGAGAGATTTTATACGTTCAAACAATCTTTAACTGAGGAAGGGCGACAGTCTTTCATAGGTAAGTTCGACGATTTTGGTGTGAACTCTTGAGCGATGCCCGCATTTATTTTCAGACTGTCCGGTTAAAGGAAAATCTTTAACGAATTATTCCCATATTTCGGACAGACGTAATTTCGGATGACAATGTGATTAGTCAGTAGTGTACTAAAAGAATTTGCGTCAATGCCGTTACAAATCGTTATTGATTCAAATAATACTGTAATGTTGCTACATAGCTGCTTGTGATATGAAAATAGGCGTAACCTTAGACAAACTTGCTGTCTCTCTAGTTTCTGTTTAAAATTTGTACCACTTCGAGACAGCAAGCTTGAACGGACATGCTTCAAAACCTGAACATATGGAGGACAAACAGTTGGAACAGAAACTTATATATAATATCTATAATATTAGAACAATATCAGCCACAGACAGTAGAGGCCTTCAAGACTGGCACCCATCCAGAAATGTCCTATTGTTAGGCCAAAACAAATTAATAGTGTGGTTCTGGTAACATGCTGAAAAAAATCGGGTAGGTAGGTAGGAAAAATATTTTATTTTTTTAAAATTATTTTATTAATTTTATGCACTGGAAAATTAATGATCCGCGGTGACTTCCAGTAAAATGCCAATTAAATGTTTAGGGTAGGGGCAAAAACATAGGGTAGGTATGGTTACTAGAACCACAATATCATTTTGTTTTGGCCTAACCACACATAGGGGCCTACATATTTATACATTAATTATAGAATAGAGTATGAATAGGTATACAGCTGTATTATTTGTTTGTTTATATGGGTTTAACTTCACTTTTCAACAGTAATTTAGTCATATAGCGACGGTGCCTACCAAGACAATCTTGTGCTGCCACACATACATGTTGTAGGCACCAACAAGTACCTCACCCAGTCCTGACACCGGGCCGACCAGTCGTAGAACTACACTCTAAATGCAGGGCCAAGCGAGGGAGTTACTACTTCAATTTTTTATCGTCTGGTTTGACATGGTAATCTGTATTATTTGTGGAATTATTGTATATGTTGGAGAGACAGAGAGGCATCTGCTACTTTCGGAAATACCGTATAAGCGGGTTAATTCCACGTTAAAAAAAATCTGCGATTTGGGCCTAAAATGGGTAATTTTATTTCTGCGACCTGGCAGAAAATCGGGAATTAATTTTTGAGGTTTGCATGAACCTGAAAGTACATAAAAATGCTCACTTCGAAGTTTTGACCCGATATGTTATAACCTAGTCAAACTTTACATAATTGTGTATGCTTGTAAAGATTACACATCACATTCATTCATTGATACCTAACAAAGGCAATCAACCACAATCAATAGGGTTAGCACCTTTAATGTGTGAACAACACAGCATTATACGACAAACTCGGGAGATACATGTATAGATAACGGTTTATTACCGGTATATTGAAGTATAATATCGAAGTTTAATTTTGCGTCAAAAATTACTGCTGATAGTTTAAATGTGCAGTTGATATTTCTCGAACTGCAGAAATAAAAATCCGCAGAAATAACCTGCTATACGGTAATGCCGCAACATAATGTAGGTTCAAGGTCACACTTAAGAGAGTTCAAAGGTCAAATTAACAATCTGGCCGGGGTCAGTGGGAGGGGTGCAAGAGTGGTGTAAATACAGGCATACTGCTCATCGGACAGGACAATGGTGGGGGGGGGGGGCAGTAGCATTTCTCAAACACAATTCTTGTATTATATTTAATTATTCCCTGCCGAAGGGGATATGGTAATGGTAGGCGTCAGTCCGACCGACCAACCGACTCTTCTACATTTCTTATAATCTTAAGGAATTTTGACGAAACTTTCACAGAAGTACTGTTATCAGGTGCCCCAGTGCATATTATCAGGCTTTTGTGTTTCGACTATTTTTGTAAGAGTTATTGCCCTTGTTGATTTTATACATATACTCTTCTGTGTGCATCTCCTACATTTATCAAGGAATTTTGTCCAAACGTTCACAGAAGTACCGTTATGAGATGCCCTAGCGCATATTGTCATTTTTTTTATTTCAACCCTTTTTGACAGAATTATGGCCCTGAATTATGATGCAGAGTCACATCAAGCATAATCGTACCTTATAGCGTTTCCGACCATCACAGATGCAGATCAGCCCCCACAAGATTGTGACAACTATTCAATAAAAGTAGCTTACTGATTATACTAGTGCTGAAACGATTAACCTGTTACCGTCCGTATGGTTACCGATTAACCGGTTACAACTTTTACTAACCGGTTAACCAGACTAAGTTGCTTCCCTTTATAAGGTAACTATTTTGTAGCGACCATGTGTTCCTTTTATAAAAAATATCAATTTTGGAAATATTATATGAGTTTGCGGTTTGATCATTGAAATCATTTAGTTATTTGGTTCGATCTTTATTACCGGTAACTCAATAAAATGGTTTCTAATATGGTTTTCATCACCAGTATTATACCCTATGTAATGTTGCGTGTGTTATTACATCAGCAATCCAGCATATTAATCATATATAAAGCCGATCGTCTAGTGGTTGTATCTAATGATTAACCGGTTAGTTACCAGTTAATGATACATGTACCAGTTAATTGGTTTGTAATTTCGGCTAACCGTTTCAGCACTAGATTATACTTAGTAGTGAGCAGCAAGTCACCTGATAATTCGGCATTTTTTGTACACTGTCCGGCTGATATGGTTCTAGGCTGGTCTCAAACACTAAAATAAGGTACTTTTAAATAATGCCTTACCTGGCTTATTTCATGGATTTTTGTCTTATTTTCAGACAATGGCATTAACATGGAGATGCTTCAGGAGTTCTCTGAAGAAGATGTAAAGGATGTATTTCAAACCTTCAGTGATCGCTTCAAGGCCCGAAAGTTTATAGCTTTCCACAAAGAGTTTGCACGTGCACCTGAACTTGATTTTTCAAAGGATCGCAGAACAGTGTCTGAACCTAGCAATGACAGTGATTTAGGTGATGACAATGATCAACAGAGACACTACTTGCCAGAAAATAAATCGGTTTGTGTTAAAAAAAAACAACACTCTGTTCCATATACTGTTGATCAGATGCTGGAGAAAAAAAATCAACGAGGTAAACCAACGCCTGCTCAGTTGTTCTTCCGCCAGTTACTTAGAGATGCAGCTGTCTCATCAAAAATATGGAAACGTGCACCTATGTTAGTGGATATTTCCGAAAATAAAAGAACTGCCTTCTTCACAGCATTTGAAGTTGCGCCAGGACTTCTTCAACAGAAGAAGGAACTCTGGACAAGGTTGGGAGAAAGTTTGCAAAACCGCCGTAAATATTTACGTGACAAAGGTAAAAAGGGAAAACGATCAGAATCATCACATGAAACTTCCACGTCTAATGTAAATCTAAATGAGCAGCTGAAGGTGGGCGCTCATGTAGTGATTTTATCCAAAAATAAAACACCTATAGGCAATGGCGTCCTGATTATGTACGGTTTGATGTATTCAGAAGTGGTCGTGAAAACAATTTATGATATTTGTAACAGCTTAAATGATACAGATATTGAACTGCCAAGTCCTGTGGATGACCATACCACACTAAATGCAAGACTAGTAAAACGTGTTATTACGTGGAGAAGTGTAAGATTGTGTAATAAGACCTTGTCATCTGGTGCATCGGTTAAAAAATCAAAAATCAGTTCTCGGTTATCGGATCTAGATGTGGATTCTAGTGCACCGGTTAAAAAATCCAAAATCAGTTCTCGGTCATCGGATCTAGATGTGGATTCTAGTGCATCGGTTAAAAAATCCAAAATCAGTTCTCGGTCATTAGATCTAGATGTGGATTCTAGTGCATCGGTTAAAAAATCCAAAATCAGTTCTCGGTCATTAGATCTAGATGTGGATTCTAGTGTATCGGTTAAAAAATCCAAAATCAGTTCACGGTCATTAGATCTACAGGGTGTCCCAAAAAAACGGGGACCTAGGATAAACACTTATAACTTTTTTCTCAATTATAGATATCACACTATTAATATGTCAAAACAATAAGAGAAGAACACTGTTCAGAATACTAGTATAACTGTCGTGATTATTTAGTTCAATAGTTAGAGTTACCTCCCATGTTTATAATCGCATGTTTCAGTAAAATACCATTAACTGAAGCAGGGATTTTAGAATTCAATGAGATATATTTCTATGCTGACCTCAAACATCTCCTCATGTGCTCCAAATCATTGTTTATGGCTCGTGATAATTAGTTCATTATGTATAGCAATCAAGTTCACTTTTGGGATCAAGTTTGAGTAATTTAAGGGCCTATGGCCTGTGATATGAGGTAAGGTGTCAGTACTTTTTAGCAAACATATCCTGATTTTGCTGCTGATTTATTGCAAGAAGAGTTTTCTGCCAGCAAATGGTACTATTTTATAATTTCTGACATTCACAATTACTCCAAAATATATCTATGAACTGTTCGATTGGACAAAACATTACTTTTTGCCCCTTTCTATAGTCTAAGCTTTTTTTGGTAAAAGTCCTTGAAAATATTTATGTTTTTAATCATTGAATGATTGTTGGTGTTATTAAGGAAGGGTTTCCACTTCCCCTTTGGTCAGTCAACTCGCCATGTTTTCCTCTGTTTTGCTATTTCTTGTCATATTTCTTATATATTTACAAGATTTTGATCACCCCTTTGACTTTAAATGTTGTTTTCTAACAATAAATGCTCTGACATAAATGGCATTTCCTTATAATGTCCCTTTTCAGGTGATTAAGCAAGAATAACGTGAATTGTTGCTATAGTGACGTCACTACCTGTTTTGAAGCCCCATATTTAAACAAGTACCCCTTTTAGAAGTGGGGATCCCTTACATACATTTTCACAAAATATCAGCTTTATTCATCAAAATATGAATGAGAAATAAGGATTTAAGGTAGGTCTCCGTTTTTTTGGGACACCCTGTAGATGTGGATTCTAGTGTATCGGTTAAAAAATCCAAAATCAGTTCACGGTCATTAGATCTAGATGTGGATTCTAGTGCATCTGATCTAGATGTGGATTCTAGTGCTTCACTCACTAGCATTGAAACATTAAGTGAAGACGGTTATAAGGATGTGTCATGTTTTTCAAATGAATGTCAGTCAGTAGAAGATTCAGATTCGGATACAAATTCAGTCAGTCTTCTGGCAGATCTGAATTCAGAACTTGAAGACATAGGAATTTATGAATGGGCCAAGGGAGATGTCTTTTTAGGTGTTCTTGATGGACAGTCTATCGTTAACTGCCAGAAGCCGGTGGCTAGAATTATTGTGAAGCCTCAACTTGAAATGAAGATATACTTGCAGGATTGTAAAACAGACAAAGGCATAGTTACATTGAATCTTTCAGATGTGCAGAAAGATCCAGATGCAAACTATTGTGTCATGAAAGTGAAGTTACCTTTCGATAAAGCCAGGGATATGATAAAAATAAACAATGTTCTACTCTTTGTTAACAAACTGAAGAGCAAGTTTGAGCAGTATGCATTTAAAAGTTAGGCTTGTCAATTTAAATTTTAATAAAACAACTATATATGATACAAGTATAGACCTAGCTCTGTGAAAGTCGCAACATTTGGACATTGTAAATGACATCAAGAAATGATAATAAATACAGTTCAAAATGTCTTTATAATTAGAATATCAACATTAAGTTGCATATGAATGTAGAGTTTTACATGCTACATGCACTATTTATTCTCTTTTCTTGACCTCGTTTACAACGTAAAAAAATCCCAATTTTCACAGAACACAGTCTACATGTATGATCTATTAGTATTAGGCAATTGACATTTTGAAATTTAGCGAACCTGATCCAAGACATGATGTATAGATAATCGCAAGTCGTGTATTTATTCCTGTGCCCATTTTACCGGAGATTTGGCACTTTATTAATTTTCAGTATAGTGCATTGATATGCAACTTCGTATGTGAAACTTTTTCACTCTCAATCTCATTAAAATCAGAACACAATTGACACTCCTATACTGTATGCTGATCATGGTCTGAATTGCTAAAATTCACAACATTATTACTCATTCCATAATGAATGGAATAATAAATAATTCAGCACAAATATTTACCATCAATCTGAAAATATTATATTTAGTGCGTCATTCAAATGTTAATGTCATTCTTGTATGTAAAAAGACACATTTTTAAAAACTTGTTATACCCCCAGGTACAAAGTATATGGGGGCTATATTGGAGTCATGCTTGAGGTTGGTTGGTTGGTTGGTCTGTTGGTCGTGTAAATTTTGTCCGCGCCATGTGTCTGTAACCATTTGTCATATTTCAATGAAACTTTGCATGACTCATCAGTACCAAGCCTAGTTGTGCATATCCTTGGATCGGTTGGATCAATTTGCAGGGAGTTATTGCCCTTGATTTTTTTTTCTGTTACCATTCGTCAAATTTGAACCAAACTTCACAACATACCAGTGGCATGTTATGCTTTGATCAATTCTTACTGGGTTATTGCCCTTTGCACTTTTTATGCCCCCGTATCGATAGATCGAGAGGCATATAGTGATTCACCTGTTTGTCCGTCCGTCCATCCCTGGTTAACCCAAATTGACCGTTTTGTCTTATATCAATATGGCTTGCTACAAAGCTTTCATACTTGCATGGATGTTGTATTGGAACACTCTCCACACACCCATATCACCCAACCCCATTTTGACCTTCACCTTGACCTAATTTTGGTCTTGGACTTATTGAAGGGCCAAATTCTTGGTTAACCCAAATTGACCGTTTCGTCTTATATCATTCAATATGGCTTGCTACAAACCTTTATACTTGCATGGATGTTGTACTGGAACACTCTCCATGCACCCATATCACCCGACCCCATTCTGACCTCCACCTTGACCTAATTTTGGATTTGACTTATTGAAGGGCCAAATTCTTGGTTAACCCAAATTGACCGTTTCGTGTTATATCAATTGCTACAAAGCTTTCATACTGGCATGGATGTTGTACTGGAACACTCTCCACACACCCATATCACCCGACCCCATTTTGACCTTCACCTTGACCTAATATTGGACTTAAGACTTATTGAAGGGCCAAATGTTTGGTTAACCCAAATTGACCGTACACCCCTTACATTGTCAAAGCCATGTCACACTATCCAATGTTTCAACAGAATTATGGCCCCTGATTGACTTAGCTTTTTTATGGACAAGGCTTCCACGGGGGCATAAGCGTTTATTGAATGCAGTCTTGTTTTGTCCATACTATTAATTTTGCTGTAATTAACAAAGTTTCATAAGGCACAAGTTAACATACTGTAACTGTCAAGCAATATATCTGGGGGTATTCATCATCTTCAGTGATAGCTCTTGTTTATTTTAAGTAGTGCTGTGAAAATAATTTGTGCAACATATGGCCAGTCATAATTTTGTTATTATATAAGGTCATTTTGTGGTCAAAGGTCAGTTTTCATTTCCTAAATATGTATCATTTTGTAACGGATGCACTTTTTATGTGAAAGCTTGTGGTTTAGGTCAGGTATTTTAAACTCACATCTTGAAACTGCTTTTGATTTCTGTCATTTCAAGGTCACTGAACATAAAAAAGAACAGTCAAAGTGCTCTTTCCCACTTTCCTAGTACATTTTTATGCGACCCAAGGGACGTATACTATTATGTTATGGTGCTTTCGTCCGTCCGTGCTTACGAGATGGTATTTAAGTGACTAGCCACTTGCCATACAGACTCTTAACGGTCTAGGGTTAGGCACTTAATAGTGGACAATAAAGTACAAAATTGTCTTTTACATGGCTATAAATTAACATTGTTTAGCCACTTAAATATCGTACCGTAGAACAAGACGTCTTCAAGGATTAATGGATTTAATCTATTTTTGGTACATAAAATACAGGTCAAATTCCATTTTGGTTACAATCTGCATTCAAGACTACGGCAAATGTTCAAATTAAAAATATTAATGTATAAGAAAGAGCATTATTATATTCCTGTTTAATATTTGTTCATATTGAATTTTAGCTAACTTGATACAATCTCGGGGGTGGACTGCACTCTTGAAAAACTTGTGGGTCAGATGTGGGTGGCGGGTACTATTAAATATTTTGGGGGATAGGGCAAATTAATTACCGGTAAAATTATGTGGGTGCTATCCCTTAAAAAAGTGCAGTCCAATCCCCTCACTCATTTTTTCTTAGGAAAATTGTTTCATGAATGTTCATGTTTTTTTTAGCTCACCTGTCACACAAGATGAGCTTTTGGGAGCACTCTTCGTCCGTCCACAATTTGCTTGCGTATATACTAGAGGTCACAGTTTTGGCCTAATCATTATTAAACTTGGCC
Organism: Spisula subtruncata; assembly: GCA_963678985.1. Classification (NCBI taxonomy): domain Eukaryota; kingdom Metazoa; phylum Mollusca; class Bivalvia; order Venerida; family Mactridae; genus Spisula; species Spisula subtruncata. Next base: position 49,572,686 of record OY787660.1, read on the forward strand.
ACAATGATCAATTCTACAAAATCTAGGCCAAGTTCGATATTGGGTCGTATGGGGTCAAAAACTAGGTCACTAGGTCAAATCTTAGACAAACCTTGTGTAGACAACAGAGGTCACAATTTTGGCTTAATCTTCATGAAACTTGGTCACAATGATGATCTCAACAAAATCTAGGTCAAGTTCGATATTGGGTCATATGGGGTCAAAAACTAGGTCAAACCGTAGATAAACATTGTGTAGACAATAGAAGTCACAGTTTCAGCTTAATCTTCATGAAACATGGTCACAATGATCTCAACAGAATCTGGGTCAAGTTCGATATTGGGTCAAAAACTAGGTCACTAGGTCAAACCATAGATAAACATTGTGTAGACACTACAGGTCACAATTTTGGCCTAATCTTTATGGAAGATGGTCACAATGATCATCTCTAATAAATCCAGGTCAAGTTCGATATTGCTGGATATCACTGGATCTTCGTGAAAGTTGGTCAGAATGTTTGTTTACATGTAATCAAAGTTGAGTTTGAAAATGGATCAACTGGTATCAATAACTAGGTCACTAGGTCAAATCTTAGCCTGTACTACTACGACTGGTGAGCGACCTAAACCTAGGGCCCAAAGGGCCCTCTTGTCTAGTAAATTTATTAGTGTTAAGAGTTTTTAGCTCGACTGTTCAAAAAATAAAAGGAGCTATGTATTGCACTCACCCTGGTTTATCCTAGTAGCCGTTGGCGTTAGTTAACCTTATTTGGTAAGCAATAGCTAGTACCTCCGACAGCTCTTGTTGAAAAAAATGGCTTAAATTCGGCTTGTCCGGACCATTACTCTGAGATTTCTCAATGTAATTTTAAATTATTTTTACATTTGCATTCATCTTCATCAGTTGGTGTGGCATGCGCAAGACCCAGGTCTGTACCTCAAAGGTCAAGGTCACAATGAGAGGTCAAATGTCAACATTGGGGAGACATGCGTTTTTTTTTCAAAAACAAGCTCTAGTTTATGTACACTTTCATTGTTATAAGTTCGATGTTAACTGTTTATGGTTTATTGTTTAGATACATATCTATCATAGGTGATATGCATTTTATGTTTGAAATGTTGACCTCATGGGTCTATGACCTTCTGGTTATATATGAATAAACTTCTTTAAATGTATAATTGCAGTTCAAGAACTTAATATTCAAGAACTTTCTCAAATCAGGTGCAGCAGTCATATAATGGTAGTTCAAGAACTTAATATTCAAGAACTTTCTCCAGAACTTCTAGAACAAGTTCTTGAACTCATCTATTAAGAGTTCAATTACTATTCTAGAACTTGGTTCTATATTCTAGAACTGGGTTCTAGAACAAATTTACATAAGTTCTATAATTTGGTTCTAGAAGTTCTAGAGAAAGTTCTTGAACATTTAATTCTAGAACTGCCATTTAGAGTTCAATTACTATTCTTGAACTATCTTCTAGAATCTGTTCTTGAATAATTCTAGAATTCCTCGCAGGGGAAGGGATAGAGACTGCCATTGAGACATGAAATGCAGCTAAGCTCCTGTCTCAAGGCTCTCAATTGGGAATTGGGAAACAACAGATGACAATGACACCACAGATCAGTTGATTTAAATCCAGATCTGAACTAAACAGCAGCAATTATAAGCAATGTTCAAAAAAATATACCAAATATAGTATAATCTCCTTAGAATAATGCCAAATACAGAAAATAATATAACCCCAGTAGAATCAATGGATCCTTGAAAAACAGACAAATACCGTGTAGCATAACAATTCCCCTAATCTTACATGAGAAACAGATACTTCATCATGTTAATACAAATTGTTACCTCTAAATCAGAATTGTAGTAGTTATAGTTATAAAATAAATATCCGAGCACACAATACAACACTATATCATTGCAATGCATTATGATATATTGCTAACATGTAAAAAGATCACATGTATTAGTAATCCAACACAACTTGGCTAATATGGTAACTGAAACGACAGATGTTGGCATAAAAACAGATCAATAGTGGGTTTTACTCTATAATATACAGCCTATAGTCTGACATCATATCATAGCTCTATTGGAATCTCTAACAAAAATCTGACATCTCCTTTCATATCCAGTCATACAGAAAATCCTCCACACCAAGACCAATTACTCAATCAGAGCCGAAACACATTAACTATATCCTCGTCCACCAAAACAAGCATCAATAATACCGTTCCTCGAGTCCAGTTATATCACAAGAATCCACAGCTAATCAGAGCTACTGGCGAAAACATTCATCAACCGAAGTAGAATCGGTATATATAATCCCACAAATATCCATCCATAGGAGTTATGACATTTTGTATCTCCCCGTAAGGATACTTATTTTCCTCCGACACTAAAAACTTTTATCAATACCTTAAATAGTGCTGTTACGATGATCCCAGAGTTAGGGCAAAGTTATGATGCCGATTACTTCCATTTATTATCACTGAATTGTGTAAAAATACTGCACTGTCACAGATTATCTGAAACCGCCAAACACTAATCACTACCTTAAATAATGCTGGTATCCTCAAGTAATGATATAGTTACAATGCGGATTATTCCATTTTTGTCACTAAATTGTGTCAATACGGTACACAGATTATAAATTTTAAATCGTCACAAACATCACCATCGCAATGTAATCAGCTAATCACCCGCTCTGCTGACATTAATTGTGTCACAAAAATAGTTGCAGATATTTCATTTATTGTCCTGAATTTTCATTAGATTCCATTCCTTGATCGATGCATCACTCCTTGAGATGAAAACAACATTTCTCAACTTTTCAGTAAGTTCACTAAGTCTAAAGAGTCATCTATTTTTTTCTCCGATTTCCAGTCAGATGTCTGTGAAAACAGGTTTTTCCAATACAACTCCGAGAGTCAAGAAACATCAGATCTCCCAATATTTGACAAAAATAATCAAAGCACGCTATATTTTGACTATGAATATTTTCCTACAAAAATCTTAAATTATTCACATTTTTTCTCCTGCCTGCCGAAACTTTAGTACTATAATCAATTCAAATACCCCATAATCCTGTAGGCTGCTGACAATTTTAATAACATGTTCTTTTCTTCCAAGAAAAAATACAGAGAAAAATCCGCCCCTAGGATGTATTGTTTTAGCAAGTGTGTTTCATGTCACATTCCAACGGTTCAGCACAAAGAACAATTTCACAGAAACTTCGAAATTTAAACAATTATTTTTCTAGAGTTTTAAAATAATGCATACATAAGTCAACTTACAAGATAAATTAATGTGGTATAGATTGAAAATAATGTGATTTTTACTGAAAAGTAATTAAAACGAGAACTGCAATTTAGAAATACTATAGTAAGGAGCAATTTACACACTCGCACAACATCTATTCAGATTGATAATTGATTCACTTTTAAAGTAATCCGTGTAATATCATGTGGGCTGAATATTCTATCTAACAGAAAGATTACTAGTAATCGAAATCTTTATCTCGATCAGCCAAAATCCTGCATTTCCAATTAAATAGCAATTAGGGCAGATTTGCCAACGCGTTTATAAAGAACAAACCTGCTTCTTCAATTAATGCTACTGAATGTTTTTGTTACCTTAATAGTGCATTACTTCACCTAGTTGTAGAATGACTCAAGTAAACAAGACACATGCATTCATTTTGATATGTGAACGTGTTATATGTGAGACAGGGCCCGATCTCCTGAAGCATTCCAATCTGAACTAAATTGTCTCTTTCTGTTAATTCCCATTGAAGGACAAGCCCGATCTCCTGCAGTATCTCAAGTAGAAACTCATTTCAAATTTTAAGATTTTGCCCAAATCAGAGTCTGAACTTCTTAAAATTCACTGTAATAAATTAAGGATAATGTTTGCTGTTTTCGATGTTCATTTTTTGAGTCCATCTGTTTTTGATGCTCATTTTTAAATTCCATCCTCTCAAGGAAAGTATTCAATTGACACATTGCAATATTATGTGAGATGAGATTTAGCTCATATTGAAATGTTTGGGTAGACTCAATGTTGGCATCATAGGACTAATACCCTTATTCCAGTATTTCATACACAAAGTACACAATCATGTGACAAAAGAAATGGTTACCTTGTTTTCGACCGGACGTCGGTGTCGGACCAGATGTGGGCGTGGTACCTGATGTAGGTGTCGTGCCTGATGTTGGTGTCGTACCATTCATTTTATGTTCCATAGAGGTATCTATAAATATAAACAATAAACAGGCATACTGTAAAATAATTTAATTTCAATAGCACAAAATTTCGTGGTTTTTCGTGAAAAGGTAATTTTGCGGGGACTTCAAGGATACCTTATCCACTACGTCAAATAAAATAGAAATTGTTAATATTCATAAGAATTTAATTTTGTGGTTGAGATCATCCACGAAATTAAATCCCCCTAGAATTTTAATGATTTTACAGTAGTCTAAAATTTATAGATGCTAGATGAACCGCCTGCTGAATTATATGTCAATTTAATAACTATATTTTCCACTTGAAAACCTCGTTAACCGGGGTACCTATCTATATACCTGGTTTCCCTGATATCTGCCTTTTCTAATTAAATATTAAGAAAATGTCATTAATGTAAAATCTTTAATTATAGATATTGATCGATTTCTATTTATACCTACATAACATGGATTTAGTCCTTAAATATGATTATAGTAAGACAACAAAAGTGCACACACAGCAGTTTTCAATTTTTCCGTGAGACAGCTAAAGTGCATGCTCAGCATTTTTCATTTTTTCCCCAAGATGATTTCATTTAAGATCAGAATTATTCTGACAGGCATTATAAATATCGACAATGAAAATTATAGACATTTTGTAATAAACACTTATTAAAAGTAATAAATAAAGCATAAATATGCCAGAAATATAATTTATAATTTACGATTTCTTGTAACACATTTGTTATGCAACAAATCTTACCAGTTGGCAAATGTCCCAATATTTTCAAAACTCTAAATTTTTTATCAACCACAACAATCATAGTTATAGATCTATATGCACTGTTCTATCTCCAAAATACACAGAAATGAAATACCAAACACTATAGTCAACAATATCCAGTATGTATTAATCATTTATGAATGACCAGATCTGAGCCACAGCCAAGATAAAAACAATTACACATCTTCATAGACATGGAACCTCAACCGATAATATTATTCATCCGCATCGATACATCACATATTGTCAATAAAATGCCACCCCCATCAAAAACACAAGACAACTTTTCCTCATTATTATTGACAACCTTGACATACAGAAAAGTGAAAATGACTTTTAACAGGTTCGAACCTAATGTAATCATAAAGGGCAAGGATATAAAATTGATGCAAACCATCATTTTGTACAACTATAACTTGAAATAAACAAAACATGCATGCCCCATGGCAGCCCAACAATGACCTTGACCTTTGACCTACTGACCTCAAAATCAATAGGGGACATCTACTGTTGCTGACCAACCTCCATATAAAGTTTGACAACCCAAAGCGTTCTTGAGTTAATGAAGGAAACCATTTGGTCTACTGACAGACAGACCGATGGACATGAGCAAAGCAATATATACCCGTTCATCAAAGATGGGGGGCATAATTATGAACAGTTCCCTAGAGGGATTCAATTGTTTAACCACAAGATGATCATAGTATCTCAGCTGCTGAGCTTGGGGATGGTGTTCATTTGCACTGTCTCTGCACATTATGCACAGAGCAACCTCTCCAGAGCTTAAATTACCCCTCTAAAACAACAACCTCTATTGAACAACATTTTTAAACTGAAATAGTTGTAATGTGTAAAGCGCCTACCTAATAGGCCAATGACCTCTGACATTGAAGGAAAGTAACATAATCATTTTGTTCCAAAATCATTAACTATTAAATTTACCCTCCAGAGCAACAACCCCTGTACAACAACCAACTATTGTGTCTAAATGTGATTTAAAGGGGATTTATATGCTTAAACAATGAACGATTAATTATAGTTGTTATAAATATGGGATAGAAGATCATAAAATGAATCAAATGTACCTTTGTTCATAGTTAGGTGAACATGGAAAACCAGAAATTAACACCAAAAATAGGAGTAACTCCACTTTAACAGGAGTAGGTATGGTGTTGCACTACAGAGGTATTTATTACTTTACTTACCTAATGTATCAAAGCTTGACAAACTGGATTCTTTATCATCATCATATATATCTCCAACTACAACATACAAACATAGTCATTCAAAAAATATATGCAAAAAATCTTGCATGTACCGTATTTACCCATGTATTGCTCACACTATTATCAAAATCAACTCCTAAACATAACAAAATATTAGATGCATCCTTGAAACAAGCTTTAGACATTTTCCAAGACTTAAATGGGCATTTTATCTGGAACATGCAGACACATGATAATTTTGTCAAGTTTTTACAATTTTTTGCATCAGACTTTTTTGTGAATCTCCCAGGTTTAGTTAGTTGATTTTTCGGGGTTTTTTTTGTTACTTGCATCTTATAAACAGTGGCACACAATACATGGGGTACATACAGTATGTATTGGTCAAATGTGGGTTTTTAATATCTAATCATAAAATTTGATTCAAGATTCTGAAACAATAACAAATATTATAAATGGTCTGAATCACAATAAATACATGTATGTAGTCAACTCTCTGTCATCTTAAAACCATGAATTTTTCAACAGAATAGTGAAATGATAATTTTTTTTCAATTGAAGAACACACATATTCAACAGTGTCTGAACTGAAACTTCTTAATATTCATATTTAAAAATAACAACAACAAGAACAGAAAACATGTTGTTCAAAAGCCATTCTTACTAATTCATTATTTTAACAGTCTTATTAATTGTCTTAGTTTATCGACTTAGTTTATATATGACAATTATATTAGTAACATGCATCATATTCAGGGTAATATCAAAATTCCAACAGGCACAAACTGAATCAAACTTTGTCGATGCCCGATCCCTTACTTTGAAAGGGCTTGAAGACCATGCACTTAATTATGTCCATTCAACAAGCAATAATTAACACCATTCAATGAATTTTATCAGATCATACCAATATAAAAATATAAATGGATATAAATAACAAAACAAGAAGCTATAGCTTCTTTGGGAAACACACATTCTCATAGTGCACAAATTTTAGTTTTAGTTCAACTTGATGCAGCATGTCGACGGTGCCGAACCAAAACCCTGTAACTCAACTTTGGCGCGAAAACTTTTTAGCAGCATCCGTATGCATCTACTAGACGTCCCGCACATTTTTGTCTTGTCGCCATTTAAAAAGCAAATCGCGTTACTTAGATGGCGATAAGACAGAAATGCGCGGAACAACTAGCGGATGCTGCAAAAAATGTTTTCGCGCTTAAATTAAGTTACGGGGTTTTGGTTCAGCACCGTCGATATACTGTGTATTGATAGATTTTATTGGATGTCAATAGTGATTGACAATCCTGTTGTGTCTCTAATGAAGCATCCCCAAGCATGGAATTAGCACTAACTTGAGTCAAGAAGCTTCATTATTAAGCGCCAACATAATTGCAGGTAGAATATTAAGGTATAATTCAAACAACAAGAAATTCCATCATGGAACAAATGAATACAACCACTTGTGATTTCTAAATAATGTCTTATCTAGGGTTAAACACTTTCAGCTACTGTTTTCATGAATATTCAGAAGCCAATATATACCTGAAAACTATTGCTACATTCCATGGTGTAGCGGGTCTCTGATAAAAACATAACTCAGCTACGAAACTGACATCCTACTATCATTTTATCTACCCAAGTATTGTATATCCACCCAAAGTTGACACCTTATCTACCCCAAATATTGCATTTCTACCAAAAATGACAATCATGTTTCTGGTTTCAAAAGAATGCTTAACAATTGCAGACATGCAAGCATGTTGCAGGAACCACAAATGATCATAAATCATTAATAAATCAACAGAATTTAGACTTTTAACAACATATTGTCAGTTTCTGCTTCCACTACCTTGTTACTGCCAAAAATATCCCTTCCCAAAAAGAAAATACGCATTATTGCAGATAACACTTTTAGATACTGTTTTCATGGAATTTCAGCAACATGTATACACTAGTATCTGAAAAATATAGGTACATTTAGCACCATATATGGTAAACAAAAATCACACCTCAGTAATAATTGAACGCCGAGTCAGCGATATGAAATCTAATAATATTTTCATAATTATGTAAAAAGCTCTAATGCTGAGAACAGCCATGACAATTATGTGGCGGAAATGATGAATTCCAGTCTAGTCGTTTTTGAGTATAATTTGATAGCATTGATTTCCCCTCAATCATAGACCATCTTTGACTTCATCAATGAAGAGCGCTTGTCACACGGCCAATGTAATTTCCTATAACATCTCATTACAGTTTCCCCACATTCTGATCCCATCAAAAAGAAATTGTCATAAAATGGTAAGAAAACATGCCAACGAACATCGATAAATTACTGATAACGATTATGAGACGTAGCCAATTCAACCTTGACATTGTGTTTCTAAGAATTTGAAGCAAAGCGTGTTCTGAACCAGTAGAGTTGAATTTATGGTGTTATTATAATACAATTTTTTTTCAGTATTTAATGCAGGTTTTATTTACTGTTTCTTTATCAACAACTTTTCAGTTACAAATGGCAGCCAATTATCTTAACCAGCATTAGCCAATTGCCCATCCACGAAGAACCAGCAACTTGGAGACTTCACATGTAGAGGAAAATTGATATTGAAGTCATTAACCTTCATGGCAGCGCAGGTTCAGCCGTGGACTGAGAATCAAACATTTTACAAAAGTTTTCGCCAGACAAAATTAACCTGATCTAAAACTGACCCCACAGAAAATTGAACTGGGATCCCAGCGGGATCCCAGTGGGATCCCAGTGGGATGACTTAATCCCGGTGGGATGTTGTCATTTCAGTGGGATGGAAATTCATCCCAGTGGGATGGAAATTCATCCCAGTGGGATCCCGGTAATAACCTACCGGGATTTCCAAGTACATTTCCCGGTGGGATCCCACCTGAATAGTATTTTAGACTGAACTTATTTTTGTTGACTGTTGTTTTTTCCTTTTAGCCAACTTGCATTTTTTTTAGAGTTTGAGCTAGAAAAATGTTTTATAAACCGTTGTTTATGGTCTATGGTCAACCATGTTATTGTCTCACACTTTTATATTATCTCCCTTTAACAAAAATTATATATATTTTTTTAAAGTCCCAAAAAACACTTTTTAAATAAATGTTAGCAAAGTAATATATCATTTTTATTATAAAAATAGAAAGATTTATGAATTAGTTTGACTGGTGAGTTCTTGCCTTTAATTGTTCTAACATGGTATCTGACCATGTGACAAGGTAAGAAATACCAAAGAACTAACCGTGTTTTGTTAAATTGCACAAGATTTTGAGGGTAAAAAATCAACACTGCCGACCACCAGGATCCTGACCAATTTTCCCGGTGGGATCCCGCCTCTCATCCCAGTGGGATCCCACCTCTCATCCCAGTGGGATCTCATGTTATTGTCTCACACTTTTATATTATTTCCCTTTAACAAAAATTATATATATTTTTTTAAAGTCCCAAAAAAACACTTTTAAAATAAATGTTAGCAAAGTAATATATCACTTTTATTATAAAAATAGAAAGATTTATGAATTAGTTTGACATAATAAAAAATTCATAATTACAACAAAATATTAATTAAGCTTTCCTATAAGAAATCAAATAGTACCTGACATTATTTGAAACAAGCTGATTCATCTGTAGCTTGAACATTATCAGCTTCTGGTGAGTTCTTGCCTTTAATTGTTCTAACATGGTATCTGACCATGTGACAAGGTAAGAAATACCAAAGAACTAACCGTGTTTTGTTAAATTGCACAAGATTTTGAGGGTAAAAAATCAACACTGCCGACCACTGGGATCCCGACCAATTTTCCCGGTGGGATCCCGCCTCTCATCCCGGTGGGATCCCACCTCTCATCCCAGTGGGATCCCGACCAATTTTCCCGGTGGGATCCCGCCGCTCATCCCGGTGGGATCCCACCTCTCATCCCACGAGAGGCGGGATCCCGACCAATTTTCCCAGCGGGATCCCAGTATCCAGTCTCATCCCAGTGGGATTCCCAGTGATTTTTTCTATAGGGGAGTCAATGCAAGTACTCGGTAATTGTTAATTGAAATGCAACCAATGTACAAGAAATTGATTTTTCTAACAAAATTATGCCATCCATATGGAGAAGCTGATGTCAAAAGTAGACAAGATATCTAAACATTGTAACAAAGTTATCTAAAACAATGTATTCAACAACATAAAACTCAAGGGATATCTCAATTCTAGGCATTTATCTTAAAGCCAGTTCATGGAAAACTGTAAAATAATTTAGTTTCGCTGAATTTTTTAATAATTGTCACAGATTTTGATAATCACAAATGAAAATTTGCGACGATTTTACAAAAACCATTCATTTAAATAGGCTAATTAGAAAATAATAGTTTAGGGTTTAATGCTAGTGAAGATGTTCATCGACAAAAGAATAAATGAAAATTGTTCTGCGGATGAAATAAAATTATTTTACAGTAACGTTAAAAGAATCAATATATAAGAGGCAGATTTGGCAACCTTTTACTTCTTTGGATCAATGCATTAATTCTTCCTAACTTGGCAACCGGAATGATCTGAATAAATATCTCTAATATAAAACAATTCACATAATTGAAGAGATCATCTCGACTCAGACCAAAAAAGACGAAAATCATTTCAATACCATTGATGGAATTTTCTTTAACAAAAAAAGACTGTTGCATTATTGCATTTTTGCTTTATTGCGGAGAAATACAACCAACCAAGCACCACTTGAATAAAATATATTCCAAGGTTGCTAGGGAATATTTTCCAATAAACTATTTTTAGAAAATACCAATAGAAACAGAAGCCCTTAATGTGATTAGTATTGATCCATAAGATCCCTGAGAATATTTAGGGGTCCACAAGAATGTTACTGGACACCAGCCAATTTTCACAGAAGTCCTTATTCGAACTAAAAAAAGAGCTCTCCCACTGCCCAGAAATAATTAGTTATATTGATCAAAATGCATAAAAATGTCAACAATGTGATAAATAACACATGAAAAGTTGCATTTTTGCACAGCTAATTTAGATTGACATTCTTATCTATCAAATCAATTCTGATATTAAAATATTAAAATCTGTCAGCACACCCCAAGAACATTTCATAAAATAATGTTCCTATAAAACGGAGGAGCCTGCAATACGGTGCAGTTAATAAACACTCAACAAAATTTGTGCATAATGTAACTGACAAGACTCTCTAACCTAAATAATAAGTTTGAATCCCAGGCGAAGGGCAAAAGGTGAACATTTGCAGCTAAGCTACGTAGCCCCATAAGTTTTGTGAACAGTATGGGCGCCAGATTAATTGTTGGATTTCCATAAGCATTTCATATAAAATCTATCTGCTGTATTATTATTAACATCAGAAATGATATTGAAAGATATATTGGTTACCTTTGTAACACATATGGTATAGAACATGAATATCAATCAATACATTAAGATGATCCATATTGACCTCTGATAATTAGTTTATAGCAACAGTAACTGTTACTGTGAGCTGTTCAAAGAAGTCTAAGAAATTCTGAGTATTGAATAATATCTTATTTCAATCAACAGTAAATAGCAAGCAGCTAATCAGAGGAGTACTGTACTGTATTGACAATATGCCGTATTGCTGTACTGTATAATTCAATGTGTATGCCTTATTGCAATTGCCGGAAATAGGCTTGTTTATACACAGTGATAATATATGATAGCATTTAAACTTTTGAAGTTAAAATCAAACCACATTCATTAAAGTTGTCTAGCTTATTTCAGTAAGACCTCAGACTCGTGCAATTTACTCGTATAGTGCAACTCAAGATGCTCACACTGGGAAGACACTGGGCTTCAATACCTGATTGAGTAGCACAACTTTAATTAAAATAGCGATCATCATTTGACTTATAATAATTAAATAATTGAACAGTATTAAAAGTTACCAAAACCTACCTAACACAGTCCCGGTGAAAATATAATTATTCCACAAATTATTGACATAAAATGGTGTGTTTTAGCTAGCTCCATATACTTGATGTAATCTGGTTGTATTTGTTTACAAAATATAGACAGTAGATATGAGAATATATACCAGACTCCTCAACACACAGGCTGTTACATGATATTGAACAGTTGCAAACATTTCCTGGTTTTTGCCCTCGGATTTTATTAACTTATATTTTTAGTACCATACTAACTCTATTATGCATCCCTGATTAAATTTAGTATCTCGAAATAGGAAACATTCGGTATGGGATTTGATTTGTTTCTATTTTGATGAAATTTTGTAATTAAGTTTATTTATTACCTCAAAACTAAATGTCAACGTGTAACAGACATGTTAGTATCGTAAGATATGTACATTTTGAACAATGGAAAAATGCAGTACATCCTTACCTAACTTTTGAGAATCTCAATATTAAACACGTTTAACAAACATACAAAATTAATATAGACAACTAACCTGTACACATTTCTGTGCACATGCCGCTGAATTAAATAAATCGAAAAGCACAAAAAAATCACTATATAAATCCAACTTAATCCTGTGAAAAAATCAAGAACATTAGCAAGAACTTAAATGCTGAGTCACTCTGTTGACATAAATTCCAGTTTTCATTTAAAGCACTTATAATAAAGTTCTACAACTGGATTTATCAAGGACTAACAGAACCACTCCATTTGACATAAATTCCAGTTTTCCTTTAAAGCATGTTAATTCTACAACTAGATATTTGTCCAGGAGGATTTTGTCACATGGCCTTTTAATGGTCAGTATTGATCAGGATTGGAGTACATTGTACAAATATAGGGAGACTCTGAGAAAACTGATGAAGACTATTTTCCAATCAGCAAGGGGCTAAATACATCTAACATCATCACAGTGTGCTCTGTAAATATCCTCAGTATCCTCACTGTGTCTTAATGGTGAGATAAAGTTCATTTGACAAAATACGCCAGAGCAGAGATCGCTCCGCCTGGTTGTTTGTTGAAGGTTGCTTGGCGAAGGTTTTTAAGTTAATCCATTGTACCATGTGATTATAGTTTACCATTATAATTGATTTAAAGGGTATTAATTTACAACTGGTCTAATGTCAACTGTAACAGACCTAACAGAAACCTCAAACCATTGTCTCATAAAAAATCTATAAGTAAATGACAGAATAAGGTAAGGAGTGTAACAGGATTTGATGATAAAGTGGGACACAATGAGACCAATTGGGAAACCTATAACTGAGTTGGACCTTTAAACTGAAAACTCATTCAGTGCTCTACCATCTGTGGCAGCCAAGAAAACTTCACCTACAGCCAGGAAGGGACTAAAAACTATCTACAGTCCCTATTTGTATAATGATCTTTTAATAATGATATCAAAAAATTGTCTATAGGCATAAGTATTTTTTAGGCTGACTTATAATATCAATCAATACGTTGTTGTTAGATCAAATATCAGAAGCACCAGAAATCCGGCTCACCCCAATATTGATGGAAAATATTGACCATGTTATCGTTATGCATCAGTAAATGTAATTAATACTACCAAAACAAGTCAATTGTGACAGATGGGATTCAGAATGACCAGTTTGAGCTACATTTGGTACTGAGATTACTATACAACACACACTTTTATTGCATTTAATTAACATAATGTTCATTTAATGTAACCAGAATGAGCTTATTGACCTGGGTAAGCCAATAATTTTGTGAGCTCCCTATTTTATAATTAGTCATGGTATCATTCAGTCCATGAATTAATAATCAGGTTTACAAATTATGAGATGCCTGTATTCATGCATGCGGGAGACACAAACCAATGCTGAAGGAACCAAAAAATTCGAACAAAAAATTTGATCATCACCTAGAGAAAACATATTAATGTAATCAAGGAATTTTTTTTATCATTTACTGCAATAAAAGTCAACTAAATCAGTAAAATTCATGACTATAACAAAAGAACGAAGAATTAACTATATTAAGAAAAATTCAAACAACAGCATTAAAGAAATTGACAAGCATCGTATTGGTTAACATCAAGAAATTATCACAATTGAAAACTTCAGTTTCTACATTGCCAAGTTACATATTGCACCAATGATCATAATTCATTGACTCGGACCATTTCAAACAGAACATAATTAGTAGATTCCAATACATTCTTTAAGTCTTCAATATTCTGCAGACATTTGTTAATAACATGCTGGATGCAGCTTTTCAGATTTTTACAAAGACAATTTGACAATCAAACGTGATGATCTGACACATGCCAAACACTATATGATATGATGTACCTTACAGATGTATGATGCAATGTTCTGTAAGTACCTTAATGCTGGCAATCTACATCAAATCATGATTTCATAGAGTGAAAGGATGAGAGGAATAGATATTTGAACTAATGGTGTTCGTTATGATCATTCATTTTAATCAGTTTCTTTATCCTCGCCACCGGATAATCCATATGGGCGAGGCCCCCAGAAGAGTTTTAGCATTTTTAGTTTTTGGGGGATAGTGCATGATACAGAAGATGCTCCAATTCCAGAAGCATCCCTGGTTCTTTTTCATGCCAGTGTATAGCACCATACATGGGACCTCGGTTTTAAGTCTCATCCGAAAGACTAATTTGTTATGATGGTTAATGGTACAGTTTGAAGACTGAGGTACTTCTTGTACTATGGTAGTAAATCCCAATACAGTATGTGCTTCTCAGTTCCATCAGAGAAAATTGTACTGTATACAAACATATGATACTAGAACTGAAAACTTATGTAACCCTTTGACAGCACTCAGGAATCAGGGTACATAGTCCAAGAGCTATGGTCGATTTATTTACAATTTTGGCCAAACATAATTTTGGTCTCCTTTGATGGCTGTATATGTCTTCGATTTATGAAAACACAACATCTGAGTTATGTCTGAGCATTACATTTATTTTCAGTTCCATATTGCCGTATGAACAGTAAAATATCGGTAATTAAAAGAGTAAAATTCTCCAATGAAACTGAGCAGTGGTGTATTGGGACTACTGCCATGATGTACACTATTTACACAACATTAACATGGCTAGTTAAAGTCATTGCATAGTTTGATAAGAATCAACATGAACTGTTGTTAGGATGAGTACCATTAGTGTTCATTCAAAGACATCAGGCATTGCATGAACATTTGTCCACACTAGCATCCCCATTGACAATGTCGTTAAAGCCATTGCATTACAGTGAGATTTGAATATACATTAATGTTTGTTAGGACGAAAACTGTTAATGCTTGTTCAGCTGAACATCAGGTTCTTCGTGTACATTGGCTTCAAGAACATCTTCATCAGCAAGTTTAAAGACATTTCATTACCAAGAGATAGGAATATAAACATGAATGTTTGTTAGGATGAAAACTGTTAATGTTCATTCAAAGACTTCAGGTTCTTCCTGTATATTGTCTACAACAACATCTACATCAGCAAGTTAAAGACATTTTATTACCCTGAGATAGGAATATACATGAACTTTTGTTAGGATGGAAACTGTTAATATTCATTCAAGGACGTCAGGAACTTTATGTACATTGTCTACAATAACATCCACATTGGCACTAGTTAAGGTACTGAGGTCTACAGTTTACTATTATGTACAATGTCTATATTATAACCATGGTGTGTACTTCATGCTAGTCCATGCATGTTACCTTTTCTTGGTCTTTGTTCATGTTGTATCTGTATGGGGATGAAACCTCTCGACCTTGACTGCCTCTCATTTGGTTGACCTTGACCTTGAGTGTCACTATGACCTTGCAGTTGAGGGTAGTCATGACCTTGTTGTGAAGAGTACCCTTGTCTTTCAGCTTGTTGTGACGGGTACCCTTGTCTGTCAGATTGAGTATTAGACTGTTTCTCAGGATATTCCTGTTGCCAAGGATAACCTTGACCTTGAGGTTTGGTGTAACTATGTCCCTGTTGTTCAGGGTAGCTCTGACTTTCAGACACTGTTCTATTGAAAGGTGCACGAGGTTGGTTCCGCTCCTTCTTCTGCTGCACAGGGGAACCAGACACTGACCAACTAGATTGTGCTTGGTCTTGCTGAGGGGATGGTTTACTTGGTTTCCAAACATGCCTGGACTGTAGAGGAGAGTGCGAAGGTCGCCAGGTTGGTTTACTCCTACCACCTTCGATATCACTCATATAGACATCTTGGTCATTACTGACAGTTCGTGTAAGCTTGGGGCTGTACTGACCTACAAATCTATGTAGTCCTATATCCCTTTGAAGACCTACATCTCTATGACGATGCCCAAATGATGGAAGCGTCGAATAACTGTCAGCTTCAGCTTCAAATGATTTTATTGGCGGTTTTTCAACAGGAGCAGCATGTTTCTTGACAGGCAGGGTGGCATAGGAACCAACCTGAGACTGAAGGTTATCATTTCGACTACGCTCTTCCCACATCTTTTGCAAGTCGTCTTTTCTATCAGATTCAAACTGAGAATCCAAGGCCTGCTGCACACGTTTTTCCCTCTGAGATTCGACCTTTTTAGGAGTAATGAATTCATATTCACTCTGTTGAGCACCGTAAGGTGGAGGGTCTATGTCCGGATACGGACCATGAGAAGAACTACTTGTAGATGGTGGCGGCCGGATCTCTTGCTTAGTTTGCTTATCATAGATAGGTATTTGCTTTATAGCATCATAGATAACATTGTTTATGTCTCTTTCAAGGTCAATCCTACGCTTTTCTAGATTAGCCTTTTTCTTATCACGTTCTATCTTGATCTGTCTGGGTGAGTCCACTCTAGAAGTGTCACTTTCCACAGATGTCTGTGACGTTATAGGGCCACGATGAATCTGTATTGGTATTTCCCGTTTCGATGTTGGTGATTGGACACTGGGTTTTTGTCCTTGATTATCTTGACCAACTGCTGGTGCAAACTGTTCCCTAAGAAGTTGCTTCTGTATAGGACTTCTTTCAATATTGACCGAACTAGCTAGGTCAGACGGTTGGCTTTTGTCAACATCAACGGGAATTTGTCTTAGATTTCTAAGACTTTGGTTAATTCCTTCAAATACAACAGGAATTTCCCTTGGGAGGTCACCATGACCTGGGGCGAAATCTCTGGGTGGAGGGACAATATTCTGAGGCTGCGACCTTGGAGATTCGTATGACCTTGGCGATTCATAAGACCTTGGCGAATCATAGCCATGACCATGTGATTGTGGTGAGGCCCCATACGATTGCTTTTGCGGGGACTCGACTCTTATCGGCAAGGACCAGCCATGATCCTCAACACTTACATTTCTGCTAACAGCAGACGGCTCTCCTGCTGACTTCTGCTGCCAGGATCTTTGTGGGCCAGAACCATCTGTGTCTAAACGAAAACAGAAGATACACATCATAGGCATGATTTAATGTAAGACACAGGAAGAAAACCAAATCAATTATTATAGAACATGCTGCCAACTACCGGGAAAAACAAAATCAATAAAATAATGAAATAAGAAAGAGCTTATAAAGTGGGTAAAGGCAGAAATTTTAAACACATACAATGGTTTCGGGAAAACAGCACCATGCAAACTTAACCATGCAAGAGAAACTGCAAATCTGAAAGAGTTGGGTGGAATATGTCTTAAAACAGAGAGCAAACTACAGATATTTCAAGAAAAGGAGAACAACCTTAAAGACTGGAATCAAACAGTGATGATGAGGTGATGATATGTTAAAATAAAATGTATTTACATAGATATCAAACTGCACCAAAGCAAAAACAACAAAATTTCAATACCAAAAAATATGCTTAAGCAAAATAAATTCTTTGAATCCAAAAACACACGCAGATCACCTATGTCATTTCCCAAGTGTTGAGCCACTAACAAAGAATATGTCTGATATATTGATTAATTTAGACAATGAAGCCAGAGATTTATACAGACACAGTGAAAGCTGCGTGTTTGCCATGCAACAGTCAAAGACCAGCAAACGATAATAAAAACATATCTTTCAGTAAGCTTTCAAAAACTACAGCAGAAATTTTCAAATCAACACCAAAATGGAATCACAATCATTCCTAACTCACTCAGAGCATTCAAAAAGATTTTAAGCTGAATTGTGCATCAAATAATGAAAACCTTAAAATGGGAAATCTCCGAGAACGCAATTCGGCATGCAGCACACATCATTCCTGTATACCTGGAATGCCAAATTCGGAAAGTTTTTCCTTCATTTTACGGAAGAGTTTCAGACCACCAGACTTCTTGCTGGACCTCTCATTTGACCTCTCATCCCTGCTCCTCGTTGGTGATAGCCCACTATCTGACCCACCTTCATCACTGCTACATGAAATACCACGCCAGAAATTTTTCCGCCTCATATATTTTGGTGACTGTGGTACCCTTAGTGTCTTACTTGTTTGATCTTTGTCATCAGCTGATTCGTCACGTTTTTTGCTTCGACTAAATCTTGGAGTTAAGAATGATTCTTTTATTTCTTCCATAGTAGGAGGTTCATCAAGTCTTTTACGTGATTTGTCTAAATCTTTAAAAGGCTTTCGACTTTGTCTTTCAATTACTGGAGGCTTTTTATAATTGTCCATATTCTTGTCACTACTAAGGCTTATATTAGCCTGTGAGACCATAACTGGTTTAGGTGAAGCATTGGCTTTATTACTAGAATCAGGTACACATTCATCAGCACTAAAATAAGCATCAGTCTTGGTTCGAGTGTACCGTCTTTTCGGTTTAGGAGAAATTAGAGGCGGGATCTTTTTAGGTACAGTGTCATTTTTAGACGGATCGTATATTTTGCTTAATTTCTGCGGCTTAGGGACAGGAACTAAAGGCTGAGGTTTTGCGATATTCTCATTTTTTAAGGAGAGCTTTGTGTTTGAGTTAAACTTTTTGAAAGCCCTAGGAGATGGCGCATTGCATCCATCTTCACCACTTGATATGTAATTATCACTAAAATAAGTTGAACGTAATGTTTTAGGCGTGACAAGCACAGGTGGTAGAGAGTCAGGTAACTCATCCTGGTTGCCATGACTGGAATCTTGAATGTATGCTTTATGCATCAGTTTTGGTGACAGAGTTATGGAAGATGATGTAGCTCGTGTGGCATCATGGTGATCAGGCTCACATTCTTCTGTCTGTTCTTGCTGATGGCGAGGTAGTATCGGTGGCGGAGAATCTCGTGGTATGAACGGAGTCGGTTGAAAGTATTTGGGAAGGCGGGGCCTCGGAGGAGTGGGCGGGCAGTATGGAGGAGGTGAGGCTCGTGCTGACGACTTCCTCTCAGATGGTTGGTCTTCTAGGAAGTTTCTCCTTAATCTAGAAACTGATTGTGAATGGAAATGTCAATAAACATGACTATGTAAAATCAACCAACATGAATATGTAAATCTACCAACATGAATAAATTATGTAAATCTACCAACGTGAATATGCAAATCTATCAACATGAATATGCAAATCTACCATATATGAATATGTATAGCATAAAATGTTTTATTTCAGTATTATTATCAGATACATTTTCAGATTTGCAATTTTATATCTCATTCATACTGGAGCAACTAAGTAGGATAAATAAAGAGGCATATAACGCAAGACATGTGAAAGCAAAGGCTTCTACATCAGCCATATGTTTTGCTTTGTAGAAATAAACATGCAACTGTGACATCAGTTAATAGTATTTTACATATATATATATTATATTACCATAATGTTGTAATTAGTAAACAAATAAATATTAGGTTATTTCTTCAAATAAAATAAACAGTACTACAATATCAAATTCAAGTTAGGTGGTGCCTTATACTACTGTCAGTGGTGACATTGTTGTTCTTGTGTCTGTTATTAATTAGTTAATTCTATTAAACCCATTGTTTGTCTTTCTTGTCCTTATTTATTGTTTTTTTGTGGCAACATAGTCATTTTTTGTTGTCCATGTTGTTGCTTCTGTTGTTGTTTTTTGGTGCAGTCATGATTTTGTAGTAGTTTGTGTTGTTTTTTTGCTGTTGTCCATGTTGTTATAGTTTCTGTCGACCATGTTGTCTGTTTCAATTGCTACTTTAGTTTTAGTTGACTGAGTCGTTGTTTCTGTTAAACACAGTGTTGTTTTTGTTTCTTTTTTATGTTGTTTCTGTTGTTTTAACCACTGACAGTGCAAACAAGTCATTAAGTCATCATTAACATGCGTCATCAGTATAAATTATACAAGTGATGCCTAAATATTCTTTTCGAGAAACAAATTTGCATTTTTACAGAATAAACAATTAACTAAATCAAACTTAACCAAAATATTTTCCAGCTCATTTGAAATCAATTACAATACAATACAATTGATACACGGTGAGTGTTGAACTAATTGTGTCTGCATGCAATAAGGAGAATGCAGTATTACCGAGTGCTGATCGTGTTGATCTGGGAGACAATGGTGGTATTTTTAGCACTGATTGAAACATTACTGGACTTGTTGGCGCTGTGTGATACTGACGACGGAAGACTGGACTGGCAGAGGCCGTCCGAGATTTAACTGAACAGAAAACAATATCAAATCATAGAAAATTCTGATCATGTACAATAAAACTGTACATGTAAAACTATTACACCTACAAATTGAGCCTTATCGTCAAGGTATTAGAAATTTGTATTTTATTATCATTTTATAACTTTACTATAACAATGCACTATGCACCTAATTAACCAGAAAGTCTATAACAAGAGTTTCATTTCCGATTCAAATATTTTTGAATCCCAAAGTTTCTCAAATTTTGGTTCAAAATGTTATTTTTTTATAGAATCATAACCCTCTAACTAATTTCTGGATCTGCACATAATTGGCAATAATTGAAAACTATATGGAACACATGCACCAAATATTCCCTATTGTACAATATTGATCTACAAACAACATCCAGCTGATAATCTACTTATCATACACACAAAGGTAACTGTATTGTTGAAAACGAAAAAAAAGTTTTTTGAAAATTTATATTTTTCTTTCTTATAGAAAAATATAAATTTTATGAAAAAAATTGTTTTTCGTTTTCAAATTGTCTTTATCAATGAAACAGTTACATGTGCATACACATTGTCACAACATCAAAAGCAGGATAATATAAATAATGGTTTCTCTATCAAGCCACAACAAATTACTTTTATCTCATCAATTCATAATAAATCATAATCTAAGGGAACTAACTCCTACATGACTCAAAACACATCTCAATTATCATGAGAGTTTCATGAAATTAAAAATATCAAATAAATAAAAATTATTTAATAAAACAAACAAATTATTCAATTAAACATTAACAAGTCACATAGTTATGGCCTGGACACCAAGAGACTCATAAAATGTCAATTAAGTTATTTCAAAATCCTTTGAGGCATTTGTAAGTCTCGCAAAGGACAGGCTGATGCTGGGAAATAAGGGAGGGCATCCCCAATTATAGTGTTTGCTTAGAGATTTAACAGATCAAAGCTTTAATACACATTAAAATTGTGACTATCATTTGATTGAACAGATTATAGCACCATTTTTTCACACAGAAGTTTGGTTAGACAAATTGTTTCAGTATTTTTCTGGTCTCATAATGAACTCTTGATTGCTTAACAAAAGTAAGGTAAGAGTTACCTTTCTTTGCATTTCATTTCGTTTTGTGTTAACATTAGACGGGCTAAGAAAGAGTTACCTTTCTTTGTGTTAACATCAGACAGGTAAAGAAAGAGTAACCATTCTTTGTGTTAACAGTAAAGAGTAATGTAAGAGTTATCTTTCTTTGTGTTAACAGTGAATAGTAAATTAAGAGTTACTTTTCTTTGTGTTAACAGTAAAGAGTAATGTAAGAGTTACCTTTCTTTGTGTTAACAGTGCATGAATAGTAAATTAAGAGTTACCTTTCTTTGTGTTAACAGTAAAGAGTAATGTAAGAGTTACCTTTCTTTGTGTTAACAGTAAAGAGTAATGTAAGAGTAACCTTTCTTTGTGTTAACAGTGCATGAATAGTAAATTAAGAGTTACCTTTCTTTGTGTTAACAGTGACAGTCATTGGTGAGGATTGAGAATGGTACTGTGGCGATGATTGTTGTTGTTGTTGTTGATGTGAGAAAGACACAGGTTTATATGACTTTGTCTGTTTGTTTTCCCCTGTAAATATACAAAAACAACACAATTATAAACACCATACTTTCAATATAAACACCATGCTTTCAAAATAATCTATGAGCTGAACATTAACACCCTGTGCAATGTCGAAACAAGCTCAGTATATTGGGATACACCATACTTTTATCAGCTGTTTGACAAGTATATCACTCACATATCCCATCCACTGTCAGCTTCTATCATATTTTCTGGTGGATAAAATGCTTTATCTGCAGCTACTTTAGTCAAAGGTGTCTTGATTCAGATTGTAACAGCCCCTCCTGCTCCCTGCAACAAAGCCCCGCCTTCCTACACCCTGCAGTAAAGCCCCTCCTACCCCTGCAGCAAAGCCACCCCAATCTCCTGCAGAACAGCCCTTCCTACCCCAAGCAACAAATCCCCTTCTACTTCTGCAGCTTAGCCCCTCCCAGGAACCTCCCAACAACACAGCCCTTCCTACCCCCTGCAGCAAAGCCCCTCCAACCCCTGCAGCAAAACCTACCCCACCCACTGCAGCAAAGCCCCTCCAACCCCTGCAGCAAACCCACCTCACCCACTGCAGCAAAGCCCCTCCTACCTCCTGCAGCAACAACCCACCCCACCCACTGCAGCAAAGCCCTTCCTACCTCCTGCAGCAAAACCCACCCCACCCACTGCAGCAAAGCCCCTCCTACCTCCTGCAGCAAAACCCACCCCACCCACTGCAGCAAAGCCCCTCCTACCTCCTGCAGCAAAACCCACCCACCCACTGCAGCAAAGCCCTTCCAACCCCTGCAGCAAAACCCAACCCACCCACTGCAGCAAAGCCCCTCCTACCTCCTGCAGCAAAACCCACCCCACCCACTGCAGCAAAGCCCCTCCTACCTCCTGCAGCAGTACACTATCAGGACACACTCTGAGAAAAGTAGCATTTGATAATTTTAACTAATATTTTGAAGGTTAAAAACACAACACGGTCATAACTTATTATTTTTATTCAATAAGTTACAGCAGTTTTGAGTGGTCACCTCAAAGTAAAATGCCTATCAGAAATGCACATCACTAACATTGTCAGGTATATGTAAACTATATAATTAAAGCACTATCAAAATATGCTGATAAATATTTTAAATGAAATATAATTGGATCTAAATTATGCATAATTATGTCTATCCAAAATGCATTTTCTGTTCAAAGGAAATCATAATAACCAAATAATATATAATTTAAATTTTATTTTACGAATAAATAAAAATGCTATTAAACTATTAAGGCTACAATAAACAAACTGCTCGATTATCAACAAAATTTCCAAACTCTTGATAATGTTTCTGACTTCAATTTTCTTCAATTTTTCTTTGTCCTTCAATTCCAGTAGATCTAAACACAGACACAGACCTTAATTAGAACAAGATACTGTAAAATCATTTAATTTCGATGGGACGAAATTTCGTGGTTTTGGTAAAAAAGAACATTTCGACTGGACATAAATTTGAGGATATTGCATGAAAGGTTATACATACAAGGATCAAAATATTATTTGATGGAACTAAATTTCATGGTCGAGGTGAACCACGAAATCAACGAAATTTAACACCCCCCCCCCCCCCAATTAATTATTTTAGAGTACCAAAAAGGTGGGTGGGTTGATAATCGAGGAATTTATTTATTTCGACCTAAAATTACACAACAGGACTTGACCCACAAACTATGATCTAATGAAACAATAAAACAGCAAGTCTAGACTATAATGGTCATGCATATTATGATATACCAATGAGAACTATTTTAACAACTTAAATTACTAAACTTTTATAGCAGCTAAGCCATTTTGGACAAACTTGTTTGCTCATACTTATACAACTATTTTGGAAGTATTGTTCAGTATCTGAAGTTTGAAATTTAAATTTAAAACACAAGTTCAACATGGAAAACCAATTTCAACAAGAGGGCCATGATGGCCCAATATCGCTCACCTGATTATAAACCCTGCACAATTTTCACCCAAAGGAATAATTTGAACATCTTGGTAGAAAACCACAAGATGATGCTACATACCAATTATCAAAACTCTAGGCAGTGTAGTTTTAGGCAAGAAGATATTAATATGTTTTCCCTATATAAGTCTATGTAAAACGGTGACCCCCCGAGTGGGGCCAATTTTGACCTCAGGGGCATAATTTGAAAAATCTTGGTAGAGGACCACTAGATGATGCTACATACCAAATATCAAAGCTATATGCAGTGTAGTTTTAGACAAGAAGATTTTCATATGTTTTCCCTATATAACTCTATGTAAAATGGTGACCCCCGGGGCTGGGACAATTTTGACCCCAGGGGCATAATTTGCACAATCTTGGTAGAGGACCACTAGATGATGCTACATACCAAATAACAAAGCTCTATGCAGTGTAGTTTTAGACAAGAAGATTTTTATATGTTTTCCCTATATAAGTCTATGTAAAACGGTGACCCCCGGGGCTGGGCCAATTTTGACCCCAGGGGCATAATTTGCACAATCTTGGTAGGGGACCACTAGATGATGCTACATACCAAATATCAAAGCTCTTAGGCATTGTAGTTTTAGACAAGAAGATTTTTATATGTTTTCCCTATATAAGTCTAAGTAAAATGGTGACCCCCAGGGTGGGGCCAATTTTGACCCGAGGGGAATAATTTGAACAATCTTTGTAGAGGACCTCTAGCTGACTCTACATACCAAATATGAAAGCCCTGGGCCAAGCAATTTCGGAGAAGAAGATTTTTTAAGGTTTTTTCTATATAACTCTATGTAAAACTAAGGGCCCCCGGGGCGGGGCCAATTTTGACCCCAGGGACATAATTTGAACAATCTTTGAAGAGGACCTCTAGCTGAGTCTACATACCAAATATGAAAGCCCTGGGCCAAGCGGTTTCGGAGAAGAAGATTTTTAAAGGTTTCCCCTATATAACTCTATGTAAAACTAAGGGCCCCCGGGGCGGGGCCAATTTTGACCCCAGGGATATAATTTGAACAATCTTTGTAGTGGACCTCTAGCTGAGTCTACATACCCAATATGAAAGCCCTGGGCCAAGCAATTTCAGAGATGAAGATTTTTAAAGTTTTCTCTATATAACTCTATGTAAAACTAAGGGCCCCCGGGGCGGGGCCAATTTTGACCCCAGGGGCATAATTTGAACAATCTTTGTAGAGGACCTCTAGTTGAGTCTACATACCAAATATGAAAGCCCTGGGCCAAGCGGTTTCGGAGAAGAAGATTTTTTAAGGTTTCCCCTATATAACTCTATGTAAAACTAAGGGCCCCCGGGGCGGGGCCAATTTTGACCACAGGGACATAATTTTAACAATCTTTGTAGAGGACCCCAAGGTGATGCTACATACCAAATATGAAAGCTCTAGGCCTTACGGTTTCAGAGAAGAAGATTTTTGAAGTTTCCTTTTTGAAAATCTATTTTTAGCCTGTGTGACCTAGTTATGCGACGGACTGGAATTTTTTTAACAACTTTGGTAGAGGTCCACCCAAGGAACATTCCTATTAAGTTTTATCAAATTTGGCCAAGCGGTTTAGGAGGAGAAGTCGTTTGAAGAAATTGTTGACGGACGCACGCCGCACGCCGCACGACGGACGACGGACATCTCGGTATGACAAAACCTCACCATGACCACATTGTGGTCAGGTGAGCTAAAAAGCATGTTGGAACAATAAAGAATGAAGGTCATAGAAAATATAACGTAAGGTATATCCCACATACCTGTACGTATACAGTACAATAAATTATCTCATAGAAAACCAGAAATGGAATACTGATTTATTCTGGTACATTTAATAGCGAAATTGTATTTTTTATGGTGAACATGCGCCAATATTGCAGTACGTCAGCTGATTCCTATGTTTCTACCAGGAGCCGTTCTCTAGTCTCTACTGGAACCGTGCCACAAACCAGTGCCAGGTAACCTGTCCTGTTTTACGATTTCTCTCAAAAATCTCACACAACCAATTGACTGGAAATTCTTTAAATAGACCCTGGTGAGTCATAGAAATTACATTCACAATAGATCAAAGTAATACCTATATTATAAATATCAGAGGGGGATTGAAAGCAATATCTCCAGGCATTGGGCAACAAGAATACGAAGCTGAATATATTCAGCTTAGATCAATTTATGCAGCCTCTGCTAGTTGATTGTATATCGACGGTGCCGAACCAAAACCCTGTAACTCAATTTTGGCGCTCAAACTTTTTTTGCAGCATCCGAATCTGCTAGACGTCCAGCGCAGTAACGCGATTGGCTCTTTAGATGACGACAAGACAGAAATGCGCGGGGTGTCTAGCAGATGCGGATGCTGCAAGAAACGTTTTGGCGCCAAAATTGAGTTACGGGGTTTTGGTTAGGCACCGTCGATATCATGAGATAGTTTATAAACAATATGCAATATCATAAACAGAAACACCTTACACTTTTATGCAGGAAAAAAACTAGCGATTGAAATAACAAGATACTGAAACTCTCAGAGTTTCATGAAGATGAAGTATGTGAACATTGGTACCGTGAGATCGATGTTACAGACACTGTGCGATGAATTCAACATGACACAATCTGCCCAAGACTCGGTCAGTTTGGACTCAAACCCAGCTGAATCGGTCTATTTTAAAGAGCACATATAACCATAACTAAAAATGTCCAATGCTCATACCAACTGACCAGACAAAATCAGGTTATACCAATGAGAAAGAACCACCATTAAACCTTTATTTATAGCTCAGTGGTTAGCGAGCTTGCTGCCTTACCAGGCAACCCGGGTAGAGGAACTCATATATGCCTGCAATATTTCAGCAGAAAGCTGACTGGCAAATAAAGGCTATGCTCGGCATCTAAAATATAACTTTAAGATGCCTACCATGTAACTCAGCCTCCATTCCCTGAGTATCGAAACTAATCCCACTTCCTGTTTCATTCACAAAAACATCAATTGTAAGAGCCATAGAATATCATTTAATATTCCCAGCTAGTCCACTCCACTATTACATTATGTGTAACACACCAAGCAGTTCCAAACATTTAATGCTCTTCGACTATTCCTTTCTTTAAGTGTAACACAATAATTAAGCTCTGAAATGTTTTATGCCTTTCAACTAGTCCTTACATAATTTGTAACACATTAAGTAGTTTCAAACATTTAAGTCCCTTCAGCCATGCAGTCCTATGTTCAATTATAACATACTAAGTTAAGTTTCGAAAATTAAATGCTCTTAGATCAGCCCTTACTTTAAATGTAGCACACAAAATAGTTTCGAAACATTCAAATGCTCTTCAACAATTGCAAACACATTCCTGCCTGTCTAAAAATGCAATGAAGAAAATTTCTAGTTTCCTGAAACTGAAACCAACAATTTCCGATTTCCGATTTTCAAAAAAACTACAATTTCCACCTTCTAATTTTAACCAGCAATGCGTAATATCAACACTTTACTTTCCATTAATGAAATTCCACAGATTTTCCTGATCAATTACATTATTCTAACGGCAACAAACTTTGTTCTAAAACTTGGCATGATCAAGATGATGTTGATGATGATAATATTAATTGAGTTTCGAAAATACAAGAAGAAGCCCAGATAATGTCTGAAATAAGAAAACTTTAACATAATTCTAAAGTATGGAGAAAACCTTAAAAACATAATAAATATTAGCAGGAGCTTAGAATATAGAAACTAGCACCGTCAGAAAGGAGACAATGAAAAAGTGCAATCAATTCAATGGATTAACAGTAATAAATTCAATCAATTATGGTTGATTCTTAATGATTTTTTAAACATCAAAAGGCTGAAGCACAGTATACGCCAATGCTGAAAGCAAGCGCAACTTGCCATTTAGGGAAGCAAGCGCAGAACACGCCATGGGGGGGGGGGAGCAAGCGCAGCACAAGAGTATATCTAAGTGCTGTATCAATGATTTAAGATAATAGTGCCCATATTATGCCCATCAGTACCCCAATCGACAGTAAATTATAGGGAAACATTGTGACAAGCATGCACATGATGAATCTTAAAGCTTAAAATTGGACCTGACTTATTTCTCCCCTTAACTACATCATCTATCAGCACCACCTCAAAATCAGATGAATTTTTGAGCTTATGGTCAACTGAGACCATGATAATTAGAGTGCCATCATTTGTTTTTTTCCCAGTCGAATGGGCAAATTACCTGAGAAAAGAGACATGCACACAGTTCATTGTGTGATACAAGGCATCAAAAGGTGCACAAGCCTAAGCTCCTTCTGAATAAACTGAGTTACCAAATAGTTCTTCCCTGGTCACTTAAAAGGGTTTTCTGAAATTCCAATAATTCAAACAATAAGCCTCTAGATTGGTCGACGAGTGTGTCATTCACTCAGCAGAAGTGCCACCCACAATAAGGTAAATCATTACCAGGTGTCCGTTTCCCAAGCAAAGTGCTACCAAGCTCCTTTATTAAGTTACCTCCTGTTCAATTTCATATCAAAAGCATGGATTGCCGACTGTGGAAAGTGCTATGTAGCGCTTTGCTTGGACCCCAGTAGACATACAACACAAACAAATTTACGTGCAACCAAATGCTGACTGTATGGCAAATAAATGAATCAATATAGTTATACCTAAATTCCTCAGCTATCTCTCACTTGTCATCTAACTCCTTTAAATCAATTCATTAAAGATAGGTACAATATATTACAAATGTTAATCATTACTATCATTCCCAGACTGGATAGAGTCGTAAAGCACAAAAAATAGCCAATCAATGAAGGAATTCGTAAAAAACATCACTTCTACTGACAACCAATCTTGCGTCAGAATGGCGGTTTCTTCGGGTACCTCGGTACTTCGTTATCTATTGCAATTTTCACCAAACCCAAGATCTTCTCCAAAAATTGTATCAAGAATTTTCAATTCTGATAATGCAACATGGGATTACATAAATCTGCTGTGAAATACACACTGCTTGTAGACCATATAACATAAACCACAAATAGAAACCATGTCGAGTATTCCATGAAAACATGTTGGATAACAAGTGCAATAACTCCGCAAATACAATACCAAAGATTATAATGACTGCATTTGTGTAGATAAGTAGTCTAGCAAAGATAAATCGTGAACATTTCATGAAAACATGTTGGCCAAACAAGTGCAATAACTCTGCAAAAACAAAACCTAAGATTTATGACTGTACTTGTAGAAACATAATCTGGCAACGTTATTTGATCAAGGACTTTGCAAATCTAAAACAACCCCGGGGGATAAACTGGGCGGGCGAGGGGTTGTTTCAAAAGTTCAAAGAAAAGTGTGCTATGCTGTTCATAGCACGTCTAAATTAGATCAAACTTTGCATTTAAATAGAACATTATTCATGATGCACATTGTACGCACAATCTGTATCAAAATTGTTCTATTTGAATGCAGAGTTTGAAGTAATTTGAATATACAGTAAACATTATAGAGCACTTTTCCTGGAAATTTGAAACACCCCTCCTATAATCAAATCTCTGCTATAAGACAAAACAATTCATACCAATCCTTGCCAAAACAAGCTCACAGTAACACCTAATAAACCAAGCAGCTGTTGATTTATCCTTAGAAAATGTAATAAGCCAATTAAAGCAGAACATAGAGAGCTAGATGGTATGCTTGTACAAGAGGTGAATGACTTACAACAGTATCTAGTTAGATAGTAACACTGATTAGGATGCTTGGGATTAAGATATATTACTACTATAGTAGTAGTAACACATAAACACATAAACCAAACTCACATTGACAGTTGAATGATTCAATTAACCGACTCAGCAACTAATACCAAGGAAGAAATGGTCCACAGTGAAGACATAATTCTGGCAACACATAAAACAAACACAGAATGACAGTTGAATGAACCAACTCAGCAACTATTATAAAAGGAAGAAATGGTCCACAATGAAGACATAATTCTGGCAACACATATATAAACACAGAATGGCAGTTGAATGAACCAACTCAGCAACTGATACAAAGAAACAAATGGTCCAGTACCACAATTATGACATAGTTCTGGCAACACATAAAACACATAGAATGACCCAGTTCAATGAACACCTCCAAAGACAAAGGAATGAATGGTCTACAATAATTCTGGAAATGAAAGATAACAAAGTCATGACATAACCATTTACACTTAAGTCTATTGTTGACATGATGGTAATGAATTTGAAGAGCCTCACTCACTGGGCTTACAATAATTGGTACATGTGTTACATAGTTTGCTTTCAGTAGGCCATTACCCCATTTTCACCAACTACTGCTTTGCACTCTGTTCTAGGTTAGCGTAATAATGAATATTCTAATGAGACTTTGAAGCTAAAAATAGATAATTTGGTCATTCACTAGGATGACTTCACACTTTATCGCCTTGCAGTACTAGTGGTACATTAACCGACGAAAAAACAGTAGTGCAATGGCCTTTGTGACTGGAAATATCATGTAACAGCTTCGACCTGAGCTAGTTCCCTAAGTCCCTGCTGTAAAAGAGCAGGATAAGTCATATTGTTTCCTCCATTTACATTAAGATAGATACCATTATACTAACACAATGATATCACTGTCATACGCAGAGGTAACTGTATTGTTGACAAAAAAAAATGTAAAATTTATAATTTTCTACATTTTACAAAATTGTTTTGATCTTTTCGTTATCAATGATACAGTTACCTGCGGTCATACTGGTATGTGAAGAAAAACTTTTAAGGTCTTTGTTATAAATTCCATCATGAATGTCTAAAGACTAAACGACTAAACAGATTGCCAACTGAGAGAGTGGAACTTCGACCATGTGAATACCTATCTGGTAGTACCAGTCTCATACTATCCAGCAACAACAACAGCAAACCACATATAACACCAGTAACTGATTATTGACTTTGACAGTAAGGTAGAGCTATAGTCATTAACAATCATAGAAAACATACCAGAACATAAAGGTCAAGGCCAAATATAAATATATGAATGTTTATTATAACAGAACAATGGTGTGCTGTTCAAGTAGACTGTTATAGTCGATTCAATAAGTAATACTAAGCAGGGAACTATCCCATTCGAATGAACAGCAGTGAATACCATTAACTCAGGTATATCCAGTTAAACCTAGATAAACATAGTTTACCTTCCCGGACGATAGTATATTTACAACCGTTCTCATTTGTCTTAACCAAAGGGTGACAGCATCATATAGGGCTTGCATTATATGGAACATTGTTGGTTTCTTTAGGTTAACCAAAGGGTGACAACAGCATATAGGGCTTGCATTATATGCAACATTGTTGGTTTCTTTAGGTTAACCAAAGGGTGACAACAGCATATAGGGCTTGCATTATATGGAACATTGTTGGTTTCTTTAGGTTAACCAAAGGGTGACAACATCATATAAAGGGGCTTGCAATATATGGAACATTGTTGGTTTCTGAAGGTTTACCAAAGGGTGACAACAGAATATAGGGCTTGCATTATATGGAACATTGTTGGTTTCTGAAGGTCAACAAAAGGGTGACGACATCATATAAAGGGTTAGCAATATGAAACATTGTTGGTTTCTGAAGGTCAACCAAATGGTGACAACATCATATAAAGGGGCTTGCATTATATGGAACATTGTTGGTTTCTGAAGGTTAACCAAAGGGTTACAACAGCATATAAAGGGCTAGCATTATATGGAACATTGTTGGTTTCTGAAGGTTTACCAAAGGTTGACAACATCATATAAAGGGCTTGCATTATATGGAACATTGTTGGTTTCTGAAAGTTAACCAAAGGTTGGCAACATCATATCAAGGGCTTGCATTATATGGAACATTGTTGGTTTCTAAATTATATGGAACATTGTTGGTTTCTAAAGGTTAACCAAAGGGTGACAACATCATAAAGGGCTTGCATTATGGAACATTGTCGGTTTCTAAAGGTTTACCAAATGGTGACAACGGCATATAGAGGGCTTGCAATATGGAACATTGTTGGTTTCTGAAGGTTCACCAAATGGTGACAACATCATATAAAGGGCTAGCAATACGGAACATTGTTGGTTTCTAAAGGTTAAATAACCAAATGGTGACAACAGCATATAAAAGGGCTTGCAATATGGAACATTGTTGGTTTCTGAAGGTTTACCAAAGGGTGACAACAGAATAAATAGGACTTGCAATTTAAAACATTGTCGGTTTCTAAAGGTTTACCAAAGGGTGACAACAGAACATAGGCTTGCATTATGAAACATTGTTAGTTTCTAAAGGTTTACCAAAGGGTGACAATTAACATAATATAAAGGGAAATTGCATTATGGAACATTGTCGGTTTCTAAAGGTTTACCAAAGGGTGACAACAGAATAAATAGGACATGCAATTTGAAACATTGTTGGTTTCTAAAGGTTAACCGAAGGGCGACACCATCATATAAAGGGCTTGCATTATATGGAACATTGTTGGTTTCTGAAAGTTAACCAAAATAATTTGAAATGGTATCACCTTACTTGCTTGCACATGTACAGCAATTATGTACAGCAATTATGCACCTGGCAGCTGATACTTGAATAAAGCAACAAAACCAACACAGCAGAACAATGTGCACATAAAACAATGCCTGCGTCAAAGCCAGAATGTGCAATTGTCTAATGGAATGTGAAATTACCCATTAGAATCAAAATTAGCAACTTAGCATAACCAACAATTTTGAAACAATACCAAATTAATCCTACTTACAGAAAGAATGTAAAGTTCATCTAAATATTTTAAAACTGCATGAGCAAAGAAACCATAAGGTATAAACAAAATGTTGTTGCTTGTAAATAATGGCTCTTAGAGTCCATTCATTCTTACAGACATGTTCCAGACCCAACACAATCCAATACAAAACACTGATAATATTTCAGACAAGGTAAATTCAATAAGGTGAACAACATGGGGCCCTTAAGGCTTTAGTCATATTCAGAAGTCAAGTAGAACTAGAACTATTTGTGAGAAATGTTTATAATATTATCATGGATGTTCCATCAATTGGAAGGCCACCCGTAATATTGTTTCTGAAGCCATTGTTGATAGACATATGCAGAATAGGAGTACTGGAGATTCCCTTGCATCAAATTGTGACTTTGGTCAACCATGGTTCAAACATGCTTATAATAATAATTTGTCATGCAAATTCCACTTTGAGCATAGTAAAGCTATCAGATCTGGACGTGGATGGCCATGATTGAACCTTTAAATCTGGACATGGCTGTGACCATGGTTCACACCTGCTATCTTAGTTTGCAAGCTTGTTCTTTCTGCAATGTATTGCCATTCATGGCTTCCTCCTTTCACCTTGTAGAGGTCCTTGACCTTGAATGATCCTGTGATCCCAACTGTTTTAATGATTCTTCTGCTGGGCTCACAGACCTTTATACTTTGTTACTAATACACATTGACATTCATGTTACAGTCCCGCTATAACGTCTTTAAATTATTTTAATCATTTTACTTCAAATCAGGCAAAGGTACTGCAATATTGATCACTTTGCAATGTTCACATATGGTAATATGCTTAATTTAACTGATTGAATGTTACCCAAAAAGTACACCATACTTTCTACTATAATCAAGTTGTCATTAACAGTACTCTTGAGTACTATTAACTAGCACTGCTTCAATTCATACTTTATCAAATTAAGATGGCATGCCTTTATCAACAGTTGATTATATACCTTTCAAAGCAACATGCAGAAAAGAATGGCAAGCCATAGTACAAGATATATATCATTCATAGTAACATACATTTATGTCTAAACTACTAAAAGGCCACTGCTAGATTATTACCCCATTCGCTGCCTTAATTTTTCTTGTGATCGATTGTTTTATTTCCTCTTTACTAAATTCCTCTGCACTTATTCCAGTAATTTTCGAAAGTTAAAACAGTTTAACACGTAAGTTATCAGTTTGAAAGGAAAAATAATAAATCATTTCAAAACTAAAGGGAGATAATTTCAGGTCAAAAATGAGACAAAAAATAAATCTCTTGTATTCTCTCGTTCCCCTTTTTAGGAACATCAATAAGGCCCTTATTCCCCTTTTTACGAACATTAATAAGGAGATAATAATCTAGCAGATAATAGGGGAGATCACTTAGACATCATCCATTCATATGTATTCAGGTAAACAATGATCTCTCCCTATTGACGAGTAGCCTTGAATCCAGGCAATGAGAAAAACTGCTTATAAATACATATCATGCAAACACATTCGAATCTACAGGTTGCAAAGTTTTCATCTCAAGGGGAAAATGTACAGAGTTCTATATATAAATCTAGACTATTGAAAAAACAACATGCTCTATATATCATAAACATAGTAAAGTCTGAAAGAAAAGATACACAGAATTTAGTATACCGAGTAACTATAGCAACAAGTGTTTTAATCTTACAACATTGAAACTTCAGGGTGTAAAAGCTGTCTTTTTATGATAACATCCAGAGTTACATCCCATACATAGTTTATGATACACATTGATTTTAACGTTTTTCTCTCAAATTATGAATGCTCCTCGATTTGTTCACATGTTTAATATTTCGGCCAAAGGCCTTTGTCAAAACTGAAAATATTTACAAACCGAACACTTGATATTTCTTTCCTATGGAGATAATGTTACCAATGAAGCAATAAAATAAGAATGCTTTGCCTTTTGTATCAAAATGATAGTGAAGCAATTAAATTCATACCAAGTCAATCAATTTATCCTTGCACTATGAAAGAGCCATGAGCACACCCCAGACTGCATGCACTCAAAGCGCACAGCAACATTTTGTTCGGTTTTGATTTAAACTGATCAGATATATAAGTTCAGTTACGGCTTTTTGAGAATTAAAAAGACAGCTTTTTTATACCCCATCCATTTATAAAACACAGGTATACATATATAATGCTATAGTGAAGAAAAAAGGGGGGAAACAGTTTGAACATGAAACAAACCCTGTGGTGACCAAACTGCGCTTGAGCCCGGTTTTCTGTAGTTGCCATATGTTTGGTTGCTGGGCAACTGGTTTCCTTGTTTACCAAGAGAACCAGCGCCATGGTAACCAACAGGCATTTTAGTATCAACTCGTTGCTTATTTGCAACATTTTGAGAAAATGGCTGCTTCATTCTCCCTACAAATGAAAATTTATATGGAAAATAAATAATAGAATAGAATTCATCATAACCAATTAAAGGCAAATCTATAATGCTCCGGGGAGATAATTTTGGTGTAAGCATAAAAAACAGTAAATAGAACGAACTGAAACAATATAAAACACCTATTCCACCTGCATACTCTACCTGAAAATGCAAAGCACAATGATGATCAAAACATATTTATTTTAACTATTTTCTATCGAAACAAAAGAACTGGGTGAAGTAAAAGAAAAGGCAGCTACATCTGAAACAGGACTGTGTTCAATAAACGCTAAGGTCCCGGAGGAAGCCTTGTCTATAACAAATAGCTAAAGTAATTCAGGGGCCATAATTCTGTTGAAATATTTGATAGTGTTACATGGTAATAAAAGTCAATATAATAAGATTTGTTCATTTATTAATAAGTAATACATCAACGCACATTTTTACCTGTTTTTTTTTAATGAAGCGCATCAAATGTAATCCTATAAACTTGTCGGAGTGCAGCCTAACTTAAATCCTGATTCTTAGTATCTGTAACCACTACCTTAATATAATTATAAGTTTTTTTGTATATCCATTTATCTATATTAATATTAAAACACTACACCAACATCAAACAACTCCTGATTATAAAATAATCTCCAACTGATAGTAACTAATCAGAAATAGTATACAAGTATTTGTACGAATGAATATCCGAGTTTACTGACAATTGGTGTACTTATGATCTACTAGGAATATATGTATATGATCATAGCTCGGAATATATATAAAGCACATGAATGTTAACTGTATAGCACTTTGTGTCATTTACGATTGTTTACTCTCATAGTATTGCTGACTACTAGTACATTATTGGGGGGTATATGAATATTATGTGTGTGTACTCTGCAACCACTGATGTCAAATTATTATACTATGCTTTATAATATAACAATAGTAATCATAATTTGTATGATCCCTACATCAGTAGCAAAACATTTGGCATTGTTGTTCTTTAGCATCAATATAATTAGTTATTGTTTGCTCAGTTTCAAATAAACAAAATATCTTATTTTATGGAGTGGCATGATATGCTTGATGCTCAGGACACACAGAAATGAATGATGTTTAGGAGTTCCAGAAAAGCAGGATGGTTTGGAGTCCGAGGAAGGCATGGTGCTTGGGGATTCTAGAAAGGCATGACATTAAGGAGTCCAAGAAGAGCATGATATTAGGGAGTCACAAGAGGCATGATGCTTGGTGGCCCAAGAACGGCATGATGCTTGGTGGCCCCAGAAGAGCACAATAATAGACTGTAAGATGTTTTGGGGAGTTCAAGAATGGCATGACCAATGTTTGGGAGTCTCAGAAGGCATGTCACAAGGGAGATCCAGAAAAAATCAAGTTTGGAAAAAATCAAGAAATACCCTTTTAAAAACCTGCCAACCTGGAAATCACCTTAATGTCAGGGCAATATCCACTTATCAGGCGCAAAGACCAAAACAATAAACCAACCTTGAATATGAATTAATCCATCCAGTATCCTGGAATTATATGCACCTTAATCCTCAATATCACTCTTTGACACTACCAAAATGGAATCAAAGGTCACACAATCCATATATGGCAACTTTTAATAAATTCAAGTTAAATTTTAACAACAGTCATCTAATGTGAAAGTATCTATGATTTACCACTCAAAATTAACTAAATCAAAGAGTTTGAATTTATGAGTAACTTCACTAAAGAGCTAAATTGAAAAATTCCACCGAAACAATTAAATGAAGAATCCAGGATTGGTTTATTCCAAAAAGCACAATTTGCAAGTATTTCTAAAATGTTTAATCATACAGTTTTACCTGTACCAGCAAATTGAAGTTTAATAGAGCACCTGTCATATTATGTAATGATTTTATGTAATGACCGACCATTAACTTTGAACAGCAATTTACCAGCAAGGAAATTAAGATGGTTATCATCTATAAGCAAGATGTATGTACAACTGATGTTA
This sequence comes from Spisula subtruncata, assembly GCA_963678985.1. Classification (NCBI taxonomy): domain Eukaryota; kingdom Metazoa; phylum Mollusca; class Bivalvia; order Venerida; family Mactridae; genus Spisula; species Spisula subtruncata. The sequence goes on from OY787660.1 coordinate 49,610,177, forward strand.
TCAAATATGGTGTATCTTCAGACACTTCAGGGCATGAAGCAAGCGACATGACATCATAGGACATTACATGACATCTCAAAATATTCGGTGTAACATGACCAAAATTATGGACATAATTACACATACATCTTCACTAAACCTAAACTGTAAAATGATAAATTTTCGTGGTGGATTAAATTTCGTGGATTTCATGGTTCACCTTCAACCACGAAATCATATCTCAATCATTCAATGAACAATAATTTTGACCCTCATAATATCACCTGAAATGAAAAATCCAATAATAGGCGTCACATCAAAATGATCTTTTTTACTAAAAACCACGAAATTTTGCCCCATTGAAATTTAATGATTTTACATTAATCATACTGATGAGGATTTCCTGAGGGGGTTGGTGTTATGGTCAATATGGTCAATATATTCACTAGGTTATCAGACATGATGGACAATCATCACATTTACTGTCCTCATTTGAATATTAATGACCATTAGGGTGAAAGAAAATATGTCCAAAGGTATACAGACATTGCAATAAAATTGTAATTAAAATAATGTGTTTATTCATAACAGGGTCTAGGTCACCAAGGTATGGCTTATGAGAAAAGGCACCAGACGACAGATATTAAAGTGGCGGGGTATTTCCCCATATAATATTTAAATATTCCAAGCTGTATGTATACACATTGTTTTTCTCCATTTTTTCTCCTTTTTTGTGCCTGATCGGCTTCGACGGTCTCCAACCTCGACTGGACTCTTCCAAATTTTACATTTTATCTTGATTCATAATTAAGAGTCTTAAAATTTTCAAGAAGCAAATAGTAACTGTACCTAACCGCCAGACATAAACATGTATTTTCACTGTTGAATGATATATTCTATAGTTCCCCTGGTGGTCAAGACTGGACATTATTCACATGTCAAGTGACAGACAGATCTGGTGAAATATTGACCAGACAGCCATACTGATACATGACCTCACACCTGACAGGTAGTTCACCACAGTCTCTCATAGTTCACCTCATCATCATGCCCATCATCTATACTAAATGGATGAGTAATGTTTATATAAAACATGATTCATTCATATAGTTGTTCTCAGCACCCTATAGCCTTTAATGACACGCTTTATCCCCATATATCCCTAATCTTCTTTTTACTTAAGCTAATCCAGGCAAGACACTTACCGGTAAAATTATACTGTAAAATCATTTAATTTCAATGGGACGAAATTTCATGGTTTTCGTAAAAAAGACCGTTTCAATGGAACGTTATTTCATGGATTTTGCACTTCAGGTAATAAATACAAGGGCTAAAATTATTGTTTGATGGAATTTGATTCATTGTTAAAGGTGAACCATGTAATCCACGAAATTTAATTCCCCAAGAAAATTAATGATTTTACAGAAGTTCACTATCCAAAAAGGCCAAAGGATCAAGAACCATATAAATATTTTTTGAAAATGATGTAGAGGTACATATATAAGTTTATGTATAATCGTTTGTAAGAGACTGGGTAACCTTTGAAAACAGTACAATTATTTATTTCACTTATTTGAGAAAGGTGTTTATATGCTTAACAAATTTGATGAGACCCTAACCTTAATGTATGAATATGTTACAAGGTTCATGCTTTGAATATATGGATTTCCGCAAGCAAATTGTGCAATAACGGTTTTTCGAATTTGTGTATGTATTACATCTCGAAAACATACAACAAGGTTATAAAACAGACAATATATAGACTGCTAAATTATGCTAATCGAAAGGTTAGGTTCGCGTCAAATTCGCCACGCTATACTTTCATACAGAGCCAGCAATATGTATAGTTCTTTGCATGCATTTGGTGCTGTGCTGCTGTTTCTGAGTGCTCATGCCCTTCTCTGTTTCATTTGTCATTATCTCTTCATCAAATGTATTTTGAAATCACATTAATTCACTAATATTATAATACCTGCTCTTACTCAAATGCATCTAAACCATTACCCTCTACAAATTAATACCCTACTTTTATAATATTTAATTCATTTGCCTCAAACCACAATTACTAATACATAATGATATTCTTTAAACCACTATTATACTATTATAATGCTTTGCTTAGATTTGTTTTCCGATAATTCTGTAATAGCATCAAGGGATGTGCAGAATAGAACGATAAATAGTTGAAACAAATGCTTATATATTTCAAACATCTTACAATTATGCTGCACCCCAGGAAACAGACTCCACCAACTGTTTGTACAATAAGCAGGATCATTAAATGTATTTATACCTACATTATAGAGCTGTAATCTCATCTTGTATGATCAGGTAGCCTCAGAGATCATTCCTGCAGGAAACAGACAGGAAATGCTGCTGTTGATGCATCCCTACAGAGACTTTTAATACAAGAGCACAAAGAAATCGTACAAAGCATTGGAAGAATCCCATCTATTTTGCATGTATACCTGCCCTACAATAACACTTATCACTTAACATTAAAGGCTTTTTACGCACAACCATTCAATATCGGTTCGTAACTCAAGCAAAAATCATCTGACTTAAAATTCCTCAGATGATGTGCAAAACTTGGGCTTGGTAAAAAGCGTTCATGTAACGTTAACTTGAGCTCTGACCAGTGAGTTAAGGAGAACAAGGAGTCCACCTGAGGTTAAAATGACATTGGTAAAGTAATAGTGTAACACAAAGCAAAGTAACTTTTAAGTTAAAATTGTTCAATTTTTGCCACAGATTAACAATTTAACCCATATATTGCATGACGAGTCTTATTACAGTTACTTATATGTATATTCTATGTCCCTGACATCAAGCTGCGAGAGCAAGCATTCATCAAAATTATATGTTAAGGATGGGTTGAGTTTTTATGTAATCCAGACAGACAATCACTTTATTCTATATAACCTCACATATTAACCTCAAGTCATTAATGAATCATACCAGATGAGTATAAAGCATTTTATTGAAGGGTATCATGCATTAATTCTCCACAGATAACATGTTTAAGCACTTATATCAGTATCTATGATTCCACAGTACAGTTATTACCTGCTGGCACAAATCCTTTAGAAAAATATCCTTCATGTTTGCTATAATAGACAGAATGCTGGGTATTGTTTACTTTTGGGAATCAACAAATAACTAAGGACAGCACAAATATGCAGACATATGAAGCTACCAATGAACCATGGGTTACAAAGATGGACAAAGGTCCAGACAAACATAATGGTTTGATTGCCTGAAATTGCCAAATGATTATTTGAAAGACAATAGTGTGATTGCAAACAATGGAAACATGGTCCTTTGCAAGAAAATGGTGCGACTGCTAGAAAATGAGAAGTGGTTGGTTATTTGCAAGACAATGGTGTGACTGCTAGAAATTGACAAATGGTCCTTTGCAAGACAATGATGAGATAGCCAGAAATTGACAAATGGTTGGGTCTTTGCAAGACAATCCACAGTATTTGTCTGGACAATGGAAACATGGTCCTTTGCAAAACAATGGTGTGATTGCAGGCAATGGAAACATGGTTCTTCGCAAGGCAATGAGTATGATTGCCAATGAGCATAATGTACTTTGTCTGACAATGGACATAAGGTGCTCTACTAGACACCGAGAATGATTGGCAATGGACATACAGTACATTGCCAGAAATGTATATCATGAGCTAAGAAAACGTGTTGCTTTGTCAGATTATGAGTGTGATATGAACATTGGAAGAATGATGCTTTGTGTGTGACTTGGCTAGGCCAATGGACACTGTTAAAAGTTGAGCATAACACAATGGGTTGGAATTTGGACCAGGGAGGATACAGACATGACTAGACAAACAGTAAAAAGAGAATTTAGAAACAGAAAGGGGCCATGTTTGTTGATGAAGCATAAAATCAAGCATGGGTAACCTAACTATTCAATGTTGCCTTTGAGTATGACCATGGTAGGCAATGGTTCAACCATAGTTTACACTATTTAACCATGGTCAATTGCAATGTAATCATGGTCATACAACCTGAAGGTGTCATTTCACCAGGGACTGTTGACCTATTTAAAACAAAATTTGAATACCAGACAGGAGAGGAAGACAAAGAATCACAAGAGGTGCTGAAAAGTTTAGTACCACAGACAAGAGAGTGCATTAAAGGTGTCACATTCATTATGAATGATATGATAAAACCAATATTTCAAAACTCATGATAAACAGATGAAGCTGGCAATGGAATACTTATCATTCTCCCATGATTCTTACATCATAGATAGACAGTTTAAAATTATCTAAATTTATGTTTTGGCAAACATCAGGAAAAACATCTCCAGACTTTGAAGATATAAAATATGAAATAAATGAGTATGGATAGATGAAGTTAATACAAACACATCTGGTTAAAGTTATGACACATCTCCAGGCTGATAAAGAACTTGGCAAATATATCATAAACTGCATACTCAAGTTCATTTTATAGGTGCTTTTAAAAATATTTCGTGAATTCTTCCAGTTATCCTGTTACCCTAGTTTAATTACAGGTTAGATTAATATTTAAAGTTAGTAATCTGTTTTGTTTTTTTGAAGAATAAGGAGGGCTAAATTTGAATAATCTTTTATATAATAAACTATTGAATGTTATTGCAAGAAAGTATATATTTTTGTAAGTCCTAAAAATGATACCAAACTATAGATATATGAGCCATACATTTTTAAAGCCATACATGTTCAAATGCACTTTTTTAGGCGCAAACTATCAGCAAACATATCTAGTATGCATGATTATTGTATCATACAGGGATTAATAAGTACATAAAACCTTTAAGCAAACCAATCCGAAGGAGTATAAATTTATGCATGAGTATTGTATCAAACAGTAAGTAGCTGAGTATTAGTAACTTGACAGTGTCTATTATAAGGGGTGGACTGCTTCTAAAATACCAGGTTGGCATAAAAAAGTCTTTACCTACAATATAAAATAAGTAAACTAAGTATTTGATGTGGCTATATAGTATTATTCTACCACTATAGAAACATGATGATTCCAAGAAAGCCAGGCTGTTAAACGAGAATCATGCATGTGACCGCTAAACGCCTGGATCTGGACACAACAAAAATCCTCCCTGTAAAATTCTATGTCCATAAATAGCTTAAAAATGCTTGGAGATACATGCAACAATAACATTGACAATATTTGAAAACCAGCCTAAGATGAGAATAATCAAATTGATATTTGAGTCTAAGATGAGAATTATCTGAATCAAATTGACATTTGATAACCAGTCTTAGAAGAAAGCGGCCATTGTACATGTGATAATATCCTAGAAAATTCAATACCTGCAATAATACATCACACAAGCCACATCTAAGTTTATCACTATATTACTAAAGGGAGATAAAATTACTATGCTGGTACTAAACGGAGATAGAATTACTATATTACTAAAGGGAGATAATTTACCTGAGTTGAGTACTTCCAGTTCATGATCTATATGGTTGTGTATATCACCGTTCATTGTACCATTTGGTTTAGATCCAGCTCTGAAAATATAATATAACATTTGTTATTGGCCATAGCCGAATATTAAACAACTGGGCCAAGATGACCCATGGACATATTGAGTGAATCAGAATACCAGTGATCTTCCTGTGCAGAAGGAGGCCAGAACTGTTTATACAACTTTGGAAACAGGACCGCCCAGGGATGATTGCCGTTTTAGTGTTGGTTAAAACTCGAAGTTCAGTCAAAATCTCATTTAAAGAAAACGATCTTAATGCACAACAGACAACATAACATACTTTTTAGGAGCATTACAACATCCATCAAGCTCACCAAGCATTTCTTACATTGAAAAGCAAAAAAGTTGAAGAAGACCTATAGTTTTTTTTATTGTTTGAGCAATCTAATTAGTTCATGTAGTATCCAGTAGTGATTTCAAGCAAAAACCAGAAACAGCATTTGTTTGCCAATTTCCTGGTGTTTATATAGAACAGGCAGAGACTTGTGTCTATGTTGACTTCCCCGAGTATGCTGTGTATATAGTAGATTGTATACACTATGTCACACAGTGCTAAAACACAATATTCACCTGTTTATATGTATACCCCTCTCCATGATCAAACAGTTGTTTGCCTGCCTGACTGACTGATACACAATTAGCCTACCCAGCTACTTGTTATCATTTAGAACAGCATCTTGGATTAACTAGGACTTGTTCCTGGCTTGCTGATTCCATTAAGTAGAAACATACCCCAGGATAATGTAGTTATTATAGGAACAAAGTCTCTCATTATCCCTAACTCAATATATACACATCCTTGACACGACAAACACACTTTATATCCTGAGCTAAATACATAGAATAGAGCTACCAAACAACCTACAGACAAAATATGAAGAATGGACACTGTGCTAAATACATAGAACAAGTCTGACAACCTACTGGCATGATATGAAGAATGGACAAACACAAGTCATACCTTGTGCTAAATACATAGAACAAGTCTGTCCATCTACAGGCATGATTTGGAGAATGGACAAACACAAGTCATACCTTGTGCTAAATACATAGAACAAGTCTGACAACCTACTGGCATGATATGAAGAATGGACAAACACAAGTCATACCTTGTGCTAAATACATAGAACAAGTCTGTCCACCTACAGGCATGATATGAAGAATGGACAAACACAAGTCATACCTTGTGCTAAATACATAGAACAAGTCTGTCCACCTACAGGCATGATATGAAGAATGGACAAACACAAGTCATACCTTGTGCTAAATACATAGAACAAGTCTGACAACCTACTGGCATGATATGAAGAATGGACAAACACAAGTCATACCTTGTGCTAAATACATAGAACAAGTCTGACAACCTACTGGCATGATATGAAGAATGGACAAACACAAGTCATACCTTGTGCTAAATACATAGAACAAGTCTGTCCACCTACAGGCATGATATGAAGAATGGACAAACACAAGTCATACCTTGTGCTAAATACATAGAACAAGTCTGTCCACCTACAGGCATGATTTGGAGAATGGACAAACACAAGTCATACCTAGTGCTAAATACATAGAACAAAGCAACCAATCCACCTACAGGCATGATTTGGAGAATGAACAAACACAAGTCATACCTTGAGCTAAATACATAGAACAAGTCTGTCCAGCTACAGGCATGATAATGAAGAAAGGACAAACAAAACCTTGCAGTGATTATTTTAATTGACCACTACCCATCATAGAAGATGAAATTCCAAAGAGCCCCACACAGGGTTTGGACAGTCAGACAGAACTACAACGCATGGACAGTCAGACCAAGCCACAATGCCACATTAGGAGGACAGCCAGACAAACCCACAATGTATGAGCAATCAGACTGTCAGCTGATGTGTACAAAGACTGTTTTATTTTGTAGAATACCATCCATACAATGTACCCCCTCTTGAATGGAATGCACCCACAGAAAACCAGATGTGTTCAATATAAACATACTTAAGTCGGTAATTGAAAAGTAAATTAAAACTTGAATGAACACAAAAGAGTGTGATGCTTTTATTTAACAATATATACATATACAATAATGATGACATGGCAATCACAAAAGTATTTAAAACTTAAGAGCTGTGGCAATTCAGCCGACAAAGGGCCATTATTGATTCTGGCAAAGTTCATTGCAGTGTAGACTCTTACCTACATGCACTTACAGTCTGTGCCTGCTCAAACAAAAAGACTTTACTAGCAATGGTTGGACTTCAAACACATTGTGGAAATTTACACATTAAATGATTACATGTATCATCTACCAAATGTCTCATAATTCCAAGAATCCAACAATCACTTCTTATTGGCTCAGTTACGAAGTGTTTTTTCACTATATCCATACCTGTCATGCTAGTTATGTCCAAAATTGTGATAAGGCAAACATGTCACAAGATGCAGTTAAATGTGATTTAAATGGGATTTAGATACACAAGAAATGTATTAATTCTAATGGTTATAAATATGGGACAGAAGATCATAAAATGAATCAAATATGTAGCTTTGTTCAAAGTTAGGTGAACTTGGAAAAACCAGAAATTAACAAAGAAAATAGGAGTAACTCCACTTTAGTAGGAGTAGGTATGGCTATATCAATCAACCTGTGTGGCCCTGAGATAATACTAACAACATCAAACACTATAAACATGTACTTCAAATGCATCTAATTGACAGCATTAAAGTGTACAACCACAATCTCTATGTTCAATCAGATAGGGTTGATATCTAGAAATAGCAACCAACCCAATTGGAAACCCAACTTCTTGCTGACATCAGCAAACAACTATTGAAAGACCTCTACAATGGTAGCAGACATTACTGATACCAGGAGCAAGTTGTACAGCCAAGGTGACATCAAGCGCTTTTTGGTAGCGCTTTACTACGTCTATGCAATGACATGCTACCAGCGAGCATGTTTTCCGATAGCAAACCGCTTCTCAGCACTTTGCTAGACAAGAGCTACCGAGGGGCGGGGGTATGGGGGGTAGATATTTTAGTATAACAACAAGGTCAATTTAAGAAACCAGGTAGTTATGACAAGTCACAGCATATCATATACATTGATGTACTAATATGAAGTTCGTCCTTGTCGTCGTCTTCCGTAGTTAGGTCAGGAGTCGATTCCGACTGTAAATGTTGACCTCGGAACAAGTTGTACTCACCATGGAAGACAAACTGTCCTACTGATACATAAGAAATGGAAACAATACCTTGATAGTTCCATAATTAGTTCTTCAGTTGCTGCTTTGATAAGTCTCTGTGCATCTTGATGTTCAAGTGCTCTAGCTTTCTGTCCATTTATACTCTCCACATAGTCTCCCACCTGTATACCTTCCTTATAAGCTTTACTGTTTGGATTTATCTGGAAATATATAAACAAAAATATATCAATGAATCATTATAATAATTGCAATACGATGCAACACATTACCCGATGCAACTCACGGCAACGTAAAACAATGCATAACAAATCTGTTAGTAAAATCGAGAGGCTACATAATTTATCTTTTTGTAATTCAAGGAAACTGTAAATGGAGGAATATCAGGAAGGGGCTCAAAAGTTCATTTTATTAAGAATTGAATATGATCACGATGGTCATGCCCATAAATGAACAATGTCACCATAAGTTTGAAGATGATCAAACGAACTGTTTGAATAGGAAGTTTGTAGTTTGCTTATAATAGAAGTTGACCTAGATTATGCCTACAAGCATTAAGACTATTAACATGCAAACAAACACTGTGAGCGACACCATCGCTGCATGCCTGCCAAGGCAGTTCCCTATAGTATGTCCCCATTTTCAAAGGAGGGCTCATATATGCATTTCATATCATTACCTTTCACATGCAGGTCCTTGGAATCAATTAATAAATAAATATGCAGCCATCAAAATATCACAAAGGGGCAATATAAACAATGATATCCAATTACATTTTTACTACTACACAAGAAGAAGACAAAAACATGACAAATGATGTCACTGATGAGAGTCAACCTGTCAACCTTATAATTATAGATATATCAACATAGTGCTTGCCCATCTGAGGCTGCAGAATCTGATTTTTTCACAACAACTATTGAAAGCATTCCTATAACAAAAGTACAGGCATGCTTTTTTACGCACTGAGCTGAAATATATATTCAACAAGAACTAATTGATATACTTACAAGATTAATACGAAAATTATCCAGACAAGTATTTCACAATTATGCACTCACAACAGATCCAATTGAAAGCGCTTTAAGTTATATTAACGAAATTTCCAAAATTTCTCGAAATTCTCAATTTGATGGATGAGAAACGCCTTGATCCTTATATTTAACAACAGGAAGACATTCAGTGCACGAAATTTCAACAATCTTTTCACACTCTTATCACAGTACACTTAAAATACCCGAAATCATTTTCTGTTTCCAATAAATCAGAACGGTAGAATTCCAAAGAGAAATTCAAAATCACACCCTGTTTATATCCACAGGATCGATACGAAAAGGCTTTAAACTAAACACACTAGCTTAGAGGCACATGTACGATTTGTAAAAACCAGAAGCCAGGTACGAAAAATCTTGAAAAAAAAACTTTACATCCCACGAAAAAAATACCACATGCAGAATGACTAGAGAGCCACAAGAGAGCCAGAAGTTCACAGCTGTTTGATTATGAAGCATGTAATGGCAGACAAGCCTTGATCAAGGTAAATTCTGAGTGGTTTATACTATGGTAGGTACTAACTATATTTCTGGATAAAAAGTCTATTATATACACTGCTACCCAAAAGTTCCTTCACACTACGTATGATTTTTCTTAAATTGAAAACCACCAAAATTTAAATGTTTAATTTCAGATAAATGCTGATCAAGTGTCATGCAACAAAACATGGTTTGGAAAGGAACATGCCATTACCACAGGTAACTGTATCGCTGAAAATTTTGTTTTTGTTTTTGTGGTTTTTTTTTCGTTTTCAATGATACAGTTACATGTGGCCATAATACACTTGTGTTTGTCAATGTAGACAAATCGATTTTTTTATTATAATTTGAGACGTGTGAAGGAAGTTTTGGAGAGCAGTGTATAAGTGGTTATGGCACCATTGATGAATCTCAGGGAAGGTACAGGTATGTGTAACAACAGTAAATCATTGATAAAATATATAACATCTGAATACGAATCATTTAAATATGTGTGCCTGAGTCAGAATGCTTTATGTATGTACTCTTGGACTAATTATCTAAGAAACAAAACTGTAAGGCTGACCATAATAAATTCTCTTTTTTACACTCCAACTTATGTATTCACAACATAAATTTCCAAGTGTCTCAATCAGAAGATATTTTAGACTATTTAGGAGATATTAATGTTTACCATTAAAATAAATGAGAGGATATAAATGATCATTTAGGACAGATTCCTTAATAACATAACTTAATAACAGTTCATAAACAAATGTTCATGAATGCTTCAAAGACAGTTCATGAACTGTTTTTTCTTCATGAATGTATGAAGGATTCGTCTCATTTGCACTTCAGGAATTTATAAAGAACTTTTCTTGAAGTTTGAATATGAACTATTCATAAATAATTCAAAATTGTTCATGAATAGTAACTGTACTTTTCACAGGGGAACTGTACCCGCATTTTACAGATTTCTGGGAACGACAAATCCAAACAAAGATTTTTTTAAGGCTTGCCTAATTATCAGAACAGTAGTTTACTGGCATATCATAAAGATATAATTTAGTTATATACTTCACAGGTGCATTCTGACAGTGTAAAAACTGTCTCAGATTGTACACACATCACTAACAGGTGGTTCATACCTACTTTCAGACACAGGTTCAACTGTATGTTCAATGTGCTTATCTTGAGGGGGACCAGGGTTGCTGAGACCCCATCTGTGATTTTTTTGGCAAAATGAAGCAACCATATTATATAAACAGCAGTTTTACAGCTAACTCGGACTAATTATAAGTTTGTTCAGGGAAGCCCCGGTCACCCAAGAAATATAACTTGTTGGACCTCCCTCAGCAAAATAGCTGATCTGAAACACCTTCTTGAGAAAACATAATTGCCTGGTCAGACCCCCTGAGAAATTGTATGAATCGATGCATGTATTTTTGGTTGAAAGCAAACTAACACCAAATACAAGAGTTTTCATCCATAAGATGAAGAGTCAATGCAAAATGAAGTTGTACAGTACAAAGCAAACAACAAATACCAAATACATCAAGGTACAGTACGTGTGCTACCAGAATTCATCAACAAGATGAGAAATCAATGCAGGAGGAATCCATTCACAACATTGACCACATGTTTCCGAAACACACGGTAGAATACATTCCTGCTCATCAACATGTACATGTACTTAATGCTCACCAAACGTGATTTCAATTTACCCAGTCTGGACACCAAGCATTTCCCGAATTTCTATGAATGTTCTCTGGAACAGAACAAACCAGCAAACAACAGAACACAATATAATAGAACTGAACAGAACTGTATTTCATTCATTGAAACAGTCTTGAAACAGGTATCTTAAAGTCCCAATAAGGTTTAAAATCGTAGTATTTTCTATTTACAAAGAATATTGAAATATTGAGATATTAAATTATACTAAAAATGGTTTAGAATGGACCCATATCTGACCTCAGGTCGCTGTTCCTTCTATGAGAAATAATCAACTGAAAACGCTATTTAGTATTTTGTCCTCCGTACAAAATACTCAATAGTGTTTACGTTTAAATTTAACGAACGATTCCGAAGATTTCGTCAATGATCGGAAGTATACGCACAAAACCCGGTACACCGGTATCTGCCGGTACCCTGTTGTAGGCCTATACTGTATTGCATATTGCGTGGGGTATTGTATTCTAATCACGACTGACACCTAATTGAATTGTTAGGTATAATCAAAGACCTAAATTACACAGATTGGACACTCCACTGACAATTTAGAGCAAACGCAAAATAACAGGCAGCAGAGTCAGTTTTTGTGCATAAAACTATTTTTCGTCATCCAATTTTAATGGACAATGTGTCATTTTGAAGAGATAATTTTCTTTTACTATATAAAGTAGCTCAATTTTGTCTACCTCTTATAAAAAACAGAAAATCAGGATTTGAATGAGGCAAATCAGATATTTTCTGATAAACTAGGAATTAACATTAATTTGATGAAAATAAGAGTAGGTCTGGCTCTTCGGGGTCTACTGTTTTATTAATTGAATTATTTCAATAAGTGGGGTATCATTTTAAAGCTGAATAATACATCTATTGCATAGAATGATTAGTGTTTTCATAAGTATATTAGAACATGAGATATAAGGTATTAAAACAGACGAGATTTCGCGAGATTTCAGAAGACCTGTCACGAGATATCGTGAGACTTTGCACAGGTTTCCAATCTGTGTAATTTAGGTCTTTGGTATAATCCAATTAAAGGATTAGTGTAGAAGTGTGAATGAATATATAGCACTTAATATAATCATGGAATTATATAGACAAGCACATTAATTCCATGATATATAACATATTGCTGTCTTAGAATTAGAATGTCGTAAGTGCCATATTTGAAATCTATATCACAAGGCGCTTCTTATGAGCCTATTTTCATGAAAGCTTGTTAACCATAAGTAAAGAGTAATTTGTCAGATAGATTTTCTTATTTTCTCAAAATATGATTTTGTAGATACGATCTTTTCATTCTAAGGACAAACAAAAACATCTAGTTTTTTATATTTTATTACAGATTATTTTGTATCAGACAATAAACAAAATGTAGCTAGCTACAATTAAATAGATATGCATAGGAAAATTTGAGGGCGTTTGGATATAACATTTATTTTAATTTTCCATTCATATGATCATGTTTGTGCGTTTTATATTGATATTAAAAGTAAAGGCCACCTCTTTGACCTTCATAATGATTGACACGTGTTTATGAAAATTAAGTAACTCACAATATTCGTGTACACATATTGAACATGCAGATTTACATACTTACAAGTAAACAATTATTATTTTATTGTAGATTCTACTGTACATGAAAATATAAATCTAATAATTATCGGAGAAATTAATACATCTGCACACAGCCATTCGTACTATCTATATTGCATACGCATAGTTAATTCCCCGCCTCTGGCATGTTTCAATTATAAAACATGATTAATGTAAATATACAAGGCAATATACAACGTGATTAGGGCTACTATATACGATACCGGAAGGTACTGGTAGAACCGGGTTATAGTGTGCGCCCTACGTTATCAATAGGTGTGCTATCCATCCATTGGTTATAAAAAACTGGCGAAAAAATCTCGGTAGTCTCCGGAAAGTGACGGAGATGCTGTAAAATGCCGTATTTGTAAACAAACCGGGCTCGTTATGCCAATCTTCAAGGGAAGATTATTTCACACATATGACAGTAAGAGCTTGTTTCAATAGCTTGATGTGTTAATTATTTATCAGTCTTCAAATCAGTAACAAAGATTTGTGTTTTCTATCTATAGAAAATATGTCGTTCCGGAACCTTATTGTGGCTTTAACTTTTATCTATAATAATTTCCGGTTATTTAGTGATTACAGTAAAATGTGTTGTGTAGTTTTTAATTTATCTATGAGGCCAGGCTGATAATTAAAATAGTCAGTTTAATCTGTTTGACATACTAGCTTGCTGATTGATAACAATCAAGGGAGATAATAAATATTGCTGATTTAAGCATATTTTTTGCTGTTATATACAGGTGATGTGTGCTAGTGTACAGTATATATAAATAGTCCATTGAAATATCAAAATATATCAGCTGCTTAAAAGAGACATTTAATAATAATTAATTCAAGAAATTGATGCACAAACCCAGGTTAGTTTAATTTTTGTTTGGCATTGGTAACATGGATGCTTTTGAAAGTATAAATATACGACCAAGAAAAAACACATCAATCTAACATAGGCATATAGACGAACTTGTAGTCAGGCTACTCTATGTTTGAGGGTGCAAAGAGAAATAATTTCATGAGAAAAGAGTAGATAGAGGAGTTGTCTTTATAAACAAAGCGTATGTTAGACAAACTAAAGAACTTGAGTTAGCATTAAAGTCACTTGAATTAAGCAAGCAACCATCTGCATTAAGCAACCACTTGTTTTAAACACCCAGTATAATTTGATTCAAAACCCCAAATAGATGTATCTCTTGAGTCACAGGCTAAACAAAACCAGTTTGCCTTTAAAAATATACATACAGGTACAACTCTACAGGTGATCAGCTGTCCTGGCTATGAAAGAATGTATGAAAAAGAAAGCAAAAGTTGAGCTCATTAGTGGTAGCTCTATGTCTATAAATATTCAGTCAGTATAATTTTCAGCTACATTAACATCCAAACAACCCAACAATTCAAACATGATTCAGCTTCTTTGAAGACTAAACATGAATAAAGCATGTAGCGGTAGTGCCAAAAAAATGAGTACCAGATTAAGAATGGAGTTACCTCCCTTTGCTTAAGAAAAATTCCAGCTTGCTCTTGATAACCTCCCCTACATATCTGCCAAATACATTAAATAAGCACAAGACAACATGGCAGACAGTTTTTTTTGCTTGTAAAAAACTATCTAGTTGTTAGTTAATGAGGCAGTATATTTAACAGGTAATGTTTTATAAATAGGGATTGAGTCCGCTTTCAAAAAAACATTCCTCCGGTACCATTTGTGATATAAGGACATGAACCAATAGGTACAAGACCAAAAAGTTTATTGAGGCGATAGCTTGACGACCAGCAATGCATAGGATATTATTACATATTTATAACTCTGTTGCTTTTACACGGCACTCAATGTGACCTGTGAGGTTTCTTAAATGTTAAACAAGGTTTCTTGATAGTCTAAGTCTGGTGACCTAGTGTTTTACCCCAATGACTCAATCAGTTGTAAACTTTAATAAGTTCAAATTGCAATCCCAAAATGAGCTAAATATCACAAATATTGTCCATAACATTTGGAACATGAGGGTAAATAAAATGAGACCGAAAAATTACATAAGCAGCTAGCCATGGATTTTCCAGCTTATAGTACAGCGCCAGAAAACTTCCCCTGTTGTTGCCAGCAGAAGTCAATAACCTGTCCTGCACTATCTATGTTTGGTTACTGGTATCTCTATTGTAACAAGACAAACATATTCTCAGTTACTATGCCAACTATAATCACAGATCTACATCTCATAACTTACCCCCCACCTACTTATATCACTATACAATAGTCTTAAATGAGTTATTTCATTAGTTATCTCCCTTTAAAGTGTATAGAGCTATATTCTAGCAGTCATTTAATGTCAAAATAATTACTTGCATCGTTTTTAGTATGATACTAGACTACCTTAATTGCAAATTAAAAGTTTGGATGGGTTCCGTGTACTTTGATTCAATTGTTGAAAATAGGCGGTTCATTTAATTTCATAAGAACACTTTCGTATGAAAATGGACAGTTTGCATGTCCAATAAATCAGAGAGAGAAAGTTTCTGTTAAAACTGAAGTGAAAAATGATCTAATGGATATGAAAGCATTACCGTAAATACTCGGCCATAAGTCGTATGCTGCCATAAGTCGCAGGGGGACTTTTGAATGAAAAATTAAGGTTTTTGTCTAAACCCTTTCATAGGTGGCATGTATAGTTTTCAATTTTTGTGAAAGCTGAAATTATGTGCCCAGTGTCAAAGTTGGTGGAAATGTGGTCATTTTCAGACAAAATTGGGAGGAGGGTAGTAATTTTCAGACAAAGTTGGTGGGAATGTGGTCATTTTCAGATAAAGTCAGGGGGATGTGGTCATTTTCAGATAAAGTCGGGAGGAATGAAGTGATTTTCCAACAAAATCGTGAGGAGTGTAGTAAACTCTTCCATAAGTCGTGGGGTGACTTTTAAATTTTTTTCGGGACTGTTTTTGTACGACTTATGGCTGAGCATTTACAGTATTGTTTTTTCCGTTTTTGAAACTATTAAAAAAACATTGTCCAATATAGCTCTCTATAGATACACTTTAAATACTCTTTAAAAGTGAGGTATTTCATTAGTTATATCCCTTAAAAGACTCTCTAAAATTGAGGTATTTAATAAATTATCTCCCTTTTAATACTCTCTAAAAGGGAGGTTTTAACTGCTTGAGCAATATCCCCTTACAAACTCTCTCAAAGTGAGTTTTCTAAGGATTGAGTTACCTCCCTTCAATATAATCCTTGCATTCAATGATGGGCTTAACAATGCACTTCCATGTAGTGCTTTCAGCCTTTATTTGATAGTAACCCGTAGTGTTCTTTCAGCCTTCATTTGATAGTAACCCATAGTTCTCGTTCATTCTTTATTTGATAGTAACCCATAGTGCTCTTTCAGTCTTTATTTGATAGTAACCCATAGTTCTCGTTCATTCTTTATTTGATAGTAACCCATAGTTCTCGTTCATTCTTTATTTGATAGTAACCCATAGTTCTCTTTCAGTCTTTATTTGATAGTAACCCATAGTGCTTGTTCATTCTTTTTTTGATAGTAACCCATAATGCTCCGTCAGCCTTTTTTTGATAGTAACCCATTATGCTCTGTCAGCCTTTATTTGATAGTAACCCATAATGCTCTGTCAGCCTTTATTTGATAGTAACCCATAATGCTCTGTCAGCCTTTATTTGATAGTGGCCCATACTGCCATTTCAGTATTTATTTGAAAGTAATTACTAAGGATGGCAACGAATACCAAAATTGGTATCCGGATATCCGGAACGGATATCCGGATATCCGTATCAAATTGAATGTTGTTAAACTTGTGTTGGAATAAAGCTAATGGTATGCGACAATGTAACACAATTTCGCGACCACCATCGTCTTTGTGTACCAGACTGACTTACATTAAATGCCTCAATGCGATATTCTGCTATTGTTACATCCATACCTACGAGTCCAAATATTTAATCTGACCTCTAAGCTTTAATCTTAAGAAACCTGTAAGTTGTTAACATTTTATGTTTACATTTTGTGTTGACCGTGAGTGTGACTGTTTGATATAAGGGTACGTAACTCCATCTGAATTATTTCTACTTTCGTTTTGACAAGCTGCTAGACAGTGATCTCCCTTGACGATATACACGTGGAACTTATTGGGTTCCTGGTGCATTTTTTATGTTCATGTTTACTTTCTGCATCAAACATAAAATTGAATAAATAACTGATAACATAATTGTGCATTTTTAGTTTTTATTTCCAATCATAACCAATCGATAGTCTTGATACACTTTGAGTAATATTTAATTAGAAATGGGCGTTGCAGGGTCAAAGCCAATGATAAACGTCGACGCATATTAATTGTAAGTTATTTGCTGACAGTTACGTTCAGATTAACATAAACTTCAAAGCTTAGCTTGATTTTAATTAGCTGCCGATGAGAAAAGAATGTTTGTAACATACGGCTACATACGACAAATACCAAATTCGTAACCCCTTTAATCACCTTTAGCACCTTTCGTGGACCCGCGCAATTAATCGAAATTGGTCTTATTTAATTACTAATTGAGTAGAAAACTTGTTAAAATCGGGATAATTACTAACAAACACCTATAATCTGATAATTGTCCGGCAAAAACAGACTTTAAGATACACCGCAGTGATTATCATGCAAAAGCAAATCTAACGGAGACCCCGTGTCAAAGAAATAAACAGACCCCCAATAAACAATGTGTCACCGACATCAAATGTATTCTATTGTTCTAGGTGACAATCAATGTTTTCGTCGTAAAGTTATGAGAAAACATTTTTATTGAATTTTATAACGGATATTCGGATCCCAATTTACTATTCGGATACTCGGAACGCGATACGAATATCCGGATATCCGTTGCCATCCTTAGTAATTACCTATAGTGTTCTTATAGTCTACATGATCATAATCTCAAAGGTATAATTTAAAATATTTAGAAGCCAACAAAACCATCCCAGAATTCCAGTCATCACATGGCATGGGTTATACAGTTATCCAAGAGAGGCACACATTAACCTGAGCCATTAAAATTATATCTCACCTTTAAAATAAAATGTAATAAAATGAAATCAGAGAGGCATTCCTTCTATATAAATCTTCATTACAGTGTTTTAGTGTCTGGTAATAAACTATAAAACATGTCTGCCCAAACATCTTTGATTTACAAGAAGGTCATTCAAGGTACCGCTAAAACCTTTCAAACTATATTTAATTATCTTCACTCAATCTATACACCTAACTTATTTTTATCGTGGGCTTATCAGTAACGGCAGCTGTGCTTGTGCTAGAGGAAGCGTACAGTTTCATCCGGCTCTTTAAAACATTTCTTATTTCTGTCTTATTTTCCTTTTTAAACCATTTTATCTAACATTCAGCATTTTCATTTAATTTATTATATGAATCAAACTTAGACTCTGAGATAAAAGAGAAAATTCTTGCCTTATACTTAAATATTGCAATTAATTTAAATGCTAGATGTTAAAAAGAGAAAAATCCATTTAATGTCAAATATTTCAAACCATAATTATAAATAGACTATTAGATATTTCAAAAACAGACTTATAATTCCATACTCATGGACTCGGATGCCCCCATATATCATTTGACCATGTTAGGAGGCCATACGCTCCCAGACGGAGAGACGTGGGTGAAAAAGTACTCTTAAGAGTCATCATTTCAAGGGCTATATTATAACTCTGATTTTAATAAAATTTTAAATATGTAGATGTGCAGGAATTTTAGTTATTGTTTATTTATAATATAAATATAAAGACATTTATTTAAAGAACTACATTTTAACTGCATGATAATATAGTGTTCACCTGCATGAACTAGTAATGTAAAAGCTATAAATACTTACTTTCACCATTTTTAGAATAGGCATCAATGTTCTCTTATATCAAATTTAATGCTGTATAAGTTCCACACAGAATTTCAGCACAAAATCAAGCATATATATATATACATTTCCTGTCTCTGACAAGTTTAGATATTCCGATATACTTCAAATACAAGCATTAAAACTATGAATGTAACTGACCAGTCGATTTTACAATCACTGTGGTGTTAATCAAATGAATTTTATCCAAAACAAATTACACTTATTCCAGCATAAAAAATGTATACCAACATAAAACTGTCTTCAGTACATGTGCTTTTTTAAAACATGTAATATAAAGGGCAGTAAGTCCTGAATCCTGAAACAATATAACACTATGTGTCCCGATAAATGTAACAAACACTAGAGCAATATATCCTGACAATATGTCCCGACAATATATCCCGAATAAATATAACACTATGTACTAAGGTCAATATGTCCCTATTAATGTAACATTGAACACTAGGTCAATATGTCCCAAATAAATATAATTTAAACACCAGGGGAATATGTCCCAAATTACAAATATTATAAGGGCAATAACTTCATGAATGAATATAATGAACACGAAGTCTTGGGCAATATGTCCCAAATAAATGCAACACACACTAGGGCCAAATAACAAATATTATAAGGGCAATAAGTCCCGAACAACGAATACCAGGGCAATAAGTCCTGAACAATGAACATCAGGGCAATGAGTCCCTAGTAAACTATCTATATAATAGCTAAAGAAGTGGTGTTTTAAAACATAAAACCTCCCCGATGCCACTGTATGAACCACATGAGAAACCAGTAGTGGCCATCAGAAACACCTGTATGACATCTGAACCAGGCATAAAACAACATTAAACAACACTGGTATCTTACAATGATCGCACATCCAATCTCATGTTTCAGAGATTTTTATGACTTGTTTCAAAGTACCAGCCCTACCCCCTTATCAGTTTCCAAGAGTATTTCGAGTTTTTTCAACCAATCAAATCTTGGAAGGGATCAGTCATTATATATATTATCCCGTTCAATTACAGCCGATTTTGTTCCTACTTTGATGTTATTTCTGGCACTGATTTAAGACTTATTTCAGATCTGGGAACTTCCGCCAGGCATTGATGTAAAGTTCCAACTCATTCAATTATAATAAGTTTGTTTTGGCTTTTTGGCTACAAGAAAAATTCCCCAAGCGAGTTTGGAGCAAACTTATATAAATGGCTTAGTTTGATACTCAATTTATGTATTTTAAATGCCGATATGAAAAGTAGGATTTCAATAAACAGTCGGAAAGTTTGGTGCATTTTCTTAATTTATAAAAGAATGCCTATGAATTGTAATAAATAACATTGAAAGATTACTTGAAAAATTACAGACACCAGTTTCTCACAGATTTCAGGAAACAAGAGAACTGGAATTTATCAATGCCAGCAAACATTCAGAACGTATACATTTCAAGATTTTTTCGAAGTTAAATATTCCAACTTAAATCTGGTGTCTGGTATTTTGCTAGATCTATCTAGGTTTCAAAAATATGTTTCCTAACTTTTTGAATTGTTTCCAAAATATTAGCAGTCATCTGTTGAACTAGTGGATGCAAAAAAATCAATATTTAAACTCTCGGAAAGACTACTTTAGAAATTGCAATGGAAAATTTAAATGTTTTGTCTATAATATGACTCCTTATTAAGACAATAAATTAGGACAATGCTGATTGGTGGAAGAAGCTGCACTTATTAAGACTGTATAAGTTAATTGATTAATCTACCGGTAGTATTTTAACCTATTGTTTTATACATTATTTCAATTTATTCTTCTTAAGTTCATTCAATTTGGCATTATCTGGTCGAGTATTTGAGTAGCTTTGAATCTTGACATAATTATCATGAATTGTCCATATTTATCTTGATGTATTCATACAAACACCTACACAAACAGTTAGAACCATGTCAGGAAAAAGATACGATAGATAAACCAAGGGAGATAATAAGATACTTATAATAATGATCTAGGAATTTAATTTGCTCAAGAAATGTCGAAGACAAGCTTATTGCTTATGTTTCTTATGTTAACCATAATCAACGTTAAATAAAGTGTCGAATACAAGCTTATAGCTTATGTTTCTTATGTTAACCATAATCAACGTTAAATAAAGTTTATCTTATCTTATCAAGAAATGACTCAACCTCATCATGATGTAGTAGATACCTGTATGTAAAACTTGAGTAATTAAAATATATTATAAATGTTTACCATAGCCACATCATTATCTGGAAATAATCACTCCCAGAAATAATCTAGCGTCTCCATAGCAACCAGAACATGGGGCTACCGAAATGTCGGAACATCGCAACCGAAACATCGCTAAATACATTATAGAAAAGATAATTTTTCACACTAAATTTTGACACAATCTGATGTTGGTAACACAGCATCAGTTGTGATTATCTACAAATACTGAAGTATTTAAGGAAGCCGCTAATATTAATACAAGAACTTACAGGAACAAACAGTCCCTTCAAGATAATACTGCTTATCTTCTAGCCATTTAGACTGCTCAACATGATTATTTATGGCTTCATAAATAAATCATAATGTCATGAAAATACTCAAATTACAGGAATTCTCCATTATTTTACTCGGTTAATCAAGCCTTTGTTCTTTGTAATGTAACTGGGCCTCTCAAATCATGCCAAACATTGATGGTTAATACTAAAATAGTGGGGAGAGGGTTGGACGTTTATTCCTGCCACTACTTAAAGTAAATCCAACAACTAGGGTTTGGACAACCAGTCACCAAGGCTGACCTATAGAACCAAGATTGACCTATGTGCCAACCAGGGCTATAATTTGCACAAATCTGTCGAGTGTTCAAAATATGTTGTCAGGTTTGAACCATGAATCTGTTGGGAGTTAATGCACACATCTGTTGACACAATGTCATGTCAGTCAAAAACTTGCACAAATCCATTGCATGTTAACAATTCTTCAACATGTTCAAACCAGGAAGCATACATGTTTGGTGTCACACACGCTAAAAATCCTGTCTCCCTGACTTCCCACAAATTTTATACATCTCCAGCCAATATGAAAACCAAATTCATTGCAACAAAGGGATAGAAAAAAATATTTTGCATGCGGAAAGTTGTAGGATGAAATATTTGGAGAGAAATTTGATAGAAAGCCAGGATCATCGGAGGAAGGTTTATTTTAGGAGACCAGGTGACATAATCTTACACTTCTATCAGAGAATTAACAAGTTGTACATAGAGATCTCCCTCCAGCTTTGGCATCCAAACTATCCTGACACGGAAGGAAAATCTTGTCTTTTACATTTATTAGTTTGTTTGTTTTCATAATTGTTTTGAAATAAACCCACTCAAATAGTCTTCTGCAGGACAAATTATTCAATTATTATCAGAGACTTCTAATTGACAGGTTAAATAACTTCAAAATGCAACAATTAAATCATAAAATACAACCAAAATATCAATAGCTGTGTTTTAAATAAGTGCAAGAGAGACAACTCTGTCATGACTGTTTCACTAATAGATCAGTCACACAAGACAAGCAGAGTTGATTCCCTTGTTAAAATTTAGTTGAGTGATGAAACATTTAAATATTTTGTGATAGTATTTACAATCAAGGAAGCAATTTAAAATATGAATGATACAAGATTAAAAGTAAACATAATTACTTGAGCAATTCTTAAATTTCTGACACAATGAAATAACATGATTGAGGTCAATAAATAGAAGCATGATATGGCAAAGTCTGCATACAATGCAAGAAGTTAATAATTGTTAGCATGTATGTTTTTTTTAAATGAATACATCAAAATCATATCATGCAGATAAAACTTGAAACTTGACCCTTATTATGCATCAGTCAGTTGCAACCACATCTCCTCCCACCCCTGGGAATGGGCAGTGAATAACCGGAGAAATGGCTGTATTTTCAGCCTTCCAGCTTCCTCCACACTGCCGGGGGGGGGGGGGGGGGGATTTTGTTTCCAAACCAATACCGGGGGGGGGGAATATTTAGTTCTCAGGGGACAGGGAAATACCAGAAATTTTACTATCAGAAACACTGGGGTGGGGGGAATGGCAGGCGGGTGGTTGACAATCAATCAAGTAAAAATCTCTGCCCATCCCCAGGGGTTGGGGCACGTGGATACAACAGACTTAGAATGCATTAATCATAAATTAGAAAATCTCTGTGCACCAAAATCAGAATCAAATGCAACAGAGACATATTGTATTAAATATTTATGAAACATTTCAAAACATTTTGAACACACAAAAAGCAAACAATATATTATTGTGCTAAACAACTTCAGGCAAGCCTTGAATTGACCTTAATATTTAACTGAGGAAAATTTGGACGAAAATTTAAATCTTTATGTAAATGTTGGATATATTTACATTATAAATCAGCAGGTAGGTTTTATAACAGCTTTCTGACACCGTAATACCACCCCTGAACCGTACGGAGAAATTGACCTGATCCTTACCTTATGCATGAATATTTTACAAGGTTCTTGCGTTGAATATACATATTTTCGCAAGCAAACCAAACAATATCCTTTATACATTATATTTGTGTTTGTATCACACCTTGAACATCCTTATGAAAACATACAACCCTTGTTATAAATAAATATCATAAAGACAAAATATCTGCTGTTATAAATTATGTCAATAGTCGGTTGAAGATTGGGTCAAACTCTCTGTACTATACAAATAATTGTGATGTCAGATACCGAAAAACATGAGGACAAATATTGGTAGGTTAATATGACAAAAATTTGACAATAAAAATTCAATATTTTTTTATAAATCAAGGATAAATATTGGTAGGTTATATGACAAAAATTTAACAATAAAAATTCAATATAAATCATAAAAGTACATTAAACCTAATTATACATGTCATCGTAAATATCCCACATGACAATATCATGAACTGAGTGACTCGTCAAAGATCAAACCATGTGGCAATATATGACAATTTTTAGTACATTACACTGTATAATTTTAAATCTGATGCAAAGTATTGGGACAATTTATTATGTTTAATATACCTGGTCTGATAAAAGGTTTTATTTCAAGTGATTTGTGGTAAGGTTTAAATAGCGAATAATGCATCAGTATGTTAAAGTGGAAAGTTGCATCAAAGAAGATAAATAAATGAGCCAAATTGTCAGCCAGTAAAGGTCAAAGTTCTTGGAGTCGTAATATTTAAGCATCAATCTCATCTGGCCCAGTCAGAAGGACAGAATATACAATATGCTTGGCCCTGCAACAGAGGAAGGTGGTTTAAAATAGTTCTGCTTTAATGATCTTCCTTGTTAGCACACAGCATAAACGTGGGTAGTTCTAGGAAAAAACTGGTGTGCCCTGTATAGTACCAGACCCTGTCAGCAAAATGTGCAATGGTAGTCAATATTTTACCAGTGGGACTTCAAACAATCTTAAAAATTTTTTTAACAAAGACGGGAATACAGAAACCATTCATAGTGGTCATGTAACATTTTTAAAAAGTAGCCAATTCAATTACACTTGAACTTGTCCTTTTTAAATCAAAATGCACTTGCTATAACCAGATGATTTATAGCACTCAAAACAATAAACACAAGAAAGTCTAACAAGACAAGAGATAAGCTAATAAATGTTATTCAAAATCAGACCACACCCTTCTTTAATACAGGAAGCTCAAATATGTAACGATATTTGACAAGACTGTTTGTTTGGCACCCCAAATATGACATAAACTCCTCGTAATCCATGATATTGTGATGAATCTTCCATCAAAATTTCAATATCTATGAAGTATAATAATCTTCTTGTATAAAACACAACCGGTTTATAAAGATGTTCCGATGTGGGAGTGTTGAGTAGGTGGTAGATTAAAGGACACAGTGGGAGACCAGCAGATCATACAATAATCCTTTAAAATTTGAATTTGAACTCAAACAAATTTTTTTTAAAGCAGTTTTATTTTTATTTGGAGACGACAAATGCAGACACAAAGTCCTGACACTTTGGATAACAAATATTTAAGGCTGGTATTCCATGTGGTCCGCGTTCCGATTCAAATATGTCGTTTTTTGGTGGACATGAATACTATAACTAAAGCAACTTTGGCCAAATATTGGCTGTTATATCGAGGTTGTTGTTCTACAGAGGGCAGGTCTGAAGAGGTTGTACTGTATATCATATATGATATGGCAGCAAGATAACATCAATTGAGCCTATGAACCCACTCCATGAATGTTTAGTCTGGTTTAGTCTGGCACTCTGGGCTTTCCCCTAGATCTCTGCACAGGTCGTTTTTCTAGGGGATTTCAGAGAGAACAGACACTTATGGTAAGAGTGCAGGGTTCTCAATAACAGCAGGCAGGCTGCAGGCCAAATCGACTTCTTAAAAAACATTATTGGCCGGCTGAAAATGTGAAATTTATACACAATTTGAAGAAATTAGTTGAATTAAGGACATTATAAGGCCAGCTGGTTAAGCATTTTGGACTGCTAGGTTGAAACATATTGAGAACCCTGGAGTGTGTAGCAAATCTCTCCAGCCCATTTTAATTACTATTTATTATACACCATTATTGATAGCCGCCCTTGATCTTGCGTTTCCTGAATGTGAGGTATCTGTAACCAGACTGACAACAATAAAACAACAGTAGATACTCAGGAAGTTATAATAGTTCATAGAAATAAGTGCCAGAAATGATAAAATTCTGCAAGTTCCAATGTAGCAATATCTATCTCTCAGTATCGGAACTTATCTATAATATCTACACACAAGATCATTACACATCCTGTAAAATTATTAATTTTCGTGGGGGATGAAATTTCGAGGATTTCGTGGGTGAACTTCAACCACAAAATCAAATCCCACAGAATGCTAATTTCTACCCAATAACCTTCAATGCAAAATCCACAAATTAAAGTCCCGTCAAAATGGTCCTTTTTACAAAAACCATGAAATTTCGTCCCATCGAAATAAAATGATTTTACAGTACTCTATGTTTGTGTAGACTTGAGCATTCAATATCACCTGGATTTTAAGTGCCTTTCCTGACAGGCTGAATCTGTCCTAAAACAATTGTGAGGTCGTTTTACTATATACTCTCACATTACATAGCACCAGAATTGTTCAGATTTAAATCATTATATGCATATATTGAAGACAAAGTTTGAAAATGTTCTAACAGAATATGAAAAAATGATGAAAATGGGACAATTTTGTAGTCAGCCCTTGAAGAAGTGCTTTTTTAATTTGCCTTCTAAGCCTAAGTGCCCCACATGTGTTATTTAGTTCAGGAAATTTCTTTGAAGAACAAACATTCATTAAGAAACAGGTACTTTCTTAGACAGTTATCTCAGCACACCTGCCGATGCAGTTGTTCAACAAAAACATTCATAAAGCTAACATTATTTAAACACATGTTTTAAAACCTCAATTTTATGTAACTATGATATTTCTAAAGCATCATTTGCATCAAGGGTCTGACCCACAACATTGCCACATTAAACTAGGGTACACCTAATAATGTAGTTACAATGTGTCAAGGACAGACTCATGATGCAGGTGCATTAAATCCTAGCAATGCGGAAATGCCCCAACAATTTTGTAGGGATGTGCCTGCTATGATAGCGACACAGCAAGGGTGCTCCAATGAGAGCATCTAAGACAACACAATATGGTCATATTTCATATATCTGCTTCTGTATTTTAATTTTATAGAGCATCTTAAACATTTAACAAACCAAATAATTAAGATTCCAATTTTCATTTCAATCAGTTAACAAACAAGAGGAACGATTAAGATGAGTGAATATCTTTGGCCTCGGAAGCTCAGTGGGTAGCGTGCTTGCCCCCTAAACTGGCAACCCGGTTTCAAATCCGGGTGGAGGCAACATATATGCTCGCCATATTCAGCATAAAGCTGACTGGCAAATAAAGGTTTTGCTCGGCATTTGTTTTTGCTCGACAAACATTGCCAGGCTGGTGGTCATTTCAGGTAACAGGTAAGTGTACATAAGACACCATTATGACTTAATCAAGTTGGTAATCTTCCATCATCAATTGAGTGAAACACCTAGCACTTATAAACACAGTCAGCTAATGTTGCTTGAGAGAGTAGAATGAAGTAGAGAGAAATGAAACAGGGACGATAGTGAGTCCACAGGTAACTGTGTTGTTGAAAACGAAAAAAAGGGAAAAAAAATATTTTTTTGAAAATTTATATTTTTCTTTCAATTTTTGTTTTTTATTGGTTGAAATTCTGGTTCATTTAGAACATATAAACCTTTATAGAAAAATATGAATTTTCAAAAAAAATGTTTTTCCTGTTTAACGATACAGTTACCTGTGAGAGAGTCTATGAATCAGGAAGATGTATTCTAACAAGTAGATATAAGAGAGGGGGGTATGATGTAGAGATTATTTGCCAGCTTACTGATTGACATGACCAATTTTCTACATTCCTGATTCATGATACACAAACATATACAGGTGAGCAACACTCACACAGACTACCGGTATTATACAGGAGATATATCCTAGATCTGCCGCTTGTAATACTGTAAAACTCTCAACAGTTGGCTCATTAGCCTTGTGTAAGACATATCAGAATGGAAAACATATACACTGCCTCTGAGTCAAACTATGATCCAGTATCCCCTTGTGTAAGATGTGTAACAGTATCAGAATGGAAAACATAATTATACACTGCCTCCATGTCAAGCATAATGGATCTCTCGTCTAAGGCTTGAACATGAGGGAGATTCAATGAACAAGTCAGTGACTTACATTTTAAGTACCAAGCATATGCAAGTTACACACAACCAGGTTTGAAACAAGAGTCATTATATACACTGTGCTGAAACATGGTTGCATGATGACAGTGCATCTT
Organism: Spisula subtruncata; assembly: GCA_963678985.1. Taxonomy (NCBI): domain Eukaryota; kingdom Metazoa; phylum Mollusca; class Bivalvia; order Venerida; family Mactridae; genus Spisula; species Spisula subtruncata. The sequence goes on from OY787660.1 coordinate 49,638,513, forward strand.
CAAATACTGATTAACCTTTCTGCAAGCTCCATCAGCATGCAAAGCTAAAATCTTATAGAAATAAAATGAAGCGGCATGAGAATATTTTGATACCTAACAGCAGTAAACAAGAGGACACTGGGGGTCCAAAAGTTGCCTATTGCAAGGACATGCTATGTTGCAACCACAAGCAGTAAAATTGTCACCACATGACCTAGTCGCTTTGGCTCCATGTGGACCACATTTTAAACTTTGTCCTAGATTTGTTCTAGAGTGAGCTATAAACACAAAACTAATCAAAACAACCATACCTGACACATAAATGATAATCTAGCATATTATCTGCATTCAGTTGGCATTGGAATTTCAGTCAGGTGTACGATTCTGAGACTACTAAATTCAACAACAAGAATGTTTAGTTTTATAGCCCAGTAACCATACCCCACCCACTCGCCTGCTTCCAGTTGACTTTCAAGAGCAGAGTGTTGGCAGACAGCACTCAAAATATAATTTAATGAGATAAGCTTTATTACCTTGAAATTTCCAGCTGGAAAATAATGATTCTGAAGTTACAAGAAGTAACTGAATAACTTTCCACTGATGCGCTATGCAATTTCATTTATTTTAAATTGCTGTTTAAATGGCTTTCAATTTTCCAGTAATCAGAGATATAATGGATTAAGCAACCTTGAAATTCTTACATAACGTTTAGGATGATACAATGTATTACATAACCCAGACCAGTAACATACAGGCACCAAACAGCAAATATATGATATATTCTGTACCTTTAGTGCAAACCTTGGACATTTGAACCATTGGCAAAGACAACACAAAATGGAACATTTGAACCATTGGCAAAGGCAACACCTAATGGAACATTTTAACCATTGGCAAAGGCAACACCTAATGGAACATTTTAACCATTGGCAAAGACAGCAACAATTTGGACATTTGAACCACTGACAAAGCCAGCAACAAATGGGGCATTTGAACCTTTGGCAAATGCAACAACAAAGGACATTTGAACCATTGACAAATTTTTAGGCAACAACAAATGGGACATTTTAACCATTGGCAAAGCCAGCAACAAATGGGACATTTTAACCATTGACAAAGCCAGTGAATGGCAAAACAACCAAGTAATAAAAGCTCCGCGAGTCGCATGTATCGCCTGACTACATGAAATATGAGAATTGATGTTGTTAGTGACTAAACCTTACTTTAACTGCAATAATGTAGGATCTGTCATGAATTGTCTTTGGAGATGTAGATCTCAAAGACAACGGGTGGCGCATTCTTTTTATCATATTATCATAGTTACTGGGTCAAAACAACGTCAGCAATAACAAATTTAAGTCGTTGGCGCTACTGTTTCGCACCAAAAGGATGGTGACGTCACACATTAAAATTTTGTTCTTACACACGTTGGAGAACAACGTTCCGCGACTTGTTCTCCCATGGCAGATCACAGTTACTAGTTTTGTGCCTTTTGTGTGAAAGGGACATAATTCAAAAACGATGCAAGGATGAGTTATAGTTCTTGTGCACTGCACTTTGGCTTATTGCAAGAAACATGCATACTAAATAATGTCGAGCCTTATCGCACATTGACAAAAAATGCACTGACTTAAATGTGCTAAGTAACATCTAATGCCAGCATGGATAAAGAATAAATTATCCTTACAAACTTCAATTTTACCTTTGACCTCTAACTGTGACCTTGATCTTTGAGAAAAGAACCAGGGGTTGCTCATGACACTCCGATTAATAGAGGTTGACATTCATGGCGATTTCAAGCAAGATTGGTCAATGCATGACAAAATTATAGTCCAGACAAGCTTCTTTAGAAATTTGAGCTGCAACTGTGACCTTGACCTTTGATATAGGAACCTGAGGATTGAGCATGACACTCCAGCATATGGATCCGAGGTGAACATTCATGCCAAATGTAAGACATATTGGTCAATGCACAACAAAGTTATGGTCTGGACAAGCTTTAATTTGACCTTCAACTGTGACCTTTGAGATATGAACCTCGGGTCTGTCATGAACCTTTGTCTCATTAAGGTGAACATTGATGCCAAATATAAGAAAGGTTGGTCAATGCACGAGTGAGATACAGCCCGGACAAGGTCTATAATGGTAATTTTTTAAGTTTGACCTCTGAGTGTGACCTTGACCTTTGAGCTAGAGACCTGTATCTTGCGCACTGCACACTGGCTCATTGTGTTTAACACATTTGCCGAGTTATTTAAAAATGTGTCAATCTATGAGTGAGATACAGCCCGGACAAGGTCTATTATGGTCATTTTTGATGTTTGACCTCTAAGTGTGGCCTTAACCTTTGGGCTAGATACCTGGATCTTGCGCACTGCACACCTCCTCATGGTGTTTAACAACTATGCCAAGTAATTTAAAAAGTGTCAATGCATGAGTGAGATACAGCCCGGACAAGGTCTATAAAGGTCATTTTTTATGTTTAACCTCTAAGTGTGACCTTGACCTTTGAGCTAGAGACCTGGACCTTGCACACTGCACACTGGCTCATTGTGTTTAACACATTTGCCGAGTTATTTAAAAATGTGTCAATCTATGAGTGAGATACAGCCCGGACAAGGTCTATAATGGTAATTTTTTAAGTTTGACCTCTGAGTGTGACCTTGACCTTTGAGCTAGAGACCTGTATCTTGCGCACTGCACACTGGCTCATTGTGTTTAACACATTTGCCGAGTTATTTAAAAATGTGTCAATCTATGAGTGAGATACAGCCCGGACAAGGTCTATTATGGTCATTTTTGATGTTTGACCTCTAAGTGTGGCCTTAACCTTTGGGCTAGATACCTGGATCTTGCGCACTGCACACCTCCTCATGGTGTTTAACAACTATGCCAAGTAATTTAAAAAGTGTCAATGCATGAGTGAGATACAGCCCGGACAAGGTCTATAAAGGTCATTTTTTATGTTTAACCTCTAAGTGTGACCTTGACCTTTGAGCTAGAGACCTGGACCTTGCACACTGCACACCGCCTCATGGTGCTTAACCATTATGCCGAGTTATTTTTAAAAGTGTCAATACATGAGTGAGATACAGCCCGGACAAGGTCTACAAGCAATTTCTGACGCCGCCGCAGCAGCCGCAACAGCCGCAGCCACTAAAGTAACACCTATATGTCGCCTTTTCAGCCAACCAAGTGCATAATTATTATGTAACAATGTTACAGCCAACTGGGAGCATTTGTACCATTGATACAGCCAACAAGGGACACTACTTTTATTCATGTCATTGGGAAAAAATATTTTTAGAACTCTCCTGAAAGAAGATCATTTACAGTATCCCCATAACCGCAAGGCGCCATTATGAATGGTAAATTTGCGGAATTACCAAGTGGAACCATCCTTGTATTCAGACCAGACATAGCTACTGAGAGATTCAACCATGTAGACAACAAAAGAATTCTTCTAACTAATTATGCAGCCTCATATATGTCTGATGAATTCCAGCATGTCTGTACCTTACAATGACATTCAAATGTTCAGGATACCAAGCTATTTAGTGAAATATAAAGGCATGTGAATATAAAGCATAGTTTGGTATCAATGTACACATACAACAACGGAATAATTCACTAACATATGCCTCCTAGGAGATGATAGAACATAGCTATCTTAATTTTTTGGGGGATAGAACTTGTGCTATCTTGGAATGCAAAAACATTATAATGAATTACTCTACAAATAACAAGAAATGTCAGAAAAATTCCATTCAAATGCAAACAGAGATCGCACAAACTGGGACACAGGATCTGCCAAAATTTTAAGCACTAGAGGATGAGTTTCATTTTTACTCATTTATTGTCATTTTACTTAAAAATTAGGATTTTAAAAATACTCTCAAAGATATATGACAACATTTAAGGTGAGATTCAACTCAGATTGAGATTTTTTCAGAGATCAGGGCACTTTGGATAACTGTGACCAGTGTTGCACATGTACAATACCAAATCGTCAACTAGGTGGCCTAGCTATCATAGATTCAATATACCAGCAAACTTATAATTTGATTTTATAACATAAGATGTATGCAATAAAACTAATACATTATTTATAAACCCGGAAAATATCAGAAGGTTTTTATCTATAATCTTCAATTTAAGCATGATCCTATAATGTCTAATCATTTGCAAGGAATTTTTATAATTAGAGAAATCTTGCTTCCTTAAAGATGGGAATTGAGAAAGTGTGAGAAACCATCCGTAGGATGGTAGCCGAGGATGGTAGCCAATTAGTGATACTGGCTGTTAATGAGCAAATTAATTAGTATCATGAGTCAGGAATAAAATACAGGTAAGACAGAAAATATTGATTAGGCCAGAATAAAAATATTCTTAGATTATTGTCACCTGGTCTACTACCCTTCTGGTTCATTCTAAGAATCTCTGTCTGATTTTTCATTATCTGCTTGTTTTTAAGTGCTACACTGACATTAGCCTAGATTTTTGCGTCCTAAGCTTGCCAATTTAGCCCTAGTCGTAATGTCAAGGTTTCAAAGAGATTGAGTGAAAACTTAAGAGCTTGAGAGTAAAACAGTCAAATTCTTGATAATGGACTACAGAGACATGTATGTTGAGTGCAATCACAATAGCTCAACTTGAGCAAAAAATTTGAGTGTAAACATTTAAAGTGATGATGATGCCGATGGACCACAGACATTCATCTTGAGGGCAATCGTATGTTCACAGCAACTCAACTTGAACAATATACAAATTTGAGTGCTAAAAGGCTTTGGTGAACAAAAAATACTAAGCCTATATAGAGGGTTACAAACACATTGTACATTGGCATAACTTGTTCTACAAATTCAGCTAGGTACATTAGTTTTGTGCTCAACCCTACCTTGATATAATGCATCTTAAAGGCTTAGCCTTATCAATGATAAGACAATAAACTGATTCTGATAGATAGTTAATGCCATATGTAAGTCTTGACACCCAGCAGAGTATTCTATCACCTCAAAGACTTCCTGATACACAACAAGCAACAACCAGGATACACCCCAGTGTTTAACGGCTTAGGCCAATCATATGTACACCATTAGATTATCATACACTTTTCTAATTTCTCAAAATGGGAGGAGGGGCAAAATTAATCATGCTTTATACATTTTCAAAAATATTTTTTAATAAATGATAAATTTTTTATAAATGATTTTGAGCAGGAGGGGGGGGGGGGGGTAAGAAGATGGGCGTAATTAAGAACCGAAAATCTTTGGGTCGGTTAGGACTGTATTCCAAGATTTGTTTTATTTTGGCCTCGATCATGCTGGTATTCTAAGCAGGTGATTATGATCTTAATGATATAATTCTGTTATAAATGGATTAATTGATAATAAGACTTTTGTTTAGAGTATTCAGCACTTCACAAAGAGATGTTTATATAGACCAGCAGTGATAAAACAACTCAAGCTGTATCCACAAACTTCTGAGATTCCTAACTGGGTGGGGGGGGGTTCAAGCTCACTCAGACTGACAATATATGTAATGGTTTACTGTAAAATCATTAAATTTCACTGGGACTAAATTTGGTGGTTTCGGTGTAAAAGAACATTTCACGGGGACGTAATTTCAAAGATACCTTATCCTCTCAGCTATAATACTATAGAAATTATTAATAGTCATGTGGATCTAATTTTTGGTTGAGATCATCCATGAAATTAAAAGACCCTCCAAAATTAATTATTTTACAGTAACCCATTTCTCAACAAGTTTCATTAATGTATAGCGCTGATTCATGATCGCCTAATTAGTATTCTTGGACTAGCTGTATCCTAACCACAGTACTATACATATTAAGCTAAAACCCTTCCACAAGTACCAGCAACGTCTGTGGTCAAGCTTTCACAGAAGCAAGGGCATGACTATATAAGCCATGATATCATTAATTTTATCAATCAAATAGCATAACTTTTTATCAATTTTAGCTATATTTTATTCTGGGCTTGATTATTTGAGGGCGCAAAGGGAAATAATTTCATGAGAAAAGAGTAAAATGATGAGTTGTCTTTATTAACGCTGAATGGGTCAAGGTCCCCCCGGGTACTACTTTACCGTACCCCGGGTACTTTGAAGTATACTTGACCGTACCCCGGGTACTTAGTAGTATACTTCACCGTACCCCATTATGCTTACAGGTACCCCATTTTTACTGATGAAAAAAATTATATTGATATTATTTTAATCGCTGAACACAACATTTATAATTGAAAGGAAGGTAGAAAGATTTCATTTCGGTATACTTCGACCCATAATATTTATTTTGTTTTACCGTCGAATTTCTAAAAAAAGATTTCATTGTCGTAAAAATCGATCAAATGATGATCACGTGACTATGCTTGAATCAAAACACTGACGTTTTTGGCGCACTTTATATCTTTCAACAGATTATATGCCAATGGTGTTTAAATTCGTTTCCACCAGCCTAATATTGACTTCTTCTTCACCCTCTTCTCCACTGTATACGTTATCTTGAAAAATTCGTTTTTTTACTTCTTTGATTTTTATAAACATTTTTTTTCAATGCCGAGATGACCGCCAGTTTATGTTATTCTATTGTTTGTTATTTTACGACATCGATGTTTGGCGCGCGGTAAACCCGGGTACGGTTAAGTATATCTGAGTACGGTTAAGTATTATCTGTGAAATCGGAGTACGTTGAAGTATACTTCAAAGTACCCCGGGTACGCTGAAGTAGTACCCGGGGGGACCTTGACCCATTCAGCTTTATTAACATGGGGTATGTATGGGTTAATTATAAAGAACCCAGACCAATGGGTTATATAAATCAAAAGCAATCACAGGAAAGGGGCATATTTAACACACAGCAGCAAGAAAAACATGTCGGGGTGACCAGTCACCTACAAATGTCTACTACTATTAGATCATTAAATTTAAGACAAACAAAAACCAACATTTCTTAAATATTTATTTAATATATAATAATAATGCAAATGATTAATGTAAATACTTTCACACATAATTTGACTACAACAAAATCATTCAGGTCAACAATGTTTTCAATGAGAATAATAGGTCATTATTTCACTTCAACAAATCCTAGGAAACCTCAGGTATTTTAAATCTATGTTTGAACCACAATGTCACAACTTTACGGGCTAAGTAACCCGCAGAGCTTCAATTGTGGTTTGGGATTGTGGTTAAAAGTTGTCCCGATTTTACAGCTTTGTTCCAATTCAACAAGTGATATAAGATAATAGAGGTGGTTCAACTTTTGAATTAAGTTCTTGAGCAAGCTATATAATAATGTAACTGGTCGGTGAACCACCATGTTTCAGTCCATCCGACAGGGAAATAGCTGTTTTCTGGCCATTTTCCGTAGTTTGGTGGTAAGTTCGCTTTGCGGAGACACATATATATGCCTGCCAACTTTAAGCATAAAGCTGACTGGCAAATAAAGGCTATGCTCGCCATTTTAAATTCCAATCAACTTGGTGTATTAATTAACATAGTTCTAGAGCTTATAATTATGTATAAAAATTTTGAGTAAGCCACCCTATGCTTCAGTAAAGTAACGAAGAAAAGTCTGAAATACTTAAAATACAATAATGTATACAGAATGATGAAGCCTTGGTTTATTCATAATGCAATGAAATCTGGTCATTAACTTATAACGAGTATACCACAGACACTGGTACTTAGAATTCATTATGTTGTACATGAATACACAATGGAAATATGAGAGATGCACAGTACTTCTACATAATATCATAATTGTAATATTTTCACCAGCATAACCCTTCAGTTAATTCATTTCAAGGGTAATCTAGACATGTCAGAACGCAACACGTGGTGTACAAAAGTGAGGGCAGTGCTATTTGAATACGGGTTTGGATATGCTTGGATAGCAAATGACGTTGGTGATGACGTGAAGTTTTTGTCCATGTTTCGTGGTCGATTAAAAGATTGTGCTTTACAAACTCTGCATTCAAATATAGACAATAGTGCTAAGGCAATCCATTATAAGAATTATAAAACTCTACTTGATGTAGAACGGTATCTGTCGGTGGACATGTGCTACAAGTACAAAAGAACATTAGCCAACTTTCGTTGCTCTGGTCATTCCTTGATGGTTGAGGTAGGGCGGCATCAAAATGTTGATAGAGACTATAGACATTGTACTTTTTGTTTGAAGAACAATATACAAGTGGTAGAGGACGAAATGCATTTTTTACTTGTATGTCCCCTTTATAATAACATCAGACAGTGTTATTTTAAACAACAGTGGCTAAATAGTATTGTTTGTGAGAGAATGTTTTATAACGTAATGTCTGACACTGAGTTTAGTAGTATCACTAGCATAGCCAAATATTTATACTTTGCAATGGAATATAGACAGGTCATGCAATGTAATTAAAATGCAATTCAGTCATAAAATCAGTGTATGTCTCTAAATTATTAACACTGTTTGTGTTGAATGTTTTGTTTCTAGCTTGTGTTAATTAGAAATGTTTATTTATATCATATATGTAAATGTATTGCTTAAAATGTTGACTATTATACAACGATGATGCTTTATTTAAAATATTATTTTGTCACTCACATGTATCAAATGTAGAATGTGTGTATTTTGGGCCGGTGGCCTTGTATTACAATAAACTTGAGTTGAGTTGAGTTGAGGTTATTCAAAAAGTTCTTATTTTATATAAGAAACTTAAATACACCATTTGGAAGGAAAACTGAATATACCATAATGAATAAAGATTTTACTGCCAAGAGACTCTGTAAACTGAAAAGCCCTCACATCCAGAGTTATGCAGAATTTATGATGAACAACCCGCACACTCAGATTTATGTGAACTTACTGAACAGCCCTCTGACAATCAGAATTATGCAGCAATTTAAGTATGAAGAAAGAATACAGAAAATAATATTTATGCAATAAACTACCACTTATGAAGTTCTATTATCTAATGTTATATTGTAAAATCATTTAATTTCAAAGGGACGAAATTTCGTGGTTTCGGTAAAAAAAGACCATTTCGAAGGGACCTTAATTCGTGGATTTGCATTTCTGGTAATAAATACAGGGACTAAAATTAGTGTCTGGTGGGATAAGATTTTGTGGTTTAAGGTGAATCACAAAATAGATGAAATTAAATCCCCCAAGAAAATAAGTGAGTTTACAGAAATACATCCCTATAGAAAAAATCACTGGGAATCCCACTGGGATGAGGGTGGGATCCACCGGGAAAATTGGTCGGGATCCCGCCTCTCATCCCAGTGGGATCCCAGAAGAAATTGTTGAAAGGAGATCAAGCTGAGAGAGAGCTGAGAGCTAGTGTGTAGAATAGTCTGTACTTGAGTCAGGAGCCTTTCTTCTAGAGCAACAATATCATTTTTGGTACTTTCAATCACTGAATATTTTATGCTTGACAAGTTATGCTCCAGACAAACATGTGGGATGCCGGATCTTAAGACAGAATCTATTATCACACCCCCACCGCCATGTCAGTGCCTTTTCACTGCATAATAAAACAGAAAGCAGTGAGAATTGATATTATGACTGAAAATAGCATGTGATATCATAATTTTAAAATTTCCTTTCATACATAGTAAGATGTAATATTCACGAAATCCATGGCAAAATTCAACTATTTTCAACTAAAATTTCAATGTAAACAAAGTCACCAACCAAGAAGACGACATAAACTCAATATTACAAAACTTCAACATTTTGATATTTGATCATAATGTTTATTCAAGCTAAAGGAATGTGAAAGTACATGGAGATAACGCAAAGTAGCCTAATTATACGAAATTATTTTTATCTTTATTTTTATCTATATTTTTCGTTTATTATCTGAATTTTTTTTATTTACAATATGAAAAAAAAGTCCAATTTCAATTAAACAGGAAATCTATTCAAGAGAAGATAATGCTTTTTGATCTTTCTGTGTGTTTAAACTATTCCAATGCAGGTGACCTACATTCTTATGTAACTCGACAATGTTCCGGTTTTTTTGCAACATTGAAACGCAGAACAAACAATTTAAAGAGATATTGTAAATTTCCTTCTCATTATTGGCTCTAGCAAATTACACAATAAATTACACACTTTTCTGCTGGTGCAACAAGGTTGTATCTCACTATATGGTATAATAATGAGATACAAGCTTATTGCGCAATACGGTCGACATGTGTTTAAAGAGTTGTAATTATTAGGATTAGTCTAGCACGATTTGTAAAATCACGATAACTACCCCAAACGATAACTACCAAATTGTCCACAGGTGCAAAATTGCAAAATTCACTTTAAAACACTTTAACAGATGCAAATTGAATGTAAAAATGAAGTTTTTCCTGTATTAAAGAAATTACTGTATAAACTAGCTACAGAAACTGCCAGTGTACACATAGTGTATAAATTGTTGTTAAGTTTATAATGAGTGTAAAAACTGGCAAAATATTTTTTCCAGGTGTTAATCACCTGGGTAACCGAATTCTCAAACATATTTTGAAGAAAAAATGTTCTATACAAACAATAATTATAATTCCATCCAAAAAAGATGATTCTGGTATATTCCTGTTTCATGATGCTTTTATGACTCTTTTTTAACAAAAAATATTAAACCATTAACTTTGGTGTCAACCGGTTTTTCAAGAAATTTATTATTAACTAGTAGTGTGGAGTGGTGGCCAAGACGTAGGGTACACACATTGGGATCGAAAAGTCCTGGGTGCGATCCCAGTCTGAACCACTGCTTAATTTCTCTGAGCAAGAATAACCCGTAATGCTCCACTCGACCAAGGTGTGAATTGATACCAGGTGTGAGGGCAGTATCTGCACATGTTTGATATTCCTGGTCATCCTATTTCGATGTTGGCTGTACACAAACCTTGAGCGAGAAATATGGTCTCCCCAGGATGACTAGAATGCAAGTTTGTTCACTCAGGTAACCCAATGAACAGGTAAAGCTACAATGCCAAACTTGGCAAAACGGGTCGCTGACTGACTGAAATCGGTCCTAGAAAACTGGTAAAGGGGTGGCTGACCGACTGTAAGCCGCCCTCGAATACTGGCAACTTCACTTTGTTTGTTGCCACTCAGGCTCTATACAGATTATTGTATACAAGCATTGCCCATGTTATAATACCTGAACACATTTCTGTAATGAAAATGCAGATTTAATTCTCTCAATCAAACAATGATCCAAGTCAGTACTGTGTAATACAAGACATTTTAGGCTGAAGTTTTACTGTACTACCTATATTATCCATTAAAATTCCGACAGTAAACATTCTGTAAACAGTTGGATGCCTGTCTGATAAGCCTGGGTACAATCATACACACTCATTGCTTCTGTTCTAAAACAAACATTCTCCCACTGAGGATGACATTAATAGTCTACAGTCCTTTCAAAATCAAATGAGAACGGTTGGTAAATATACAATCGTCCATCCGACAGGTAAACTATGTTGATCTAGGTTTTAAGTGGGTATAGCCGAGTTAATGGTATTCACTGCTATTCTTTCGAATGTGATAGTTCCCTCATTAGAAATACTTATTGAATCAACTATAACCTTAGTGACCACAAAATAACATATCATGACCAACCCAGGGAGTGGGCCAACCTGTATTTGGCCAGGAAACAATCTGAGAACCATCGATTAATTGAGGAAACCTGATCACACGACCAACCAGGGAATCCAAACTGTATATACCCTGGTGACAGTCTGAGCACTCTACTAAATGTACCTGTGCTTAAAGAGGTGGACTAAATATTGGACACTCAACGGTTACGTTTACTACAATAGTGATTGGGTCATACATGATTTTTCTTTGAGTGTATTTTTATCAGAGCTGACTTACTGGTACCCTTCTACCTGAGCAACAACAAGCAACTTCTCCACAAGTGGAGGAAAATGCAATCACAGACTTTATCAGAGCTGACTTACTGGTACCCTTCTACCTGAGCTACAACAAGCAACTTCTCCACAAGTGGAGAAATATACAATTAAAGACTTAATCAACTAAAATCTTGCATATCAGGACCATCATGGCCTGGGTACATTGCACATGCTTATAGCTGTACACATACATCTTATGTACATGTGTATTGTTTACATATTTCCTTATCACTGCCACAGATACTGACTGAGCTAGGTACTGTAAAATCATTTGATTTCGATGGAACAAAATTTCCTTATTTTGGTAAAAAATACCATTTCGATGGAACCTTAATTCATGGATTTTGCATTTCAGGTAATAAATCTCAGGGCCAAAATTAGTGTTCAATTGGATTGGATTTTGTGGTTAAAGGTGAACCAAGAAATCCACAAAATTGAATCCCCCACAAAATTTTATGATTTTACGGTATATACAGAGATACTCATCAGCAATGATTTCACAAGTTTTTAAGGATGACTTAATGTACTTTTGATACTATTCCAAGAATAACAACTGAAATACTAACTACAAGTCAGAATGAATCAGTATTACATAGCTATAACATATTACTAGTATTTCTAAAGGTATACGCCCAGACTGGTACATTATTATCAACAGATCTGCATGTCTGTGTAGTGAGTAATGCCAAGGTGCCTTTATTAATATTTGAAGAAAAATTTAAAACATACTCTCATGAAGACTGTCAATTAGTAAGTTTAAGTTTTTCTGTGACTGCTAAAGGTAGTTAAAGGTGTATGCCCAGATATGTATACTTTATCATGAGACAAGTCACTATTGCAGTGTCAATGTATCCTTGATATTCCAAGAAAAACTACCAAAAAACGAAATAACAAGTCCATGTAAATTTGTAAGTAAAATATCACTAAAGGTGTATGCCCAGATTTTACACAATTTTATCAGATTATCAATGTTTCCAAGTAGGTAAGCAAATAGTAAAAATACCAGAAATGGATAGTTTTGCACTCCAATCCCCTATGAAGTTCACACAAACAATTACACTAATCTATCTTTTATCTATTTGAACAATGATCAAAGTGGTTGAGGGGTGACAATTAAATCATGAAAAACTTCAACAAGTGTGATATATTGCCTATTATCACCTGGCCGATGTTTACAATATACTGATATGTACTGATTAATCTTTCATTCACTGATCACTCTGTGTAAATAAAAACAAAAACATCTAAATGTCAAGTTTTGATCATTTTTACACAGATTTTTTGCTAAATTTTCACCCAACAATAGTTTATCATCATTGTTATATAAAATGTAAATAAATTATTACTAATGTACCAACATGTAAGGTCACTATTCATACATATATGTTGTTTCTGTGCATTTGAATATTTTTAAATATTTTTTTCTGGGAAAATCTTACTATGGTGGAGACATACTGTTATTTATTTATCTTTATGATCTGAGAAAAGTTTGAAAACCACAGAAAATGTAAATTATGAATGAAGCAGGGAGTATAATTGGATGTGGAACACTGAACATACTAGTTTAATATAATAGCAACAAGCCACATTTTTTGTATGCATGACAGAACATTTGCATGTGCACACAATTTTATATACACACTATGAGCTAACATATTGCATATTGAAATAAACTTTTAATAAAATGCTACTTCTAAAGGCTATTTGAGATACTACTAGTACACTCAACAAGAGGGTCATGATGACTCTTTTCAAATTTTAAATTTAACTTGATGTGAACCCAGGTTAGCTGAGGCTAAGAAAGTAAGTATATAACGCCTTTATAACGAGGCTGACACGTTTAGTTTCCTGATCTTCCATGTGGGTCTCAAAAGGGCTAAAAAGATGACCTTCTAAAGCTCAGTATAAAGGAACATTTCTACATAAATTTGTATACATTGAAAATGTAACATAGTTTTTTTAATCTAATTAAACTTATACGAGATGAGATGCGGTGGCTGCGGGGTTGCCTTCATATCGCTTAGAAACGCAGATCCCTACTAGGCTGAGAACTAAAAACGTGTTGATCCAAAACTGCGCAGACCAAGGGGATCTACTAATTAAACTTATACAACCAACTGTACACATTGTAGTATTACAATTAAGACCATAGCTGTCACTCAGGCACGCCCAATTATAGTATTAGATAGGAATCTCTGGGCTCGAGCCAAATACAAGAATATAATCTGTGACCCGATATCACCTGTTGTGTATGAGTAACGAAAAACAATACGGTAGAGCACCATGGTGTTACCCAGATAACAGACCCTGTACAGCATACCCCCCCCCATTTTTCTGCTACTGTAGCATAATAAATGCATTTTGGTCGGAAGGACTATTTTGGGCTGCCAGATGTTACATTCTAAATGCCCAAATTCATGTATGTCACTGTCTTTGATACATACACATGCATGATATGCATCCAAGACTAAAGGATATTACATGGTGACTAATCCATGGTCATACTTTCACTTTTGATTGGGCGTATAGCAATTCCGGATACATCAAGTTTGTCTCTGAGTGCCACAAGTCAATAATGCACCAGCGACAGAAAATAGGGACTAAAATATTGTGAATTTCAAGAAGGACCGTAAAAAAGTCAGATAGTCCTTATAAGGATTTAGAAAAACCCCAAACCAAGTTAAAGCCCGGATATAGCATTTTAAACCACACACCCTCCATACCCAGACACTAAAATACACAAGAAACCACACTGGTGTGACCCTATCCTGTAACTTATGTATCATAACTTGGAAATCTGACAAATCATGATATAATAAACCAGACTAGACAAATTAATTCATGCTCTTACAGCTTATACAGTACATTTGTACATCCTTCCTGCTTGTATGTGTCTCGACTTTCTCATTGAAGAATTGTAAAATTATGTATTAAATTATTCAACTAAATTTACTTAATATGCATGGGTAAGATTTAAAATACCTGTATGACACATAGCTGATGCAATAAGGACAGAATGTCATTCAGTAAAATCATTTAATTTAGAAGGGACAAAATTTTGTGGTTTGGTAATTTGTGTATTTTTCATTATCTGATGAAAATCTGTTCTTTGTGGCGTAAAGAGATCTGGCTTTGAAATCATGCAGACAGGGTCAGCAGAACAAAAAGGGGTCAGGCCTCTGAACAGTCTCTGGTCTGGGATCTGATCTTAAAAGTTCGATCTGAAGAGGTATCGCCAGAAGGTGTCTATATAGTCAGCTTTGAGCCAACAACACGTTTTAGACATGAATGTCAGCATTATTCTTTACAGGAGTAAAATAAAATTTCATCAGTACATTAACATGATACCCGCATCTTTTACCAGTTTGCGGGATATTATATGACAAAAGTTTCTGGTTTCTGGATAACCTACTGTATATGCAATATATACATCATTGGGTATTATAAGTATGGAACATGAAGCACCCATGCAAGTATATATATATGTATCATAACATAAAATCATGTTGCAGACAAAAAATGTTTTGCATACTAGTTGTTAAAATCAACAAAACCGTGTGCCTATGGGTTAACAACCATAGGATCACTAGACCATCATCTTTTTAACAATTTAACATTTAAATCACAATAGCACACAAAACTGTATAAAATCTTGAGAGGTTTTTCTAAACTTTCTTACAATGACAATGAATATGTTATATACTACCGGAACATTATATTATTAATGCAGTATATATTTTAATATGCAAAATATGAAAATACCACACACACTGATAGCAAGCATATAATGTATTCCTTCAGATTACACACAGATAATCATTATTTTAGCATATTTAAACCAGATGTGGCAGATGAGACCTAGAGTGTAAATCCCTTCCAGGGAAAAACCCCTACTGCTTCTAAGGTAAGATAAGGCTCGTACATCGTACATACAGTATGATAAGTTTTGGCGATGGGAGACTCAGGGGGGCAGGGGTGGATAGTTTGCTCTGGCAAGAATTTAGCCATAGTAATTTAACATCATTTTTATACGAACAGGGATAATCTTAATTATATTTGTTTCATTCTATTACTCTTCAACCATTATACTTCCAAAATAATCACCTTCTGACTTTCGAAAAAAGGGGCTGAAATTTAAATGTTTTCTGGATAGACCTGAAAGACCCTTAACAGACCACAACAATTAGCATGTCAGCTCTTCCGGGGCGGAGTATTTTATTTTCAAACTATCGTTACTCATAAGTATAAATAAATATTGTAAAAACGCGCCCTTTAACTGAACAGGGTCATTTAAATTAATCTTTGAAAACATGAATAAAAGAAATTACATGTATTCAAAAGAGCATTGAAAGCCTTCAATGAAAAATTGTAATTTTCATAAAAAAGCTTATTCAATATCGTTTCTATGGAAACGAAAAATTAAAAAATGTCATATTCAGTTCAAGCTGTTCTATAACAAAAGGAAAAAAAGTTGAAATCTCATTTCACACCTTGAAAAAATGATTATCAAATAACAAACAATTAGAAATGACTGAGTAATAATATAATGGTTTAAACCCGCTAAAGGTATTGAAACAGTTTCTTACTGAATTAACAATATAATGTTAAACATCCCAGAAGCAAATAGCGCAACAAGCCCGGAACGATGAGTCAACGACGCTCGGCGATCGGAAAGATCTAGATTGAGATACAAGAGGGCCATGATGGCCTATATCGCTCACCTGATTATAAATGAAACTCTGCACAATTTAGACTAACAAAGGTAGAGCGTAAATATTGAAACTGGTGACCCCCGGGGCGGGGTCAATTTTGACCCCAGGGGCATAATTTGAACAATCTTGGTAGGGGAACAATAGATGATGCTACATACCATATATCAAAGCTCTAGGCATTGTAGTTTTAGAGAAGAAGATTTTTATATGTCTTCACTATATAAGTCTATGTAAAACTGGTGACCCCCGGGGCGGGGCCAATTTTGACCCCAGGGGCATAATTTGAACAATCTTGGTAGGGGACTACTAGATGATGCTACATACCAAATATCAAAGCTCTAGACATTGTAGTTACAGAGAAGAAGATTTTTATATGTTTTCCCTATATAAGTCTATGTAAAACGGTGACCCCCGGGGCGGGGCCAATTTTGACCCCAGGGGCATAATTTGAACAATCTTGGTAGGGGACTACTAGATGATGCTACATACCAAATATCAAAGCTCTAGACATTGTAGTTTTAGAGAAGAAGATTTTTATATGTTTTCCCTATATAAGTCTATGTAAAACAGTGACCCCTGGGGCGGGGCCAATTTTGACCCCAGGGGCATAATTTGAACAATCTTGGTAGGGGACCACTAGATGATGCTACATACCAAATATCAAAGCTCTAGACATTGTAGTTTTAGAGAAGAAGATTTTTATATGTTTTCCCTATATAAGTCTATGTAAAACAGTGACCCCTGGGGCGGGGCCAATTTTGACCCCAGGGGCATAATTTGAACAATCTTGGTAGGGGACCACTAGATGATGCTACATACCAAATATCAAAGCTCTAGGCATTGTAGTTTTAGAGAAGAAGATTTTTATATGTTTTCCTTATATAAGTCTATGTAAAACGGTGACCCCCGGGGCGGGGCCAATTTTGACCCCAGGGCCATAATTTGAACAATTACTAAATCCCCCAATGCCACGTACATCCTGGCAAAATTTCATCAAAATTGGCCAAATGGTTTCAGAGGAGATGTCGTTTGAAAGTGTGGACGGACGGACGGACGGACGGACGACGGACGGTGAGTGATCACAATAACTCACCTTGAGCACTTTGTGCTCAGGTGAGCTAACAAAACCAGATAAAAATATCAGTTGAGAAATGAATAATTTAATGAAATATATATTGCTTAATTTGTATACATTTTTTGTACTATAATACAGTATTACGGCAGAAGGACCCACACAAGTTTATTTTTTAAAACTATGGGGTATAATGATGATCAGATTGAGGTAGCATTTAAATTTTATGATAAAATAATCACGCATGAGCAGACCGTTTTTGATTACTATCGGCGTAACGTATTATTTAAATCCAATAAAACGTTATATCAATTTATAGTTACATTAATTCATTTTCGTATAGCCTCGTTCTAAATTTAAATACCTTGTTATTGAAGTTGTATACCAAACAAACTGAATTGGAACGAATTTCAATACATGCTCTCTTTAAAACACGGAGATTAATTCCTGATCGTATTTATGCAATAATCCACTTACAGTTATTCACTTGTTATTCACTTGTGAATAAAACATATTAACTCTGATCTGTGGTTATATATTTCTCACCATGACCAAATTATTCTCACATTCAAGGTGTAAGGAAATCAGATAATGATCTTTTCGATTTAAATCGGAAAAATAATTATTTCATTAAAATATTTTAATTTTGCAAACTTAAGGCCAACGATAAGTAATTCAAGAGGACATGGGATAAACGTCTTGATCAACAAAAAAGGTTCATCATGAGAAAAGGAAGTCACTGAAGAATTGCAAACACAAGCAATACACAAATGCCCCTCAGGTTTAAAGCCAATTTTGACCTTTTAACTTATTTTTAATGTTTCTATTGCCATAGCAACCAGATTTTTTGAAAACATCCGTAGAGGACTAAAAACAAAAACATTGCTTGGCCGCATTGATTTATGAAATTATCAACATGAAAATTGGACTCATTATAGCATTGATTGCTACAACACAATAAGCTTTTCACAGAACATTGTATATTTTACTGATCTATAAATGAACAATAGATCTGTATTGAACAGTTGGCTTTTCCCGACAGATCGAAATGTTATTCCAACTATTTAAAATTTCCGTACCATTTTAAAACAATGCAAACGTAAGGTCATATATAATTCAAAGCTTACTGTAGATCAGGACAGAGATCAGACATAAGATGTAACAGAATTCTCAAACAAAAGTACTGATGCATTTATAATAAGCTGAGAGATTAACCCATTGCAAGCAATACATAAGTCCCCTGTCTGGTTTTCAACGTTTCTGTTGCCATGGCAACCACAATTCCTGTCCGATTGAAATCAAAATTCAAGGAGCATATTCTTCCTATTGGTCCATATCCACATACCAAGTTTCATTAAGAGATTGACAGTGTTTGCTACGCCTTCCTGCTGTAGGAACCAGCAACTTCTCAACATACTTTAAAAGAGGAAAATCAACAAAGGCATCAAAATAGGTAAGTTTGACATGACATATTAAAGGAGTATCATGTACGATTATGCCATACATGTTTACAAGTGTTACCTAAACCACTTACACATAAATATTCCAGCAATGTTCAAGCATATATGCACCAGGAAGACAGTTACAAAACATACATCAGAAATGTTTCCATTGCATAGGTAAATAAGCAGATAATGTATTTCCCATGTAAGACAGAGTGAATTATCATTTCCTGAAAATCAGTTGGTTTTACCAGAATGAGTTTTACATTTAATGCAGAAAACAGTTCTAGAAAACTGATTTATAAGCACCAACTCAGCATTGACGTCTTACTAATTACGCTACTTTTTGAGAAAAAATGAAGATCGATTTCATAATAAATGTATAATTGTGAATGCATAATTCTGACAGCTAGATTATTGCCAAACAATTTCAAAGCATGATGATCATGCATAATCTGTCACGAGCGTGCATGATGGAACTCAATGGCTACAGGTATTTGGATTTAATAGGAAAAATAAATTAATTACATATTGATTATAATAAAGTTAACATGCAGAAAATGAGGGAAGTTTTAAATGTATATTTGGACTACATGATACATCAGACAACTTGGCTATACTGTAATTATGTAGATTCATTAGTTTTGACAAGTTTTAATTACCCTGAGGCTTTAGGGGTGGATGGTAGTTCTAGATCTAGATGAAGTGTGAATGAAAATACACGTACATAAATCAGTATAGTATTATTAGTAATGTATCAACCGTCATGATGACCTCAGACCAGGGCATAGATTAACTACATACTACTATAGGCCTACAGTACTGCATCACAAGGGCGGTAGGAGTTGAAGACCTTTCAAGACTTCAAAATTTATATTTTATATTATTCGTGATTACCTTTTTATAGGATATCATAGTAAGTTAACCCGACATACATGGGTAAAAGTTCAAAATTTCCAAAATACTGAAAACTGCTGGCCAATATACTGAACTAGATGATTTTCATATAAATTTCATAGTGAATGTTTTCCTAAAAATACTGAAATCAGTATTTAGACCGAAAACTTTTACCCCTGGACATAACAACCACATCAAAATTAAGACCACAACTTTCCAGTTCACTGTTTTTTCATTAAATCTCAATATAAAGACCAACTCAATAACAAGACCATTGCCTTCAAGGGTTCCAAATGTGGTCTCATTTGAGGTTTTACTATAGTTTATGTTTAATGTATGTAGCTTAAAATGAACATCTATCATCATAGAGCCTAGAAGTTGATTCCACATGATAACACTTCAAGATAAGTAGCATTTCATGACCTGTAAATCAAGCATTGAAGCATAGGTACAACATTATATGAGTATTATAGAATTTATAGAACTCTCAGCGATCAGAGAATAAATACTAAATACTTTCTTTGACGAGTAAATGATAAAATATAAGGCAGCTTATAAGACCTAAATAAGCAAATGCTTTATACTTTCATTATCTTATGTAGTATAATGCCACATTACTATAATCATAAATCCATGACTCAGACAATTTTGTCCAGCTGGGAGCAGGGCATATATTATATAACATTATTTTATCAATATTTTTTCGCACAGTAAAACACTTTTTATCAACTTCATAATGCTTATTAAACACTATGGTGGACTTTATTCCATGCAAACTTAATGAAAATAAAAATAATTGCAAACTGACAATGAAGTATACTCATAATAACGACAGTATACCTTTAATAACTAGGAAGTGAGGGTTAAAGGTCACGTGTTGTCATTTTTTGGATACATGTTTTTGTGATTTACGTGATTAATAATAGATAACAGCTGTTAAAATTCAACCACACGACTAACCTTTGCAATTCTAATAGGTTCGTTAAATTCCCTTCCACCCTGGAGCCGAAATCCCCAGGGTGTTCCTCCATTTAAAGTCACTGAAAACACCATCCTATCTATCCGAAACCGCCATGAATTTTACCTGTGCAGACGAATGGATTAGGTAAAGTTAAGATCCGACGAAAATATCAAATACTTTTTTGTTTCGCGTTTAGTCCAAAATTTGAGCCTTTTTTCAGATGAAGAATATAGTCTTATGAAAATGTATAGATAGATATATAATTTAACAGTCAATTATTCTCGAAATTCATCTTTCTTATATTCCAGTACGGAAATGAAGATAATTCCTTTCGATTTTTATATCAACAGAACTACATTTTCAACCCAAATTGATCTCTAAAAGTGTTCAATAAACAATTAGGAAAACTTTTTAATCCATGCAAAATGATAAAAAGGCCTGCATTGAATAATTTGTTTTTCAATTAGCTATTGACATGCAGCATAATCGTAAGACGAAGCATGCGTATGAATACACCGGTACAAAAATAGTTGTTAGGTCTAACCGTGTATACACTTCCGGTGTCATGACAGATCTGTCAAATCACATGTGAATCATCTAGATTATCTGGTTTCAGTTCATTTGCAATAATGGGTAAGATACGAACGTGATGATTTTTGCACATTGTATCATTTATTCGTTCTCAAAGTAGAGATTGTTTGTGTTGTCATTTGTACTGAACGATAAGTGGCTTTAGAGTGTCAGTTATTTCCTGTTTTTGGCACTCACTGACTCAGTCAGTCAGTGACAATCTGACCTCTGCCCTGCTGCCCTGACCTGTCATAACTCTAGCGAGTAAAAATGCAGGTCTCTGCATGGAATTGAGCCTGAAGCATGAAACAGCATAAACAGACACTTTTTCCATGCCGTAAAAGTGTTATCCCGATAACAATGCATTGCCAATTGGCGTGGAATAACTTCAATAAGATATTTTTCAATTTTTTACCTCTAAATCCCCACCCTGGAGATAATACTTACTATCTGAATCCCTGGGCTCGGGACACATAATCAGGTAGTATTTCCCGGGTTTTGGAACCAACCAGAGTCTGTTCCCTGGGAAAAGGAATTGTTGAGGTTGTCTAATTCCCGCAGGTCAGGAAGATTTGTTGGCCTAATCCCTGTCACATGTCTGTCTGTCACTCCACATCTGCTGACACCTTTGAAATCAAGACATTAATTTCGCGGTCCCTTCATTTTATAGCCTCTTTCTACTCTTTCAGTGCCTCTACTTTGTACTTACACAATGAATTGTCAAACTAAAACTAACCTGGGGATGTTGAAAGTGGCCTACATTTCAATCTCTATTTAAGTAATTTGTCAAATATTTTAGGATCAGATCCTTTTCATATTTTGGGAACATCCTTGACAGTTGGGTTAGCGGTGCTCCCTTATTATGCCCCCCATCTTTGATGAGGGGATATATTGCTTTGCACATGTCTGTCGGTATGTCGGTCTGTCTGTTGGTAGAACAAATGGTTTCCATTCAATAACTAAAGAACAATTTGCCCTAGGATCTTCAAACTTTACATGAAGGTTGGCCAACAACAGTAGATGACTCCTATTGGTTTTGAGGTCAGTACATCTAGGTCACTGTGAGCTTTATAATTTTCGACTATTTGGCTGCCATGGGGGCATACATGTTTTACAAACATCTCTTGTTTGAATAGTTTTGTCTGATCTTCACAAAACTTGGTCAGAAGTTGTATCTAGATGATATCTTAGTGTGAATACGGGTCATGTCCGATGAAAAACTAGGTCATGGGGTCATTTAGTGCATCATACATTCAACATCATCGACAACATGGTGTCCACTTTCTATTAAATTCAAATAGTTCTAGTCTGATCTTTAAGTTCGCAAACTTGGTACGAAGTTGTGTCTAGATCATGATGATATCTATATCAAGTATAAATATGGGTCATTTCTGATGAAAAACTAGGTCATATGGTCACTAAGTGCATTCAAAAAGTTGGTCAGCGAAAGTTCCTGAAATAAAATCACGGCTATTGCTGAAATGGTAGAAATGTAGATTTTTTATGTAGTAGAGACATATAGAGACCGGATCGCACCCATAATCTGACCCGTTGGTATGTTTAATAGGAGATTCCTGAAGGGACCTGATCCAGACGTTTCAAACCTGTTCGTTTTCTATCATGAATGAGTGAAATTTATTGGGAATGTCAAAATCTGTTTTTTGTGATATAATTTCTTAGGCTAATGATCCTACAGTCAGAAACATGAGGAAACTATGGGTGTTTTTGGTAAAGTCTTATAGTAAATAATGTTTTAAATGTGACCCCTTATGAATGTGTCATCTCATTTGCTTTAATGTCTTAAACATCAGGTTAAGGCCTCATTTGGTAGAAGCACATGTCTGTATCTGAACCTAGTATTTCCGAGACATCTCACAAAATAATACCGGTACTCGGAATGGCTTCCTTTCAGCCTTAATTTGGAAGACTCGGATTGAAAATCTATGATTGTAGTCATTGAACAGATCATATCAGATACTATATCCATATTACTGCACTTCACAAATTTGCTATGGCCTCTTTGTATTGATAGGATCATTTTCTCCGTAAATCTTAGTAAATCTTCGCCATAATGATTCTAATTCTGAGAAACAGTGAGTTCCCAAGACTGTCACTGATCAAATAGTGTGTCATTGTTAGTCCTGATAAATGCAAGATAACGAGACACTCGGTGTCACTCACAGACAAAATGTCTCCCTAAATAACAGTCTATGAAATTAGGATTTTAAAGAACTTGCCAAATCAGCAAAACTGAATAGCTTTCCTATAGCACTAATTGCAAAATTACTGCAAAAGTTACTTGTCCGAATCAACAATTACTTTTGCCGGACAACTGAACAAGTGCTAATTTCACAGACTGTCATAAAACTTTCTACTTATATACAAAGGGAGACAATCTGCTGAACAGTCACATGAATGTCACATACATACATGTAACAGGTAGTTGCCCTTATATGGAAATCCTATCGTAGTGTGGATAAATGGTTTGAATATGTATTCATAGTACGTTTTAGATCACATTTTAGATTATTACCTGGGGCCTTATTCACCAACGTTATGAGTCTAAAATTCAGACTTAGACTTTATATTACCAAATGTTCTATTCGCTCTCATGTTGTAATAAATGTACCGATTTTTATATAAATTGGTTTACATGTTCAGTGGGCCCCCACAAATAATCGGATACAATTTCACATGGTTAAATCTAATTGTAAAGAAATGGCAGTGATTATAAATGTTGTTGCTTTTAAGTCTAAGTCTGAGTTTTAGACTTATAACGTTGGTGAATAAGGCCCCAGGCTGATTTCAATTATTGAACAACGTTAAAGGACTTGTGAGTATCCATATTCATGCTACTCTTTTATCAAAGATATCTTTAACAAACTAGCCAGTCCAGTGAGACTGCTGCATATTTCATATTTATAATTAGTAGCATGGCCTTAGTAAAATATTCTCGACTTAGGAGATAAAAGTTTAGAAATTAAAAAAGATCTCCTAGCAGACAGCCCTTCGTCTAATATGGCCTCTGACGATAAGCCCAACTCAAAATTCAGAACTCAAATAAAGTTTTTTTTAATTTCATATCTTCATTCATATTAATTAGCATACTAAATTATTATAAATTCATAATTATTAGGGTTTGAAAAAAAATGTATGCGTCATTATTGCAGTTCATTTATCCAGAAACAAAACTTGGGAAGTTGCTTGTACTTAAAAAGAATAATGCGGATAATAAAGTACGGTAGTTTGTTAGTACTTACTGGTACCCAACTTGATTGCCTGGAATCTTCTCTTCATGTCTGACCTGACTGATTGGAACATTGAACATTAGTTTTACCAATTAGTTTGACTTACACGTTAATTAGTACTTTGTGAGTATAATACCTCAGAGTCTCAGTATCTATTGCACTAACTCTGTCAGCTGTCACGCTATGCTGAGAATGCTATAATTATTATCATAACCTCTCCTTAATAGCTTTGCAAAGGTTTTGTTAGTACTGGGTATGTCAATCAGAAAAACTAAAATCGTCACTTTCGTGCAACAAGGTTGTATCTTACTATGTAATTGTATATAATGATGTACAACCTTGTTGTGCCAAAGGTACTGGTCATTATCCTAATGGCAGGGACGGTTAAATTATGTAAATATTTTTAAATTTTTCATGTTGAAATTTACATGAAGTTTTTTTCTGTAATATGTCAATCCATTTGGCTCATAGAGTCATGCCATACATTTGTATACACCTGTAAAGGTAAACATGTCTCCATTGTTAAACCATGTTAATAAACAATGTCAAAGACCACTTATGTTAATTGTTAAAGTATACAGTCTGTTCAAAGTTAAGTGATAATGGTTGTAAACATCAGCTTGTCCATCAGGTAAACTATGGTTTAATATCTAGGTTTAACTTTGTATACCAGAGTAAACGGTTAGTCCTTGCTATTCTTTCAAATGGGATAGTTCCCTCATAAGTATTACTTATTGAATCGACAGGAGTTCTTCTAATTTAAATAATATATAGTTAATCACAGGTAACTGTATCGTTGAAAATGAAAAAAAAACGGGAAAAAAAAATTATATAGAAAAATATAAATTTGAAAAAAAAAAATGTTTTCAAATTGTCTTTATCCATGTCATACAGTTACCTGTGTAGTTAATTCGAAGAAATATTTAAGATAAGAAAATGTTAAAGAGAATCAATATTTCATGGGAAATGTGTTCATGTAATGCATTGTTATCTTCATTCTACTTGAGAAGTTGCAACTTGTGGTTGCTTAATTGGTTTTTGCCATGCGCAATTTTTTTTCCATCTGTTTCATTGTTTGACTTTGATCACGATTAAAAATTGGCCTAGTTTGTGAATTTACTTGACTTTTGTATGGAAAACCCTGTCTTTTTGGAATTCCTCTTAAATTTGCCGTCTGTGACATTTTGATTTTGACATTCTGAACATATTGGTCCATGATAATAAATTATGTGCACAATTAACTTATGAGTGAGTAGGTAAGGAAATTGTCACTGCTTCATACTACCGGTAGTAAACTATAGTACTCATTTTCATGAAGACATTGTCAAAGAGGTCTAAAGAAGAGTCTGAATAACCAGGGGTATCAATTTTCCTGATTAATCCGGATTTCTGGATTTGCATAGCCTGAAAGAGCTATGATTAGAGAAATAGTCAATTTAATCTGTTTTGAAGGAATTTTTTAATATAAACTCATTTAACTGGGTTAATCATTGAAACAATGTAGTTGAAGGCCTCTGGTTTGTCAAAAATGGTTGATCGCAAATGAATCTCCTGATTTTAAAATTTGGCTCTGTTGACTCCTCTGATAGCCGTGACATCGTGCAGCAGTGGGAGATTTATTAAATTATCAATGAGAAGTCTAGATGTCACCATTTGTACTAGGCATACAATGTTTGATATACAAATTAAATGTTTTTCTTATTTAGCCAGTGGGGTAGGTTTTATTGTGAGGTGCCACATGGAACCATCAAATTATTTCTAGATATTCTTTAAATAAAATCACAAATATATCTTGTAAAATCAGGTGGATTTGAAGATCGTCATTTGGATGATATAATATTCATTTAATCCTTTTTCATCAAATGTAGTGCAGAAGATGACCCCTATTGTTTTTTAGGTAAAAGGTCAAGGTCACTGTTCCATTTTTGGCAATTTGGCTGCCATGGTAGCATATATGTTTCACAAACATCTCTTGTTTTGTTAGGTTGGGGTAGCAACTGCACTCATGTCTAACATGCATTATATAAGCTTAAAAATCGCAGTTGCTGCCACATATGTGAGAAGCTATTTGTGATGGATCAACTACAATGATATTTTATGGATGGAATTTCATGGTCCTGTGCCAATAGTCAATAAAATTATGTCAATAAACCTGAATGGCTGGTTTTAGGCCTTTTTAAAATCAGCACATGCCTTTTGGTCTTTTGTTATCAAGAAGCATTGTTATCGAATGGATACATATTGTATTGATAATTCAACTTCGGGTAACCGGTTCTATGTATTCTGGTCAATTGCATGTAAACAAACAGTTACTCAAAAAGCGCTTAGCAATAATTATTGCCATATTAGGACAGCTTTAAGAATAAGCTTCAGTAGGCTGTTGCTGTTTGCTGTTTGAAAGGTAAATATATTATAGACATATTGATTATCATTTTTACCGTGGTCACGACACCATGAACCATGATCATGGTATCGGAGGTTATATAGGCTATTTCAGCCTACACTTAACCACTCTATTGTACCGTAGTCTTTATGAACTTAAAGCCTTGCACTAAGAATTGAATGATGTTCAAAGGAAACCTTATATGGTGAATTGGTGATTGTTGTGTAGGCTGCTTCAATATTGGATTTTAGTGTGAAACAAGACTCTGCAATGTTTAAATAACTGGAATTATTGTGGAATTATTGTGAATTTATCAAATTGGGATGGCGTCGTTAACAGTTACTGCTGGTAAGGATTGGCTGCTTTGAATTTTTTTTTTATTTGTACATTGATTTTATATATTTTGATGATTATTTTTCTGGGCTTTTTTAACAAAAACACATCTGTTCTTGTTTAAAGTATCACCATGGTGTAATTTATTATGTATAAGAATCATTGCCTAGTTTAGTTTATACTTAAGTTTATTTAATGTTGATTGTCAAGAAAATTTTCCAACCTATATTAGTCATTCTCAACACCTCATTCGTTATGTTATCTATCATCAGGATTGAGAGAAGGGAAGCCTGAGTTTCCCTTTAGGGAATTTCTGGTACCAGTTTTATTTCGTTGATCTTTGGTATGACATGTCCAGTGATGGCACTTAATAGGACCGCACACACTGACAAAGTGGATACTCAACCACTAGGCTATCGAGAAGCCCTGCTTTTTCATTCTTTGCTAGTTATTTTCTGTAAATATTTATAAGTAATTGTACAATTGTGAAGAGTTTGTCTTAAGCTAAACTAATAGTATAATTATATAGCAAGGTACAACCTAGTACCAAAGGGTTGTAGCACTGTTTTATGGTGCATCAACAAAACTAATGGCCTTGTAGAACAAAAATTTAATTAATGAAAGTGAAATATATTTTCCAATTGTATATGTATTAATTTGATAACATTTTAGAAGTGATGAACGCAAGCTTCTCTTGGTTTCATTTATAAATCTCTTCTTTTCATTGTCTTGAGGTGTTTCACCGTGTTTTCAACTTTGCATGGTTACTGAAATTGTGAATGAAACAGAGTCTTAAGTGTTCCAGGATGTGTTTTATACCCATCATGTTTATTTCTTCTCTTAGAACTGTAAACAGAAACTGCATGTTGCAGAATGCTAAATTGTCTACTGCTAATTGGAAATAAAAAGTTTAAAACACCTTAATTGGTCATAATTAGTAATTTAAAGCACCTTAATTGGTAAAACTAAAAGTACCTTAATGAATCAGATCAAACCTCTAGAATCGCCATAATTAATAGGAGAAAATCTCTTGAATCACCTTAAAGAATCCAATCAAAGCTTATGAGTCACCTTAAAGCATCAGATCAAACTCGCCGATTCATCCTCAGAAATGTCAACTAGGGACTAACTGTTATTGATGAATTAAAAGATTATAGTTTATTGACATAAATTAAAGTGCATGAATTTGCATAATCTTATTAAAATTTAATACAATGGAAAATTTCAGTCAGACAACCTTGAAAACTGATTAAGTCTCTGAAGAACATTAAGTGTAAGTCATAAAAACTCAGACATTGTCAAACGTTCATTTTCGCTCTCATGTTGTTATAAATGTACCGATTTTGATACAAATGAGTATACATATTCAATGGGTAACAACAGATAATTAAATGAAATTTAACATGGTTAAATCTAATTTGTAAAGAAATGGCAGTGGTTATAAATGTTGTCAATTTTAAGTCTCTTAAAAAGTCTGAATTTCAGTCTTAGAATGTTTGTGAATAAGGCCCCTGGTCAATTACCGTAGTCTGGCCACCCGACTAGATCATATATTTTATCAATCAAATAGCATTTATAACTGTTTTAAATTTTTGCTAGATTTGATTCTGGGCTTGATTATCTATGGTTGAGGGTGCAAAGGGAAATAATTTCACGAGAAAAGGGTAGATTGGGGAGTTGTCTTTATGAACATAGGGTATGTTAGACAGACTACAATTACCGGTACACTGAGTTTTATGGCTTCTAAATGAGTGGTTTAAACATTGGATAATTGCCGGTGAAGCAGTACCAGACTAAACATTCTCCAGTAACTGCCCTATAATTATGATAAAATTATATGATACAGTTTGTTAATAAAGTCACTGCAGCCAATGTCTTGTATTATATGATACAGTTTGTTAATAAAGTCACTGAAGCCAATGTCTTGTATGCCTTATAACAGGAGAGACACATCATGCTGTAAATTCATTTACCCGGGCATTTCAATAGGACAAAATTTTGTGGTTTAGGTGAAAAAGACCATTTCATGATTATAATTTAAGTCAGTGTGTTTTTTGTAGACCTTTATATTTGCATTCCGAGTCAACGTGTATTGCCAGAGTTGTGGCCCTTGATATAAAAAAATGATTGACAAGAAATTGTAATGTAAATTGTTATTATAATGTTATATTGTTATATTTCAGATACAGTTGAAATGTTGGAGGGACTTCGGATAGCTGATACTGCCGATGATAAACATACAGCTCTCAATAATATACTCAAAGCTTTCACAGATCCTAAAAATGGTGAGCTAAATTCTTCATATATAGTAGAAGTAAAGCAAATGAAGGCTATGCTCGGCATGTTTTAAAACTTCTTTATTGACATTTACGCCAGAGCAGAAATTGCCTCATCTGACTATGTTACACAGGGTGCTTGGCGAACTTTTTCAAGTTAATCTATTGTACCATGTGAACAGTGATTATAATCTACCGTGAAAATGGATTTAAAGGGTATTGATTGACATCTGGCATAATGTCAATTGGTTAAAGCTTCAATCTGAGTAAATTTCAATAAATTGTGTCAGTTCAACTTCACTTCATAATTAGAGCTTGTCCTAGAATTTTCCAAATATTCCTGGTATATAGCATTACAGCTGAAGTTGATGGTTGGATAATTGTTAAATTGATGATGTTCCGTCAATCCTGGCCCCGATCTCCTGAAGCAACTCAATCTGCGCAAGATCTCATCTCAAATTTTGGCATGTGTCTCTATGTTATTTTCAATGCTGGAAATTGGCATCACTATAATACAATACAATACAATACAATACAATCTTTATTTAACAACAGGTTACAACACTATACAGAAATTACGTTCTGAGTTTATTACAGCATTATTTCAAAAGCTGGAACTGTAGATTGATCTTTTATTCTTACTCTCATTTTATCAAAATCTCAATTTGAGTTGACCTGCCATGTTTCAGCAGAGAGGTGATGCCAGACATATAAAGGCTATGCTCAGCATCAAATCAAATCTATCCTTCACTTAAAGAGGCATTCCCTATAACTAGCATATTTTTCTCGACTATCACATTAAATGAGCTAAATGTACAAAGTACTATCAATTATCATAATTTGTCAGTAGAAAGTGTGCGCAAATATGTCCCTATAATGCTAAAAATAATTTTAAATCACCAATAATAATTTATTGCTTCCAGCGATTTATTATTATGTGGCCAAAGGGAAACAACTTGGCTCGTTACGGAATATGTTTTCATTCTTTTCTCGGTAATGAGTGGGAGCTTTCTGTTGAAAATTTGAGGAGTTTAAGCAATAGTGATTCTCTTTTAATGTACGATATTCCTGAATCGATATAAACGATCAAAGTTATAGGGAATGCCTCTTTAAGGTAGGCTAGCTAGTGGGTATTCATTGATGTTTAAATGTTTATATTACAGAAGAATTTACAGATGAAATGGCCAACAATTTATCAGAGAAAGGATTGTTAGAGGAACTGTTGAAGTTAGCACAAGATGAAGAACACATAAATATAATTGCTCAAGTTCTTGCTGAGGCTGCAAAAACAGGTGAGGGAACATAATATAATAATTAGCTGGCTTAGAATGAGAAGGTCGTAACTACAAAATCATTATTTTGAGAAAACAAGAAAACTGTCTGACAATCACTCTTTACTTATGGTAAAACAAGCTGTTTCAACTTAAGCTTGGTCAACATGACAAGTTGCTATTTTCATGAAAATAGGCTCATAAGAATCGCCTTATGATGCATATTTCAAGTATACATTAGTCTTATAAGGTCGTTAGTGGCCTTCTCATTTTAAGCCATCAAATTATTGAACATTCAGACTGGGTTATACTGTGTCTACTCTAATTAAAAATGGAAGGAATTTTAATCAACTCATGAAGTTATGGCCTTTAGGAGCAAGCCAGCCCGAAGAGAATTAGGTAGGTAGGTATGATGTTATACATCTTGAGTCAGATTCCAACAGAATTATGGCCATTCTTTTGCAGGAACCAGATTTGAGCAGTAGTATGAAAACTGTATGAAAACTTCGTTTTTTGGTGTGGAATTTTCAAGATATTTTGTTCAAGGACGACCATGTTCATATTGTCTTATACTTTTTGTGCTGATGTTTGCCCCGGTAATGCACTGTAGTTAATGTCAAAGTTTACTAGGGGAGATTCTCAGCCTGTGTGATATATTGACAGTTCCGATAAATGTCAAATATCTATGATTACTAGAGAACGAGCTGCTTAATGATGTCATTTTGTCATCCCTGCGGTACTTGAGGAGTGCCTGATTTACATGTATTAAGGTCTCCAAGGTTTTATCTCAGATTTAGTATCACATGCATACTACTAAGTACTACTTATGGGTTGATTGTTCTGTTCAAATGGAAGAAATTTTTTTTTCATGCCCTGACATCTAGTAGCCATCTACTGATGCGGAGGCATATAGGGATTGTCCTGCCTGTTTGTTCGTCCCTCCATGTATTACAATGTGACAGTGTTACACAAAATGCTCAAGTTGGTGACTTAGCTAGTTATGATTGACAAGGTTCACTGAGACATAAGCGTTTTGATGGAACAGGCATAATGTATGGCCATTCAGCTTTATCCCTGCTTATTGGCTAATGACCTTTGGCTTCACGTTGAAGGGATATTCTTTGATAAATCTACATTTTTTCAAATTTCAGAATCATTGCGTGAACCATGTGTAGAGAAAGGATTTGTTCCTTTATTCCTAAACACTCTAGAAAAACAGGCAGATACAGATACTATGATACAAGCTTGCCGTGCCCTGGGAAATATGTGCTTTGATAATGGTAAGTTGTAGCTGTAGATTTACTGTTATACTGAAGATCCCTCGCACAAAAAATGGTCCTCTTCCTTTTCTGGCAGTCATTCAATCCGGTTGCGATTTTTCTATGTATGTGATTGTTTTATATTTTGAAAAGGAGCGGGATTTATATAAGTTTCTTCAAAACTTGTTTCCCAATCCTTTATAGCTCATAATTTATTCCCACATGTTGTAAAAAGTTGTTGAATACATACTGTTTAAAAATGGTCCAATAGTGGATTTTGGTCTGGAATGCACCATCTCTTGCACCATCTCTTGCATGATGGTAGCTTGTAGCAAAACTTTTGATTTAAGCCAATGAAAGTCACACAATGAGAGGCCATGTGCCTTCTAGAAATCCAAGAAGGCCTCCAAGATTGCCTCCATTCAGAAAAGTAAAATACTCCTTCATGGCTATAGAGAAGAATATACAATGTATAAAGTCTGCTGTCAAATTCTGGGTTGGAATCCCACATTAGGCAAGTTTGATGATTTGTTGACAGAGACCTCTTTCATGTCCTTCACATGTGAAGCTATCAGTCATTTGCGGAAGGGCATGTTGGTATAGCTTGACAAATTTGACACGAACCTGACCTTTTGATTAGCATAATTTAACAGTTGATATATTGTCTGTATTCATAACCACGGTTGTATGTTTTCATAGTCAGGGAGTATCACAAAGATGCTTGAGATG
Organism: Spisula subtruncata; assembly: GCA_963678985.1. NCBI lineage: Eukaryota > Metazoa > Mollusca > Bivalvia > Venerida > Mactridae > Spisula > Spisula subtruncata. Next base: position 49,671,570 of record OY787660.1, read on the forward strand.
TAATACAAACACAAATTTGAAAAAACCGAGATTGCACGATTCCGCTTTCGGAAATTGATATATTCAAAGCAAGAGCCTTGTAATATATTCATGCGTAAAGGTCATTATCAGGTCAAAATCTCCAAGTTGTACTAGGTTGGTTATCAAGTCCAGAAAAACTAGTTTGATCAACTGACTGCCATAAATCTATAAAAACTGAAAACCTTGTGTTGAATAAAAACCAATTAAAATTGCATAAAAACCATGATGCATCTAGGTTGTGAAAGGATTGTAATCATGCGTACATAAATAGAATATATAGGAATGGATTTTTGGATTAAGCAATCACTGTACTGTATGCAATCAATGGGATTCCCGATTGATTCCGCTCTCATCCAATATTTGCACAATTAAGAAGTGATTATGTGAACGATGACTCATCCAGTATTTCAATCACGGAAGATTTATTTCTGTTAATGATCTTAATTTATAGGAAATCAATTGATACGCATGCAGGTGAAACCCTACAAGTATACACTGAAGGATGAACCACAGGCAACTGTACCATTGATAATGAAAACAATGTTTTGTAAAATTGATATTTTTCTAGGCAACTATCATTGATATGGAAAAACGTTTTTTTTGTAAAAAAAAAATTGTTTCTATAAAAAAGAAAAAAGAAATTTTACAAAAAAGATCGTTTTTCGATATCAATGATACAGTTGCCTAGAAAATATAATTTTATCAAATATAAATTTCACATTTTTGTTTGTTAAAGTCCTTATCAATGATATAGTTACCTGTGGGATGAACAGTGTTCAATCAAATATCACATACAGTTTCTATGAAAGTACTACAATTCATCATGATATTTGAATGGTTCTTCTCATTGAGGTTCAATAGGAAAATGTCAGTTCCTGAACTTCCAGTGGACAGAAAATGTTACATAAAGTACCCTACCCCCTTAACTCATCACCCTACAAACCATTATTGTAATTTAAGTAAAGCAAGCATTTTTACCAACTTAATGTTGATAGACATTTTTGTATTATTTAGTCTTTTTGTTTTTTTGCAAGATAGCATTCCCACATATTAAAACAGTCATTGTTTGAATTTCACTGTTATATGATAAAATTTCTCTAAGAAATTAAGAAAAATGTTGCTCCTGAAATGCTAGGTTTTTGTTTCTTCAGCATTTTGAAGTGGAAATGTTATTGACCGCATTATATTAGCTACCGGTATATATAGAAATATTATTAGCTTTTGAAATTTAATAAGAAAAATTCAGCAAACATGCAATTGACAAACTTAATGAGAATTCATGAGGAAAAAGTGTAATGGTGTCAACAACAACAATTAAAATTGTGTAAAATTATGAAGTGTTTGTGTACCGATGTTGTTGCTGTTGATAATCGAGATGACAGTTTCAGATAATGCCATATCAGCACTATGACATTTTCACATTTTCCCCCAGTATTATGGTGGCCAATCCTGTAGCTATATTAGAATTGAAAGCCACCACTCCAGAAAATATTCCAGAAGATTTCCGTGAAATATTTGCATAAAAATTTCCCCAGTTGGTTGTTAATGATTTTACTCAGATTCTTCATGGCTGAATTATGGGATCAGCTGTTGTTTTTTCTTACATTCTACAAGACTTATATGGGACCAGTTATTATTTTGTTTTACGAATAGTGACTGTAATAGAAATGAGAAAATATAGAACCAAATTACTATGTTTCGCCATGCTTGACTGGATATTCTCTTTCTGTTACAAATTTCACGTTTATAAATCACAGGCTCTAAGAAAAGTCTTTAACTTGTCAGTCCAAATGATATGAGTAAAAGTTGAGACTCATCTTCGTTAAAAGAAAAAATACTGGACTTTATGTCAATCTGAAACAAAATTTATCAGCCAGATCTGAAGGGGTGACAGTCAGTTTCACGGAGCCTGAAATCATAATTAATATAATAGCTAGGAATCAAGTAGGTTTTGAAGCCTTTTGAATATCTGTTCTGGTTCTGTAGATCCTTATACAAAATAGCATTCAATTATCTGTGCCGGGTTACTAATATACTAACTAGGATTTAAATATCAGATCTGGGTACTGAATAGAATGATGCATATTGAGGACTGGTTTGAAATAATTATTCTGGGTCTTTCAGATGCTTATAAATATAATAGCCTGATATGGCATTAAAACATCTGATCTTGGTCATTCAGATGCTGATAGATATAATAACCTGATAGGGCATTAAATATCTGATCTGGGTCTTTCAGATGCTTATAGACATGAGAGCCTGATTTTCCAGGGATACTTCAGTGATTGTTGCTATAATTGTCTGGTTCAAGTAGTCTGTTTGACAAGGAGGGAGTATTATTTGACTTGATATATTGTCACTACAATTTAATTTCATCCTACTCCACTGACTAGTAGATGTACAAATGTAGTCAACCATAATTCTATATATCGTCAGTACTGATTTAATCAGTTTCCGGATAATACACCAAATAGAATGGGAAATGTTCTCCTTTCTGAAGATTCAGTAAATATTGACTGTGAAATTACATATATTGGCTGTCATCATGATACTCCAAAAGACTTGTTTTTATGTCTTTTTGGAACTCATAGATTTCTTTAATGATGAATCAGGTTCCCAATACACTAAACTTCATGGGAAAATCTGTGAAAAATGACCTCTTTTTCTGGAGACTGCTGGTAATATTAGCAATGAATTGACTACATATATTGGCCATTCTTGGTAAAGTGATCTGGTACTTATCTTGTATAAGTGTCCAGTGTTAAATTGAGTATGAGATGAATTGTGTGATTTTGTGATAAATTGGGGTATGGGAGCGGGCTGATTTTGTAATAAATTGGGGTATGGGGGCTGGCTGATTTTGTAATAAATTGGGATACGGGGCGGGCAGATTTTGTAATAAATTGGGGTACGGGGGAGGGGGGGATCTGGTAGGTGGCAAGGTCACCTGTGGGTGTCTGGTCAATAACTTGAGTTTGGATTGATATATCTTAATGAAACTTTGTATACAGCAAGCATGCATGAACACCATAAACGTATGTCACGACCACGCTTAGTCTGCTTGTCGTATTGAGGCAAAGTCGACGACACAATTTATCGATTGGATAAATACGTGATAGATAAACGACAAACAAAAGAATAGTTTGAAGACAGTTGACTGTTGATTTATTTAATGCAACATAAAGTTCTAATCACAAAGTTTTCTACATGGTAGACACAACCAGAAATGTCAAATCCAACCTAATAAAAAGGATCAAATTCAATATATGATAAATGCAAAAGTTTGAATTGTAAATGGGGTCAGTCAGGGGTCAAGGGTCACTGTTACAAAATATAGAAAAAAGGTAATGGGGAAAAACCTTGTTTAGTGACAGTGCCTGTGTCTTGTATTACATTAAATTTGCTGCCATTGTCAACATTATCACAAGTCTGTGAATATATGATTAACGGCTTTGTTAGAGACTGGAACTTGACGTATTGTTAGATTACTCTGGTTTATATGGTATTGCAGATAATGTACTTCCAAGAAACTGTGATGAAAAGCTGCAGCTGATTATTTATGTATTTTATAAATGTACATTTGATTATAAAGTTATAAAAACAACTTTATTTATAAAAAGCACAGTCCAGAACTCCAAGCAAACTGTTCTTGTGTCATAAAATTTTGAGATGGGAAATCTTTAAGCTTCAATCTCACTGGATTGTCAATTAATTAGAGTACTCGCAAAATTTAGCGTAGAAATATTAATATGTTAACATAACTACACTGTACTGAAATATGCACACATTTCATACTGGGTATGTTTGTTCAATTAGGTTTATATAATGTACTTATCAATGTTTGTTCATTATGAGGCAGTGTGTCATATGTAGATGCATGTATTTTTAGTGTATAGAGCTATATCAGACTATATTTTTTAAAAATGTTTCAAAAACTGAATAACAATTATGCTTTCATATCCATTCATATCGTTTCAGTTTAAACAGAAGCTCTCTCTGTGATTTATTGGACTTGCGAACTGTCTATTTTCATACGAAAGTGTTCTAGAACACCCTGTGAAATAATAAGAATCATCTATTTTTCGATGATTGAATCAAAGTACAGGGAACCCATCCAAAGTTTTAATTTGCAATTATGGTATAAGTCTAACGCGATATTCTGCAATGTCAATATAAACAGAAATCACTGACCATTACATCGATTTAGGGAGAGGGGAAGTGTATTTTACCTGCTCACTTCTATTCACCAAGTAAATTAAAATAACGGTAAAGCTTGGCCACATTGAGATGAGCCTGACCTATTGATTAGCATAATTTAACAGTCGATATATTGTCTACGTTTACAACACCGAGTGTATGTTTTTATAATCGGGGAGTATCACGAAGCCGCTCAAGATGTAATACAAACACAAATCTGAAATACCGATATTGCACGATTTGCTTGCGGAAATTGATATAATCAAAGCAAAAATCTTGTAATATATTATTGCATAAAGGTCAGGCTCAGGTCACAATAGCCAAGCTATACACATTGAAAAGATAATCCCTTTTCCAATATCCTTATATGTTGTTGTACCTGATCTGCCTGTTTACTTTAAGTGGCACAGGTCCCAATACCGCGTTAGAGTTATACCGGTAGTCTAGTATCATACTTAAAACAACGCAAGTAATTATTTTGACATTAAATGACTGTTAGAATATAGCTCTATACACTTTAAGGGCTACCTTCCATTTTCCTCATGAATGTCTATTTATAAAAGAAACTTATTTCAATATCTTGGAAGTTTTTATCAAATAAATTATCCAATTCAGCAATAAAATCAAATTCCCATAAATTATAATTAATGGTTATTAATTGATCGCGTTAATTACATGTTCTGATGTTTCAGTACAAGACTTTTGAACCTGCAGAGAGATTTTTGCTTGCGAAACCAATTATACAGATTGCTGTAATCGTGTTTGTGTGCGTAGTTGTTACGCTGATGAAGTTAAGTTGCTGTTTGCATGCATAATAAACGGGAAAATCAATGAGGACCAATTTCTGAGAGAGCTCTGAATTTCCGAATTTCATCAAAATTCTATTTCCTTGTTCATGAATGTAGGCTGAGTGCATTTCGTGTTTTTATATCATGAATATTATCTTATATTATCTCTATGTAATATTGCTGTCTGGTATCCACAATATAATATAATGCTAGTAACTCAATGATTCAATATTAGATTGTACATAATTTGAATATTTTCTGTTATATTCCCACTGGTTATGTCTGTAAGCTGTCAAGATTGGTTCTATAGACAGGCACTCAGGTTATTGTTGTATAATGTCTTGAGAATGGGTGTGCCACCACTGTTATGTGTAGACAGGGGTGTTTGTGTCTGAAATACGGGTGTCAGAAAATGGGTACAATGTCAGTGTCTGAAAAATGGGTTTCTGAGAATGTGTACAATGTCAGTGTCTAAAAAACGGGTTTCTGAAAGTTGGTGCAATGTCAGTGACTGAAAAACGGGTGTCTGAGAATGGGTACAATGTCCGTGTCTATAAAGCGGGTTTCTGAGAATGTGTACAATGTCGGTGTCTGAAAAACGGGTTTCTGTCGAATGTGTACTATGTCAGTGTCTGAAAAACAGGTTTCTGTAGAATGGGTACAATGTCAGTGTCTGAAAAATGGGTTTCTGAGAATGTGTGCAATGTCAGGTCTGAAAAATGGGTGTCTGAGAATGGGTACAATGTCAGTGTCTGAAAAACAGGTTTCTCAGAATGTGCACCATGTCAGTGTCGGAAAATGGTCCCTTATCAAAGCTTTAGTGCAGAATGAGGGAGCATTATTAGAATGAGGCTAGAGGCTGAGCATGCTGCGCTCATTCCAGTGCACTGACTGAAATGCTTTTTGTGTGTCTTGGTACTTCAGTGTATGAGAGTACTGACGACATAATATCATATCTTTGAATTGGTGTCTCACTCAGTGGACAGGATGCCACCCATGTGAACGAGTATTAGACATGGTCCTGTTAATGTTTTTGTCTGGGGGGGCAGATTTCAGTTTTGCACATACTATTGATGATTCTCTACCACTGTTTATGTAATATATATGTTATAATCTTCACATGCCCTTCCAAACTCGGAGCAGAATTTTAGTCTGTTTGTGGAAATAATTTCTATCAGTTTAGGAAACAGTTTGATGGCTCAGTGCAAAACTATGGTACATTCCTCTATATATTGATGTAGGTACCATAGTTTTGCATTGGCACCAAACCCTCGAAACTGTTACGCAAGTTTGAAGGATCGATGTCATATTCCATACATGATCAAATATGTCATAAACATTGCTTTTGTCTCAGAGGTAACACATTACAGGTCTGTCTGCCATTACCCAAGTCTGTAGTACAAGTTACCAGGGACATTTAAGAATGAAATTATAAGATTACTACATTTGTCAGACTGTGGGGGTGGGGTATGTTAATAATCTTCATTGAATGTTCAGTCTAAGGTCTTAGCAAGTTACTCATTGTAGAAGATAATTGTCTAAAAAAGCAACATAATTGGATTTGTAACGCCCCCTCCCCACCCCTAAGGATAGGTCTGTTGGTGAAAGATAGTGAACTGTTCTAAAGTAGATGAATCAGCAGTCTGGAAAAAAATGCCAAGCAAAACCTTTATTTGCCAGTCAGCATTCTGCTAAAATATGGCAGGCATAGAGTGCCTCCACCCATATTTAAATCTGGGTCACCAGAATTAAGCGGCAAGCACGCTAACCACTCACAAATTGTACGTTTTACAGAGTCTGAAATTGATTATGGACTACAATCATGTGTTAGACAGACATCTAATCATAAGCTATCCTTTGAGTCAATATTTGAGAATTAGTATGCTGGGAGTGTCTGGTTACTACATGGCTAATATCCAATAAATTGGACAATGGTCTGTGACTGTCCTAAAAATTGGACAGTGGTCTAAGAGACTCTCCTGCAAATTGGACAATGGTCTGAGACTAAATCTTGTCAGGGGCGTAATGAACTGTTAATCTAACTTGTCTGAATTGCGACAAATGTAGTTATCCTTGACTGGTCTACAAACCTGGAAAATGATTAGATGTATGTTTGCATTTGACTGTCTGGATATGTCAATCTTATTTAAACTAGACCTAAAAAATACACTCCACTACTTTACACTGATATAGGATCTGATGACACTCCATATGGGGTTATGTCGAAGTGAGCTTTACATCATCCAATCAAATTGCTGCTTTCACTAATCTGAAAGTACAGAGAATCTCTGCTGAACATTTTTAAACCCTCCATGTATACATAGAGACACTCTCTATACATGTACATGCATGTCAATTACCAATATACAACATGCACTCGAGAGGTCATTTGAATGTGACCTCTTACAGAATGTTGTCAGATCTATATCAGGGAAAAGGAATGGAGAAAAGTTTCGGATCTGACTTTAATAAGATTGTGGATATGTCTCTGTGCAATGTGTGTTTTTGTGAGCACGTTGATACTGAACTGTTCATGAAAGTATCAAACCTCTACTAGGTTTAAGAATAAAAAGTCTTTGTCTTTATTTTCTGTGGTCAACACAATTGGCAAAATCAAGTTTGTGTTGTGATGTTACTGTTTTCTGTTCTTGGCTGGTTAAGTTGAGTGCTGCCTTCCCTGTCTGATTGTCTCATTTCTGTTTTACTAATAAAATAGGTCCACTCACAATAACTATTTATTATAAAAATTAGCAATATTCATAATTCAAAATTTTATAATACATACCATACAATTACAAGATCTAGAACTTGTAGGAAGTTTTCCTTGGATGTTTGCTTCATAAGATTTTATGTATTACAAATATCATTTGTTTTAGAGTTCTGAGTTGCCTGTGAGTAGATAATTAGTGCAAGTTTAAAGTTGTTGTTTGATGAGTTTCTTGAGCTGATACTTAATTGCTTATCATCCCTACAATGCAACACTAGGTTGTATCTAACGAAACTTTAAATAGTGAGATACAACCTTAATGTACCAAATGGACACTCTATCTTCAGAAGTTAAAACAGGTACATATTCCTTTTGTATTTGTTCGTTTTCACACTATTCCATTCAGACTATTCAACTAAATAGAGCTTCCAGTAGATCACAGACAAAATTTCTCAGGCAAAAGAGCTCTTGATAGATCACAGTCAATAGAGCTCTTGATAGATTACAGTCAATAGAGCTCTTGATAGATCACAGTCAATAGAGCTCTTGATGGATCACAGTCAATAGAGCTCTTGATAGATTACAGTCAATAGAGCTCTTGATAGATTACAGTCAATAGAGCTCTTGATAGATCACAGTCAATAGAGCTCTTGATAGATCACAGTCAATAGAGCTCTTGATAGATCACAGTCAATAGAGCTCTTGATAGATCACAGCCAATAGAGCTCTTGATAGATCACATTCAATAGAGCTCTTGATAGATCACAGCCAATAGAGCTCTTGATGGATCACAGTCAATAGAGCTCTTGATAGATCACAGTCAATAGAGCTCTTGATAGATCACAGTCAATAGAGCTCTTGATAGATCACAGTCAATAGAGCTCTTGATAGATCACAGTCAATAGAGCTCTTGATAGATCACAGTCAATAGAGCTCTTGATAGATCACAGTCAATAGAGCTCATGATAGATCACAGTCAATAGAGCTCTTGATAGATCACAGTCAATAGAGCTCTTGATAAATCACAGTCAATAGAGCTCTTGATAGATCACAGTCAATAGAGCTCTTGATAAATCACAGTCAATAGAGCTCTTGATAGATCACAGTCAATAGAGCTCTTGATAGATCACAGCCAATAGAGCTCTTGATAGATTACAGTCAATAGAGCTCATGATAGATCACAGTCAATAGAGCTCTTTATAGATCACAGCCAATAGAGCTCTTGATAGATCACAGTCAATGGAGCTCTTGATAGATCACAGTCAATAGAGCTCTTGATAAATCACAGTCAATAGAGCTCTTGATAGATCTCAGTCAATGGAGCTCTTGATAGATCACAGCCAATAGAGCTCTTGATAGATTACAGTCAATAGAGCTCATGATAGATCACAGTCAATAGAGCTCTTGATAGATCACAGCCAATAGAGCTCTTGATAGATTACAGTCAATGGAGCTCATGATAGATCACAGTCAATAGAGCTCTTGATAGATCACAGTCAATGGAGCTCTTGATAGATAACAGTCAATAGAGCTCTTGATAGATCACAGTCAATAGAGCTCTTGATAGATCACAGTCAATAGAGCTCTTGATAGATCACAGCCAATAGAGCTCTTGATAGATTACAGTCAATAGAGCTCATGATAGATTACAGTCAATAGAGCTCATGATAGATCACAGTCAATAGAGCTCTTGATAGATGACAGTCAATAGAGCTCATGATAGATCACTGTCAATAGAGCTCTTGATAGATCACAGTCAATAGAGCTCTTGATAGATAACAGTCAATAGAGCTCTTGATAGATTACAGTCAATAGAGCTCATGATAGATTACAGTCAATAGAGCTCATGATAGATCACTGGCAATAAAGCTCATGATAAATTACAGTCAATAGAGCTCTTGATATATTACAGTCAATAGAGCTCATGATAGATCACAGTCAATAGAGCTCTTGATAGATCACAGTCAATAGAGCTCTTGATAGATGACAGTCAATAGAGCTCATGATAGATCACTGTCAATAGAGCTCTTGATAGATCACAGTCAATAGAGCTCATGATAGATCACTGGCAATAGAGCTTATGATAGATCACAGTCAATAGAGCTCTTGATATATTACAGTCAATAGAGCTCATGATAGATAACAGTCAATAGAGCTCATGATAGATCACTGGCAAAAGAGCTCTTGATAGATCACTGGCAATAGAGCTCATGATAGATCACTGGCAATAGAGCTCATGATAGATCACAGTCAATAGAGCTCATGATAGATCACAGTCAATAGAGCTCTTGATAGATTACAGTCAATAGAGCTCATGGTCAATCACAGTCAATAGAGCTCATGATAGATCACAGTCAATAGAGCTCATGATAGATCACAGTCAATAGAGCTCATGATAGACGTCTGGCAATAGAGCTCATGATAGATCACAGTCAATAGAGCTCATGATAGATCATTGGCAATAGAGCTCATGATAGATCACAGTCAATAGAGCTCATGATAGATCACAGTCAATAGAGCTCTTGATAGACTACTGGCAATAGAGCTCATGATAGATCACTGGCAATAGTGCTCATGGTCGATCCCAGGTAATAGAGCTCATGATCAATTACAGGCAATTGAGTTCATGATAGATCACAGGCAAAAGAGCTCATGATAGATCACTCGCGATAGAGCTCATGGTAGATCACAGGCAATGGAGCTTGTGGTTGATTACAGGCAACAGAGCTCATGATATATCACGGGCCATATAGCTCATGGTCAATCACAGGCAATAGAGCTCATGGTCGATTACTAGCAATAGAGCTCATGGTCGATTACAGGCAATAGAGCTCATGGTTGATAACTGGCAATAGAGCTCATGTTTGATTACACACAAAAGAGCTTGTGATATATCACAGGCAATAGAGCTCATGGTCGATACTAGGCAATCGAGCTCATGATAGATTACAGGCAATCGAGCTCATGATAGATTACAGGCAATAGAGCTCATGGTCGATTACAGGCAATAGAGCTCATGGTAGATCACAGGCAATAGAGCTTGTAGTCGATTATTTGCAATAGAGCTCATGGTCAAGTACATGCAATAGAGCTCATGATAGGTCACTTCCGATATACCGCTAGTGGCAGATCACAAACCATAGAGCTCCCGTAGATCTGCCAATCAGTGGAAGGGATTAGCTTTATGTAATTATTTGTGCATGTGCCATAGATTTCTTTGAATGAACATTGTAAAGCTATAGAAAATGTTTTATGAGTCGGAGAGTGCATGCAAAGATGTGCATTTTACATTTTATCTGATTATTGTGATGCAGTAAGCGAGTGAGATAGTACAAGAATTCCTGGTATGATTCTATCACTGAAAGTGGTCTGGGTTTTTGTACGGCATCATACTGTTCTCAGAGTGTAGAAATTTCCCGGCAATATTCTAGTGTGTTATAGGATGACATAATCGGTGGTTTTCCTTCAGTTTGAAGAATTTACGAGGAACTGTCATTTTACTATGATGCATTGTATACTACACAAGTGTCAGAGCTTAAATAGGATCTCTGTCATGATACTGTAAAATCATTAAAAAAAAATTCGCGGGTGATTAAATTTCGTGAATTTCATGGTTTATCTTCAATCATGAATATCAAATCCCATCGAAACAATAACTTTGACCATTGTATTTATTACCTGAAATGAAAAATCCACAATTAAGATCCCATCGAAATCATCTTTTTTACCAAAACCAAAAAATTTCGTCCCATCGAAATTAAATGATTTTACATGAAATTATATGAGACTGTCTTCAGGAGACTGGAAGGCTGCCTTCGTGCTAGTCTCATCTCTACACTAAACCGTCTACATTGTTCATATTGACATGCTTCTACATTATTTGCATCTTTTCTCCTATGTTATGTATTCTTGATGGGGTTTTGATGATTCTCTACATATTTTTGTAGGAAACAATGAGCTCACTTGTCTGTAAGGTGGTTCTTGTTGTTGTACATGTATAATAACAGTGATACTGAGTTTTCCATCATGTTTTGCATCTTTTTAAGCAATTTACCATGCAATACTATAATGGAACACAGGTTGGGACATGCCCAATATAGCAAGTATGAATTGTCAGTATGACTGTTCTGCGGCTTCAATGATGTGTTGTTTTGCATTTGGTTTTAAACAATTTATCAGCCATTTATCATGCAATACTATGGAACACTGTCTGGGACATGTGTAGTACAGTAAGTACAACTTGTCTGCATCCTGACTGTTCTGCAGCTTCAATAATGTGCTGAGTTTGCCATCATGTTTTGAATCTGGTTTTAAGCAGTTTATCAGCCATTTTATGATGCAACAGTATGGAACACAGGTTTGGACATATGCTGGGTAACATAAGTACAAGTTAGCTGCTGCAAGAGTGCAAGTCAGCAAATGAAATAAAACTCCACCAGAATTCATGACTGAATTGCAAGTAACAATTAAAATCAGTTACTCAGTGGCATGAAGAAAATATAGGTTTTAAGAAATACAATAGTGAATAGTTTAATTCAGCCTATTGTTGCATGTTAGCTAGATATTGTGCATGATACTATTTGCTGGTGTTTTTTATACCCCCGCAAACAAAGTTTGAAGGGGGTATACTGGAGTCACCATGTTGGTCTGTTGGTCTGTTGGTCTGTTGGTCTGTCGGTCTGTTGGTATGTTAGCATCGTGTCTGCTCTGTAACTTTGTCATTTCTTACTGGATTTTAAAATTGCTCAGTACAAATGTTCACCACATCAAGACGGTGTCTCATGCGTAAGACCCAGGTCCCTACCTCAAAGGTCAAGGTCACACTTACAGGTCAAAGGTTATATAGTCATGCAAACCGTGTCCGCTCTGTAACTTTGTCATTTCTTACTGGATTTTAAAATTGCTTGGCACAAATGTTCACCACATCAAGACAGTGTGTCATGCGCAAGACCCAGGTCCCTATCTCAAAGGTCAAGGTCACACTTACAGGTCAAAGGTTATATAGTCATGCAAATCGTGTCCGCTCTGTAACTTTGTCATTTCTTACTGGATTTTAAAATTGCTTGGTACAAAGTCATGAAATTTCAATCATGGTGTTTTTCAATCTGTATAGCAGCAGATTTTCATCAAATGTGTTGTTTAGACTATAATTTTAAATAATATTCCTGTGTCAAGACGGTGCTACAAAAAGACAATTTCGATAGGATGTTTATTTGTGGATTTTGACAGGGTTAAAAGTCAGGGAAAACTGCTCTGTGGTCAGGAAAAAGTCAGGGAATTTTGTCTTGGAAAGTTTGTGGGAACCCTGTTTGCGTTTTAGTTGATAAATACAATGGTCAAAATTACTGTTTGATGGGAATATTTATGATTTTACAGTATTGTTCTATTATACAGTATTATGTTTTCATGAATTCTCTCAAGTTCTATTAATTTTTTGGGTGATGTATACAATCCATGATGAATATGTAAATGCTGCAGGAGAATGCCAATAATCATTGTTTCCTGACAGATGAAACTTATGCCTTGGTCCTACTGAACAATTTTTGATTTGGCAATTCCGCATTTTTAAAAATAAATAAGCTTCTGGGTACCGTTTTATCAAAGCATTTATGGAAATTTTAAACTTACAATCAAATTTAAATTCTAAATTACAATTCTTGTACAATGATTAAATGTGCTAAATGGAGCTGCAATACTTATAAAGATTAAGTTAATGAACTCATACTAGCAATTATCTGTCCCCCGTTTGAAGTTGTTAAAGAATTATATAAGAATTTTAATTTGAACGTAAGTTTACGATTCCAGTAAGTACGGTGCTAAAGCGGTGCCCAGGAGTCATTGGTAACAGGGATATCACAAATTTTCTAATGAGTACCCTGAGGCTTCCCCTAGGCCATGAGAAATCCCTTTTCCCGATGCCTTCCGATGCCCATTTATTAAATTGTCAGTACATCATCAATGCAAAAAAGTCTTAGTGTGACCTAGGTATCAGACACCAGACAATATGACTGCAGGTTGCTGATATAATAAATCAGCTGTATAGATTATAAAATATTTTGGAACATTTTCAGGAGCAATCTATTACTCATACTGTAGAATCATTTAATTTCGATGGGACAAAATTTCCTGGTTTTCGTAAAAAAAGACAATTTCAATGTGATCCTATTTTAGTGAAATTTGCATTGCTGGTAATAAATACAAGGCAAAAATTAATGTTCAATGGGATTTGATTTTGTGGTTGAAGGTGATCGATGAAATCCACAAAATTTAATCCCCACGAAAATGAATGATTTTACAGTTTTGAATCTCCCAGATATGTCTTGTTGAATTTCTTGTATTTATCGAGAATTATGAAAATGAAATCCATCACATTAGATGCCATAGTGGTGATTTATGTAACTTTTGTTGTCAGACATATTAGAAATTTCGGTGTCAGTGGGATGGATCTTATTATCTAGCTGACTGTGTTTCGTTTTGGTTTTGGGGGAGGGGGTTATAATTGTTTAAATAATTGAAGTGAAAAAAAAGAATACAAAGGTACAAGAATCAATCATTTTGTGGAAAATACAGTTTCACCCATATTATATATAACGACAATGTAACTTAAACAACTGCTCCTCATATGAACCCCTACAATAGAATTTAACTACATGCGAATAATGGACACAGGTAAGAAAAGGAAGGGGAAAAGATTCAAAGAAAAAGTAATACTAAAACAAAACTTGCAACTGTGGCAAAACACATAAAAAGAATAAGGTAATTTCTGATTGTCCATCAGAGCTGGAAATTAAGTGTCTAAAGCTGAAAGGATGTGCATCCAACTTTTGGTTACAATACTGGGTTAATTTAAGTGCTGGTAATAAATGGAAAAAATACTATTACAGTATTTCTCAGGTGAAATCAGGTCTGGTCCTGTGATATGGTGCCTCCTAAATCTAAGATTTAGTAAAACGGTAATATATTGTCCAAAGTTGTCTAGACGAATACATCTACACTATGTATAAATCACAGAGCCTAGAATAAATTGAATAATACAGCCTACATCTTTTCCGATTTGATAAAATGTCACTATGTATATAATAATAATACTGTATTTTATGCAATAAACTATGGGTAAATTCAATTTCCCTGCCCCATTATATAGTTCCCTCCCGAAAGCTGCAAGGATTGTCCTTGAAGATGTCAGCTGTCTAATAGAACAAGTCTTGTATTATTGAATAGGGTAAAAAAGAGATGAAGAAATCAGCCAAGTACAGAAAACAGTAAAATCACAACACATCTACACGGGAAAAAACCCCACACACAGCCAAAATAAATCATTAAAAGCCCAAGTCAAATGAGGATTGTCCTTGAAGATGTCAGCTATCTAATAGAACAAGTCTTGTATTATTGAACAGAGTAACAAAAAAATGAAGAAATCAGCCGAGCACAGAAAACAGTAACATCACAACACAAATACACGGAAAAATGCCCACACAGCCAAAAGAAATGATTAAAACCCCAATTCAAGCCCATTTCTCTTTGTTATGTTCAAACACAGTTTTGAAGCTGAGACACAGAGTACAAATCTTTATGTATACACATTCCATTAATAATAAAAAGTGGTTTCCACTATAATGTTATGTATAAACAATTAGTTAGTTCTTAAAAATACAGTTCCCAGTTTTATGAGTTTTTTGCCCAAGTCAATATCCATTGCAAGCCTACTGGCACATTTAATGCTCTCTCAAGGTTATTGCCCTTTGCACTCTTATTCTTAGTTTTTATCTTGCCACTATGTCTCGTTCTGTAACAATAGGCAATTAGAAAAATGTATATATATATATAATTCATCATCTTCAGTGAAAGCTCTTGTTAACATATGTCTCTCATTTGTAGGCTTGGCTATGAGTCTGGATGGATGTAGCTAAGTTTGTCTGTTCTTGTTCTCCTTTATGATTGGTCGGATTCCAATGAAACTGCAATGTCACACGAATAGTTTCTCAATCATTTAACCTTAGTTTTGCATATTATCATGAGTTCAGGGCTGATTAGAATATACATATTGCCAGAGTTATGACCCTTTGTGAGTAGGAGACAATTTTTGTGTCGGAACACCCTTTTCGTTCATTTTTACTAAGATTTTTGTTTTCAACTTTGATATTTTCTAATATGTTTGTGTTTTATTTTCAGACATTGGTCGAAGTATCGTGGATGATAACAATGGAATACCTATATTGTTAACTTTGTTACAATCGTTGTTAACTAACAGTAAAGATGGTACAGACAAATTACGTACAATATCCTGTGGATTCCTGCTGAACCTTACCAATAGCAATGGTATGTAGTTGTCAAGAATTATCATTTAATTATATTAACCATTCAGTAAAAAAATTATGTAGTGCAACCCAGAATTATAACCAAAATATTGGTGTGTCCATTGCAAAGGTGTATATATATATATCTTTCAGGGCCCCTGAATCAGGGGTGGTATTTCAATATTGATCCAACTTAAGGACAGCCGATCAGAGGTGCAGGAAAATCTGATTTAATAGTACTGTACTTTGAGTATATTAAGGTACATTATCAGTCTGAGGGTCACATATTAGGGTAAAAAAGGGCATATATTTGGGGTGATCTGTTTTTATGGTGGATACAACAACAGTATAATGCACTGTACTGAGATACCATTGTACATTAACAATTTTTTACCATATCGCCTGACTTGCCATACATTATCATGTCTTCTTGTGATGTGTCGGTGTCCCACAATATTAGAGTATCTCTCAGATAGGTCAAATCATGCAATCTTCAATCCTGAATCTCCTGTCTTGTCACATAGTGTTTATATCTCTTCCAATGACCTGTCAAACATTGGACTAAGTATATCCCTTGATACCTGACATTTCACAACATTGCCAGAGTCTTAACAACATGAGATGTTTTAAATGTCAGAGACTAGATTTCTATACTCCTCCAGCATTTGAAAGTAAAATTCCTCCTGTAAGTTTGGAGTAAGACGCCAGATCTTCATGTTTTTGTCAACATATTTATATGAGAATCTTTCCCAGTTTCCAAATTGTTTTTCTGCCATTACCCGGCAAATGTTTTCTGTACTAGGTTCTGTGAAAAAGTTTATTAGAAATAATCGAGTCTTTTTGTCTTAAACGATCAATTCTGTCTTTCTTTTGTAGTTTGAAAATCTTTGTTTTTTGTTGACGATGAAATGAAGTTAGTGTGTTTGTTTCAGTGATTATAGTGAATGCCATTTTACTTTCACAATTGACTGGCCATGTTTTTGCTTGGAAAAGTGTTTTAGGTCCAAATTATGGCAACTGTGCTAGCTGTTTCCAATTGACATATTTAGTACCGAAAGCTCCTTAGGGTTTTGCTGATTTCAGGGTTTTTTGTTATTGCTGGAAATTTCTTTATCAATGTTATAGCCCTGAACAAAACAAGTTTCTTTTGGTGAAATTGTGTTATATTACTATATATCACAAGACACATACATTGTTACATATATGTTATAGTATAGTTTTTGATGGTATCTACAGGAACAATGTCAGAGTATCTACACGTGCAATGTCAGAGTATCCACACGTGCAATGTCAGTTCAGATTATGTTGAAATGCAGAAAGTTGGTTACAACCTGGCTGGTATGGCAGATTCTAAGATGGGTATCATTACTATACCCCAGGTACATCAGGATACATCAGTTGTAGATATTAGAAAGAAGATAACTAGATTGCTACTTGCTGTCTGACATACATCCTTAGATACCCGTCTCTCTAGATAGGGATGAGCTGTTCATGCTTCTACTCAAACCAGTGATTTAAAAAGCTCTTCAAAAAAGAAGATACAAAACTTACCTGTTCAATAAATTTAAGACATTTCACAGACTTGTTTGAAATACAGCTCTTCAAAGATGAAGATAAGAAGTGTACCAGTATTTAGTGGACTGGTTTTTAGATCCCCCCCCCCCCTGAAAAATCGTCCGTCTGTCACAGAGCATATTTTGAAAACTATGTAAGATATTATAACTTGAAACTTGGAATATAAATAGATGACAACTTGGAGAAACGCAGTGACCAAAAAACTATAACTCTGTATGTCTTACATTTTGAATTATCTCCCTTTTAGTAATTTTATAATCAAATTTTGTCCTAAGCATATCTTGAAAACCATTTGACCTATTGACTTGAAACTTGAAATGTAAATAGTTGGCAACTTGGAGAAGTGCAGTGACTAAAAACTAGGGATGGCAACGAGTACTAAAATCGGTACTCGAGTACTCGGTCATTCTTCCGATCGAGTACTCGGGTACTCGGAAAACAATGTTCATGATATTTGGGAAAAAGAAATGTTGTACTGCAAACGTGCGTGTTCAACTTCAAATAAAACAGCGCGTTTGTCTGTCCGTTCTGTTCAGTTGTTGATCAAATCTAGATCGGTAGAAGAACTATGAAACAATAACAATAATAAAAACGTATGACAAAAAGCCCAATACAGTGTAAAATCAAGAGAACTTTTAATCAATAACGCTAGAAAACCAAATAAAAACAAATAAACAACAAAGGGGAACTACTCTTATCGACCGGTGACATAATATTTCAAAGCGTGCCCAATTCACAGAGTAATCGTTCGTTCATATACGCACGAGAACGATTTAAATTTAAAGTAATATTTTGTTAATATCTTAATCGATTGTCACCCCCAATAAACAACAACTACCAATTAAAAATTGTTGACAATTACTCGGGATGGTGTCAACGAAAGAACCCATAGCTACGTGTCATAAACTAACTAACAGACGGTGATTGACAGGTCTGTGTTTTGATTACGCTTGCAATTAGCGACCTCGCGGCGGCGATTAAGGATTGATGACACGTTGTTAATTGTTATTTAAGTTGACCAGATAACAATTGGAAATCTTCTGTATTACACAGGATTAAAAGAATTTTTCGAGTACTCGAATACTGATTTTACTATTCGATAATCGGACGTTTGAACGAGTACTCGAGTACTCGGGTACTCGTTGCCATCCCTACTAAAAACCATAACTCTGTCTGTCTTAAATTTTGAACTATCTCCCCCTTAGTATTTACAGAATTTATAATTTTGTCCAGAGGGTAAGATACTGACTATTAAGAGTAATGATTCTGCTCTAGAAAACAAATGTTCCCATACACAAGCAAGCTCATTTGGCGGGGATGGCCATGTGATCATGGCTTTTGTTAGGTTGAAAGGCAGCTCTTCAAAAAAGAAGATAAAAAGAGTACCAGTATTTAGTGGACTGGTTTTCAGATTTTAATCTTCTGTTTGTTACATACATGAAGGTGTGAGATTTTTCTGATTATTTGCTGTTCTGTTACCCAGGATTATCATAATGATGTAATGATTGATGAATGACAGCAACAGTTTATATTGTAATGCCAACAGTTGCTTTGGTTACCTGAATAGTTATGTCCGACACACCTACTTAGAACCAAATATTTCAAAGAACTTTTATTATATTTATTACTTTTACAGTATTATTTATTTTTCACATGGTGAACCTGCCTATCTGTTGTTACACACTCTTAACATTTTGAAATATCTAGTGTCTGTGTGACTTAAAAGTTAAAAATCCAAATTTTAAAATAAAGGAAATTATATTTTTGCAATTTCTTGGAATGGTCATATTATCCATATGAAAATTGCATCTCAGAAAATGGATTGATGAATTGCATCCCTAGTGGGATTTGAATCCATTCTGTATCAGGTACCACCACCCAGTTACATGTATGCTAAGTATGAAAGCATCAGGCCATTTGGCTATAGTGACAACCCCAACAAGTTCCCATAAGCACACACTGTATCAATGTGACTACTTCATACCACACCTGGGTAAAGGGTTGATATAATGATAACAACCAAGACTATAATTATATTTACCCAAAAACTTTAACACAACCAGTCTTGTATGAGTCAAATGATAATTTCTATGCTATAATTTTTTTCTCTATTACTCTTTCGAAAAAATCATTGCTAAGCATATTTTTTTCTTGTGTAAGAGTTGTATGAAGTATTTAGATCTAGAGGAAGTTTCAGGTGGATGTATATTTAGTACATAAATACGAAATCTAGACTGTCACTCTGCCAAGGTTCAGTCAGGTGATTGTTGAGTAATGGACTGATTAGCGATCTCCTCAAATATAAGGAGTGAAAAAATATCCCCACAGAGATCACTATTACTGAAAAATTGAGCTCATCAAATCTTATCCAACAACTGTTTCTCGTTTTCTGCTGAAATAACTGTTAATTATCCTGTAAATTACCCGTAAAGCTTAACCACAAATTGTGGATTGACGGATCTTCATGTTTATATCAAAGGGGAAAAACTCTACTACTGTTAATATTCATGAAGTTTCTAGTCATGCTCTTGTGCTTTGGGGGGCAGGGGATATATTATTGGCCAATTTTGAGGTTCCGACAGGTTGCAAACAGTCGAGCGGATTTCTTGAAAACAGCAAATAAGACAAGAAAGTATTTATGTGTCAGTCTCAGGGCCTATGCAACATAAATCGAAAATAACATGAAATTGCAAGGCTAACCCCTAGGGTTGTGGAGTTATGGCCCTTTGTTTTTGCCCCTACCCCTCCAAATTTTAGTCAAAAAAATACAAAAGTGACCAATTTCACCCCATACACAGTATTTTTAAACCCAGTGCAATCCTATTTTTGGTCCCATTTTACATAAATAGCATGTCTGAGCTAGGTTAATTCAGCAAGAAAAGTGTCTCCCATACCTGCCGATTTTTTGCTATTTGTTGTCAAAGTTTTTCGCGGTTTCTAACGACGCTAAATTTGAACTTCCGCCAGTGGTGATAACCTCCATTTTGAAGAGCTACAAATCCTTCAGAGCCAACTGATATTTAGTTTCTATGATTTTTCAAAATATTAAACACCTTCTTTGTACAAAATAAATACAGAATTGGGTCTTTGAAATACCAATTTAATTTTTGGTGCCCATAAATAAGCCCTACACTAAAGATTTGATATTTGAGGGACCCCCATCACCCCAATATATCCCCTGCCACCTTTTGGTGAGCGCTTTTGTATTTAAATTTGTGTAACACCTAGCTCAGGGTTCTCCATAAGTTTTAACCTAGCAGGCTGAAATGCTTAAACAGCAGACCTGATAAGGTCATCAATGCAACTGTTTTCTTCAAATTGTGTATAAATTTCACATTTTCATCCGGCCTAAAATGGTTTTTAGCTCCACTTTTCGAAGAAAATAAGTGGAGCTATTGTCATGACCCACTCGTCGGCGTCGGCGGCGGCGTTGGTTAACCTTTTCATTCAGGTCTATTTCTCAGTAACCGTCAAAGATATTTGCTTCAAATTTGATATACATGTTTATTATCACAAGGTGAACCCATTCCACATGGGCAGGTAACCCTAAAACTAATTTTGCCAGAGTTATGGCCCTTTTTCGACTTAGAATTTCATGTTTAGGTCCATATCTCAGAAAGCGTCAAAGATATTTGCTTCAAACTTGGTATGCTTGTTTACTAATACAAGGGGAACCCATTTCAAAAGGGCAGGTAACCCAAAATTTAATTTTGTCATAGTTATGGCCCCTTTTCGATTTCACATTTATGTCCATATCTCAGATACCCTCAAAGATATTTGCTTCAAATTTGATATGCATGTTTATTATCACAAGGTGAACCCATTCCACATGGGCAGGTAACCCTTAAATTTACTTTTGTCATAGTTATGACACCTATTCGACTTAGAACTCCATGTTTAGGTCCATATCTCAGAAAGCGTCAAAGATATTTGCTTCAAACTTGGTAAGCATGTTTATCATCAAAAGGGAAACCTATTTCACAAGGGCAGGTAACCCTAAAATTAATTTTGCCAATGTTATGGCCCAAAATATTGTGTTTCAGGCGTATGCATGTTTAGCATCCACTACACTATCCAACACTTAAAAAGTGGAGCGTGCTGTCCGCGGACAGCTCTTATTAAGCAGTCAATTTAGCCTGCAACCTGCTGCTATTAAGAACACTGCTGGCTAGCACTGCATTTCTGCTATTTTATAGGTGTAACCCTGAGTTATATTGAGATTACTCAGCATGTATAGACAAGACAGCCCAGTCATAAAAGACTATTTAAAAAGAAGTGTTAAATAATAAATGTTCATGAATTGTTAAAAAAATAATTCATATCCGTCATTCAAGAACTTATTATATTATTAAGCAGGTCATGGACTGTTTGTGTGCAATTCTTTTAGTGTATATCCAAAGGTTCATGAACTAATTTCCAGGACTGGTGAAGGTCAGTTCATGACCAGTTCTTGAAAAGTTCATGATTTCATGAACTACATTTCTGCACAACATACAGTTCTTTATTACAGCTCACATAGATACTCTATATTTGGAATGATTTGAATTCCAACCTTGGGCAATGGGGGTTGAGCATGAGTTTCTTGGGAAGCATTCACAATAATATATCAGAGTTATTTATTGGCCAGTTTTGTTGTATAATATATCTTTGCTAGATGGCATTTCTTTACTAATGTATTTCTGATGTTTTATTCCTCTAGAATGCCATCGGGTAGCTGTAATGTGATAATTGTTTGCTGAGTTCTGTCCTGTTCTGTTCTGGTGTGTTCTTACAATAGAATTCCCTATAGAGTCTCTAGAAGACTAATAGATTTATATAAATTATCTCAGTGTCTGTTTTATGTTGTTCTCTATTGTCTTCTGGCAACAATGAATTGGTTTTAAAGGGACTTAACTCCATTTCGATGATAAAAACATGTTTTTGCAGAATCTAAATGACTTAAACATAAAATTTTCTTACAACTAAAATTTAACCATCAACAGCGCTATTGATGAAAAATGTCGAACATGTTTTACCGTCCATTACGGCTTTTTTCGGCATTTATACACTCCAATGTTAAATTATATATCTCATAGCGTTAGTTGGGCAATTATTTTTCTTCTAGCTGAATAAGTCCAGATTCTTATTAGGTTGGTCAAGCCAAAAAAAGTGATTTTGACAGAACGTTATGAAAAATTTTGGAGTTGAGTCCCTTTAATGTCTCGAGTAACGTAAAATCACCTTTTTTCATTGGCATTAAATTTTGATGATTTTGTAACATACAACTTTCATGTACACTTGAAAACACTTGAAAATTCATGTATGAGAAAAAATGGAAATGTGTCAAGCCCTTATTCTTTATTTGGGAGGTCACCTATTCAGCAGGGGATTTGATTTTGTGATTGAAGTTAAACTATAAGATTAACAAAAATGAAGCATCCATGAAAAATCCCATGAAAAATAATAATGATTTTATAGTATAATTACAAACATAGTTTAATTAAGACTCTTTGTGCTGGTCTGTTGAACCATTGTGCATATTATTATTAAAATGTTTACTGTAAAATAGCAAAAACACATGAAATTGCTTCCGACGGTTAATGATTCTTAAATTCTGAGTTATAATAAATTGTATTTGTCGATACCATAGCCTAACAAAATAGATATCCTTTTAAAGTTAAAAAAGCAAGACAAAGATTAATTCTTGAAGCTGATTGTTCAAATGTTTTGCTAATGTCAGTCTCGTCTGTTTGCTGGTAGACCATTATGGTTTCCAATCAATAACTCAAGACACTATGGCCTAGGAACATTTTGTCTTGATTAGTCTTGACCTATTGATTTAGAGAAAAGCTACTTTTCAAGGTCAATATCCCTTCTTTAAACCAAAAATAAAACATTGTTTGTTTCCATTTCCCTACCTGCAGTCCATTCAAAGTTAAATGGTAATGGTTATAAACATAAGATCATCTGTCAGGTAAACTATGTTTATCTAGGTTTAATTTGCTTATTCTGGACTTGAAAAACAGTAAACGTGCGGAATGGACCAGATTCCATTCTTAGATATCAAAACAGAAAAACTTTAAATAAAATTATTGTTCATGTGTGCATCATTTGTTAAAGATTAGATTTGCTGTATGGAATGATGGGTTGCAGCGAGCCTTCGGTATCGAGCAGATTGAAGATTCCAATTCTCCTACATGTGTTACTCTTCAGTCTTCTTATGTGAAGATATTTTTCTTTCGCTTCTCCAACTTTCTGTCATCCTGAGGCCTCCATCTATTTTACATGATGTATTGAATTTCCCTGGAAGTGTTTTAAAATAAATTGAAAATTGCAAAAAGTTATTTATGGCGCAATATTATACAAGAACATGAACTTTTGAATAAGAAAAAAGAACATTTGTGGAAAAAACTAAAGATGAACTGTGAATTACATCAAGTTATTTCTGGAGCATACAAGAATATGAACTGAGTGACCAAGTTTGAAGATGAGGGGATATTCCTGGTAGTATGTAGAGGATCTATCACAAGTTGTCAATTGATATAGATTTATATTAAACGAGTTGTGGAAATTTTATTAAGTGAGCTTAATAATATACTGAGTACATCTAGAAACGCAACACAGGTGTTACTGTCAACACTTTTTCAAACTTTGTATGATTGGCAACCAAACGGTATTAACTTGATGATATTTTATTTCATGAACAATGCAACTGTAACATTGTTTTCATATAGTGCTACCGATCCGATTAAACAGTTGTTGTGTGTATAGTGCGGCTAAAAAGTAACGGAACACAAATGTGTAAAATCATAATTTATTCAGAATCGTTGTTCTACGTGAATTGGTCAAATCTTGATTAATTATTGATTGATAACATACACATGACGTCAAACAAGTTGTGTAGCAGTGTATGAATCAGTTTTAAACTTTGCCTGGAGATGGTACATGCGGAGTTACTGGTCCTGTCGGAGAGTTGTTTCACATGGATGACCTTGACATGGGTGGTTGTAAATGGTGCCAAAGTGCTAGTACAGTGTCTCCAGATGAAACATTGTCGGTTCATGACAATTAAGCCAAAGTGAACTTCCCATTTGACATATCCGTCATAGGCACCCGAATGGCCTGATTTGGCATATGTTCGGACTATTCTGACATTTTTATTCCGAAGCCTAGAACTTTTCTTTTGTGATTTTCTTTCCATTGGCAAACCTTACCATTGATTCGAAGCAATTTAATTCAAATTTTATCATGCGTAAATGGCGCACGTGGAGTTCGTGCGTTTTGTGATTTTCTTGATGCACAAGAGTTACGTAACCCGATCGATAAAATTTGGACAATAGCCAAGTTTCTAGGTGATTATACAATATTATGACATAAAATTAAAAAATGTATGAACAATGGAAGTAAGAAAAAATCAAGGATGAAAACGTTGCGTTTCTAGATGGACTGAGCATATTTGCTGAACCAGTTTAATATAAATATATCAATTGACAATGAGTGAGTGATTCTCTATATCATATGACGCAAATAACACAAAATACACAATGTGCTTTTGAAAAAAACAACACATCCATGTAGTAAAACGTTATACTACACATGTGGTAGTATAAGAAATATACATATTCCCTATACTTAACCGGATACAATTAAGGAACGGCATGTGAAATAATATTTGTATATTGATTCTCTGACATTGATCTGAATGATATGTTTGCTATAACTTGCAGTTTTGTATAATATTTCCATCCCATTATATTAGACCCGGTGTTTTGTTATTGTCCGACTTATGTTGGAACAATATTTATGACATTAGCTTTCAGACATCTCAAATTTTGTTCTTGACTTGTTCTGTATAATATTGCAAACCTATTGATAAGACAGGGTATTTTGTTATAGTCAGACTAATGTTGAGACAATATTTATGACATTAGCTTCCAGACATCTCATAATGTTCTTGACTAATGCAAATGAAGACTGTGTTTTATAGTCTCCCCTTGCTGTGTTATTTCATTACAGTCTGTCTATGCCAGCTTGATATAAGAGTACTACTTAGGGTTCTAACTGACCAAGCATCTATAGTTCATCTAATACATTTGTATTCTGTCTGTTCTTGAACATGTACATTATGATCCTGAAACTTGACAGGAGAATATGATATTTTGTTTGGCTTACAACTACTGTTGGAAGTGTCTTGTTTTGGCTTGAACCTAAGGATCATGCTTTGGCTAAAAAATGAATCGCATGTTTGCTGACGCCTGTTTTGGCTAAAAATGGATCAACTGTCAACAATTATTTTCTTATTTACTTACCTTGTTCACTTATTCCCCGCTCTAGCATGTAGGGCTCTGGCATGTATATAGGGCATCGACAACGGATCTCCATTGGAGTCTTTAGTTCCCGATCTTCTCAACTGTACTAGTTTTTTGTTTGGCTGAAGCCAAATATTGGATGTTTCTTGTTTTGGCCAAAGATAGACATAATGTCAGCAGTTTTCTTGTTTTGATTGGAACCAAATATTGGATGTTTCTTGTTTTGGCCAAAGATAGACATAATGTCAGCAGTTTTCTTGTTTTGATTGGAACCAAATATTGGCTCGCTATGGTTTTGGCTAAACATGGACCATCTGCTGACCAACTATTGGCTGTTTCTTGTTTTGTTTGGGCGACTACTGTTGGCATCACTACTTATAAATGTTGTACTATATAATTTTGTGTCCTTGCTATGACTGCAACGTTCACAAATATAAATCCAAAGGTAATTTTATTTCATAAAATGTTTGAATGGCACATTTTAAAAATCTGTCCTGATGGTTTTGGTTTTTGTCTTGCTTACCGGTATATTAAAATTACTGTTTGCAGTAATTCCATTGACTGTTTAAGTAATTGTATTTTGCTTATATTAAGCTTAACTACATTTAAGATACTAATTAACTCCCTAATTCATTGTCTACACGTCAGGAAGAAGTAGCTAATTGATATAAACTTGTTAAATACTAGAAACTTTTGTTATTTAAATAACATTCAAAGAGTTGCTAATTAAATATTTTTGAGCGTTTGCTCAATAATATTCAAAATTGTGTTTAGGAATTATAGTCTGAGTTTATCAGGAATAAAAATTACAGTCTAAAGTTTATCAGGAAGCCAGGCATGTACAACTCACATTGACATTCTATTCATCTGTTGTTGATTGGTACTAACTTATTTTGCATTTATTTGACAAATACAGGGATAACAATCTTCTGCTAATTTGCTTAATTCCAAGGATTTTATTACCATTTTTGTGATCCATATAAATCCAGTAACTTTTTCCGGGTGTCGAGTGGGTATGAGTACTGGGCTAAATCAATGACTTTGAAATGTTAAAAGGATTATCCAACTTTTGTTTTGGATACCAGAGACAAGCACAGGTAACTGTATCGTTGAAACAGAAAAAAAAGAAAATATTTTTTTTTGAAAATTTATATTTTTCTATAGTAAAATATAAATTTTCGAAAAAAAATTATTATTATTTTTTTTTTTCATTTTCAGCGATACAGTTACCTGTGGAGACAGGTGGCTGTTTTAAGTCATGTGACAACTAATGCATGTTTTCATTGTATTTTTCAGAGATTTTACAACAGAAAGCATTAGATGGTGGGGCGCTAGACCTGATGGGTAGATATATAGAACAGTATAAGGAGGATGGTGGATTGTGTAATATGGTGTTAGTCACTATATCTAGTCTTACTGATACAGGTAAGTTTAGGTATACCCAGTTAAACCTAGATAAACATAGTTTACCTGACGGATGAAGTAATGTTTCCAAACCGTTTTCATTTTACTTTGAAAGGACTGTGCACTTTGAATGTTATTGTCCAAATAAATGATATTTCAAATGCATCTAAGCTTAATCAAAACAAATAATGCATACAAGTAGACTGAATCTTACAGGCTCCGCAAAAACTGTGGCGACTTCTTGTACTTTTCTTATTGAGGACTGTATAAAGTTTGAATTTTCTCTGAAGCCACATTGGAATTATTTCTTTTTTGTTTAATTCCTTTTTTGTGTCTTTAGTTAAAATTGAAACTGATTAAATCAAACACATATTCAAAATTAACACTTTTATTAATTCTAATTTTCACAAAGTTCTTTTATTTTTAATAATGACTATAATAATTTTAATTTCTAAATTTTCGAATAAAGTGACCGCAGCCAAAGAATTTTATCTAAATAGTAATGGTGACAAATAGGGCATTTGCCTTATATAGAGTCTTGTTCGCCAAGGAATTTTTCCATTGGCGCAAATAATTATGGCCCACTAATACATCGAAAAAGTACCAATATTGGCGCATAAACCGATAAAAATATGAATAAGTGGCGCAAGTGAAATGGCGCGCTTATTCAACAATAACATATATCACTTATTTGATATCAAATGATAGAATAACTTTTAAACATATAAAGACCTGAATGTCAATCGGGGTACTTTTGCGACAAAAACTGTCAGTCCTCCAGAACTGACTGACAAAATCAATTTTGATTCTGTCTGTCTGACAGAAAATCCTGTATTTTTTCTATTAGATAAAGTGAATCATTCACTTATAATAAATTCGTCTCATTCAGACGTACATTACTTAGTTAAAAACTTTTCAGGGAGTCTGATTTTATGTCTGTTCAATGTATTTTTGTCCCTAAAAGTTTGTGTATATGGTGTTGAACATAAAAAAGTTTGACAATTAGATATGAAAAAAAAAAAAAATTGATATAATTTACTTTCAGAGCTATGTAAAGAGAGGTTACTGTCATCCAGTCTGTGTTCTTCCTTAGTAGATTTTCTATGCACATCTTATGGAGAGGAACATTTTGAATCAATCCTCGATATACTGATCGCAATCTGTGAATGGGGTAAGTGCTGAACTACTAAATGACCTTTAAAGTTTGAACCACCTCCTGGATAGCCTAGTGGTAGAGCATTTGCTTTGAATGTGAGAAGTCTCAGGTTCGAGCCCTGGCTGTGTCAAAGACGAAATAAAACTGGTACCAGTAATTCAATTGCTTGAAGCTCAGAATGGAAGGGAATCTGGTTTCTCTTCTCTCATACCCTCATGGAGAGGGATAACATCAGAAATGTGATGTTGAGAGCAATATAAGTGAAATAAACTTGTTTTATAATCAACCTTAGACAAATAAGTATAAAATAAAGTATGAACTAATTAAAGCCACTATATATGGTGCTGAGAAACATTGCAATTTTTCAAAATAATTATAAAGAAACAGGTAGAAGCGGACATACTTTTCATCACCCATTGTTTCTGTTTGACAAGATCATCAGCCAAGCTAACTATTCTTGACTCAGAAACATTGAAGTCTAATTCAGTTCCATTGCCAAAAATGTTTCAAAATGTTTTATTATTATCAAAAAGTACCAATACAAATGGTTTCCACTTAATAACTAAGTCACTTAAGAATGATATGCACTAGGATCTTCTTACCTTACATTGAGGTTGGCTAGCAACAGAAGATCACCCCTAATGATATTGATAACATAAGGTCAATGGTCAAGGTCACTATGACCTTTGCCATTTCTGACTATTGAGCTCTCATGGTTGCACGCAGGTATAGCTAGTTTGCGATAGAAAAAAATCGACGTGTTTTTTTAATATTTCTCTGTAACTACAACACCTACAAGAATGAAATTTTGCACGAATAAATGAAATGTATCTACCTAATACACACTGAAATTTAAGCAACATCAGAAATGAGTTAAAAAAGTTTTGTTCATAAGTTCTATGTAACATTTTTGTAGTTTTGTATGAAAAATCAAGTTAGAAGACTTGTTACTTGCAACAGCCAATTTACGGTCACGTGATACGCATAACGGTATATTTATGCATTTGCAACCTACTTAATTTAACACATGCGAGGCCCGTCTGTGAATATGACGAAGTACATGTTATTGCTGTACATTGTTTACAAGCGACACACCTAAATAAACCGAATCACAAGGGCCTCCTAAGTGTTGTCTTTATAACAGCACTCTCAATCCCGCTGATCAAGGATTGTAACGGTTAAATAATTGATGGTAAATTATCAATGGAATACCAGATTACCTCCCTGCGTTAAACTGTAAATACGCATGTTATTTCAATATGTAATAAAGAATAAATGTCTTTTAATTAGTGACTAAAAATTATGACATTCAAAATGAGACTAGGTAGGAAGTTATTGTAGTTCTGTGTAATTTTTTACCAAAATCTGATGAATAGATTTTCAGAAATCTTTAAAAAACACGATTTTTTTCTATCGCAAACTAGCTATAACTATCATTGATAAAGATAAAAAAATGTAAAATTTATATTTTTCTATAATTGTTTTTGTTTTTTCGTTATTAAGGAAAAAGTAACCTGTGTGGGTGCACATAGGTACCTGTATCGTTGATAACGAAAAAAAAATGAAAAAAGTTTTTTTTTGAAAATTAACATTTTTCTTTTTAATTTTTTTTAGTTTATTTTTCGTTTTCAACTATACAGTTACCTGTTTGGGTGCATACGTGTTTTACAGATATCTCTTCTTTCAGATGAAATTAAGGACGTTCTAGCACATACAGATCTATGTAATCATCTTATAAAGATGGCACAGGTGAATCTAGATGAGAATGCTGAATATAGTGAAGATAATCAACAAAAAGTGAAAATGTCCTCAGATTTACTCATTCTACTGCTTACAGGAGGTATGCTATAAAAAAAAATAATAATAATGATACATCTTAATTTATACGTGTCTGGTGGTTAATTTTCTTATTCAGGAGGTATGCTACAAAAAACAAGAAATTTCATTCCAAAACTTCAGCAATTTTTATACACAGGCAACATGACAGTAACATTTTATGAGGGACTTCTTGTCCTAGAAGCCAGAGATCAATAAGTAATTAGTAGGGATGGGACCGAATACCAAAATCAGTATTTTAATATTCGAAATTCATTATTCGAATATATTCGAATATTCGTTTGATTATCCATGTCAATGTATTCGTTCATTTTTAACTAATTAGACAGGATAAAAAACAAATGACTTATGACTGTTTCGGACAAACACTTAAAAAAATGGAGACCATTTTGGGTTGATGGTGCAAACTAAGCTTAAAGAACTAGGTAGGCATTGTCATAGAGATATCTTTGTTAACACTCTTAGAGGTTGTAGTTTTTAGGACTTAGGCCACAACAAATTGATCATGCGTTCGTCGGGAGCGCCCGCTCCTGATTTTTCCAAAATGAAAAATAAATATTAAAATTTAAATTATGGCGCC
Organism: Spisula subtruncata; assembly: GCA_963678985.1. NCBI lineage: Eukaryota > Metazoa > Mollusca > Bivalvia > Venerida > Mactridae > Spisula > Spisula subtruncata. The sequence goes on from OY787660.1 coordinate 49,702,419, forward strand.
CGCACCTGAGAAAACTACGCGCATGTGATTTTTTTCCTACATTTTTTTTTATTATTTTGCCGCTAGCATCAATATTTACAAATTACGAAATATAAAGCCAACTTGTTTATAATTTCGTCACTGTTACTACAGAATATGTTCTGGGAAAGCGCGCTCTGCTGAGGATGTTAGTTACTCGATTAATTTTAGCAGTAAATTGTTGCACACAAAAATCGTGTAACTTTTTACGATCATTCGAGCGCATGCAGCGTCTGGTGAAATGATTCCTGTGAATATTCTGCCCTTTACAAAAAACACGCATAAGTGTATACACGTAGTAAAATGGGAAGAATTGCGATTGCGGAATGAACCAACAAGCGTATCTAGATATGTTTGTATGCATTATTAAAACTAGTATTCCGTACTACTGACAAAATCATGAATTGTCACCCATTTTCGCGACAATGACGTCTCGTTTGTACATGGTCCGTGGTATGTGATATTAATGCGTCCCGGACGCGCAACACACCTGTTAATAAGTTTCTATACTGTATCCTACATAATTTCATCAGGGATTTTAAATACTGTACATAGAGAAACCTTCAGAAGGTCATACTTTCATCAAGAGCTCAAAACAATTGATAAAACATAGTTTGCTCTAATTATTGCACCAAGTGCAGTACTTTTCAGTCACTTGCTAAAACTCCAGCTAGATCTATTACAACTGGATAAATCACAGCTTATGTAAGATTACATGCTGCAGTTCTCAACAACCGTCTTAACATTTTACCACAGTGGTCGAGTGGTAAGATGCTTAACACCTGATCGAGAGGTCCCAGGTTCGATTCTCGGCCGTGACATTTGGTCATTTTTAGAAACGCCTTTTAGTGTTTCCCAACCAGCTAGAGATGATCCTGGTTGGAAACCCAGAGGTAGTCTTGCGTGTATCGGTGCTTTACACCGGGCACGTTAAAGAACCAAGGAATTTATTCGAAACGAGGTAGGGTATCGCACCCAGATTCCTTGTATCTCACCTCTGTCTCTAACATTTGCGATAATGCCCCAGAGTGGGCCCTGCAAATTACATGGAAGAAAGAAAGGACCTTGTATATCCCTAAGGGAAGTGTGCTTGATGTGGGGCTAGATCCTATGCCGGTTACCTTGCATAGCATTATGCATCGGTGCGCTACTAACAGTGCTAAATAAACAGCCGTCTGAGCATGATGTATCACTACAAGAACAAAACTGTACATGGTGATCATTGACTAGCTTGATGCTTAGTTGATTTGAATCTTTAACCACTAGTCACTCAGTGCATTTGTGTTCATTATAATTTATATGTATGTGACAATGTCTGCTCACAATTACCTTGAATACCTGTATTCTGGTAAAATAATTTGATAAATCCTACACAACATAACAAGAAATGTATAACAATCATTTATTTGGCCTCATTTCTTATTAAAGCTATTGTAATAGACACTATTTCCTAAAAATGGGTGCATCAGAAATGAATAGGGCACTTTTGCTCCTTCACACGCTTTCAAAAATGGCATTTTCAAAAATAAATTTAATTTTTTTATTTCGCTCCTTCGCTCGCTCTCAATTACGGGTTTTTCAAAAATAAATATTTATATTTCGCTCACTCGCCCCTAATTTTCCCCAAAAAAATCCGTAGAACCAAAAATTAATTTGGTGTGGCCTTATTTGTATGAAACTGGGTCGCAATGTTAGTCCCAGTGAAACCAAAGTCAATATCGCAACTGGGTCACATTGAGTTAAAAAATAGATCATAAAAATTATATGAAAACTCTCACTGATGCCCTGGTCCCACTGAGACTTTTTAGCATCGGCGATGTATTCCCGATTTAATAAATGAACATCGGAAGGCATAGGGAAAAGGGGTTCATCATGGTCTCGGGGAAGACTCAGGTAGTCATTAAAAATGTATGATATCCCTGTTCCCAATGACTCCCGAACTTATTTATTTAAATTGGAGGTATATCGCCAAGGCAAAAAATGCTCAGTGGGCCCTAGGCAACATTGTGTTAAAATTGTATTGTGCTCAGATGAGCACTTCAGGGCCACTGGCTCTCTTGTTAGATTCAGGAAGAAATCTGTTTGAACTGTTTTCATTGTCGTCACATAAATTTCCTTTTCTCCTTTATTGTAGCATTGAAGTTGATTGATTTGTCGGTAAATTTCCATTTTCCTATCTTCATTTATACGTCTGAAGAGTATTAAAGAGTTTAATTGTTTTGATGCGATCAAGTTAATGTTTTATTCCCTATTCCTATGGCTATTTCGTGTCGCATTCTCCACATATTTCTAGATTTTATATCCATAATGCTTTTATGCTCATAATGCTTTCATACTTATAATTCTTTTATGCCCATAATGCATTCCGATAACGTATTTTGATCTCGGTACAAAACTAACAATTTTACATTTGCACTTAGACAATCAGATGTACTTATTTGTTTTCATCGGGTTACAAATGGTTTTCAGTGAATTTTCACTTATAATTTTACATGGAATCCTATTGACCTCCAGGTAATAGATTTTCTGGAATCATATATCGACCAGTGGCAATTGTACTTAATTGTTCTCATTAACTGTTGGTTGGAATTACTTCAAACTTTCACAGATGATCAGCCCCAATCTGCAGTAGACCGTAACGGAAGGAATTTTTACTATGTCAACTTTAACCAGAGTTATGGTACTTTGTTACTTTAACGTTATACCTCATTATGTTAAAAATGGTGTGTTGAACTCTTCCGAAACTGTTGGCCGGGATTTCTTCAAATTTTCACAGATTTACAATCTCAATGTTCAGATGACTGTTAACAGTTCATGAAGGATTTTTTACTGCATCTATTTTTCACAGAGCTATGGCCCGTTGTTATTTTTACAATATATTATGAAAAATATTGCATGTTGATCATGAGCTCCTCACAAACTGTTGGCCGAATTTCTTCAAAATTTTACCCTTAATTATAAAAAAAATTATTTTGTCAGAAAATTTCTTTCAAATCAGTTGATATTTTATGTTACAGAGAAAAGTATGGAGACATTATTTGTTGATGGTAAAGGAGAGATATTTAAGGAATCATTAAAATGGTTGGACAGTAAGGAAGAACATCTACAACTATCTGGAGCGCTGGCTGTAGGAAACTTTGCCAGAAGTGGTAAGTAAATGTTTTGGCAGATAATATAAACACTGCACAATCTGACTTCTAGTTTCAAGTGCAATTTTGGAAAAGTGCATCCAGTGCAATTGGGAAACAAAGAATAGATTTAACAAAGAGATGATTAATTTGCAAGGAGATACAAATTCATTACTTTCAGTATAACTTTCATTCAGACTTTACTGACACAGGAAAACCTGGGGTATTCCAGACAGGTTGAAACCTTAACCAACTTGTACCGTACTCAGACCTCAATCCAAAAATCACTACATGACCAAATTCTTTGAACCTGAAATCATTTTGAAATCCATGAAGGCATTGTTTTCAAACTTGGCATAAACATCTTTATTGACAAAGACGTGTACCACTATCCAACAAATCAACAGAATTATGGCCCCCTGATTGGCTTCGCTAGTTTTTATGGGCAGGGCTTCAAAAATTCAAATAATGAATTCTGGTGCAATGTGTTTATGAAAATGAATTTTTCTGCTGTTATGATGCCATCCATCTTTGATGAGGGGATATATTGCTTTGCTCATGTCTGTTGGTTGGAGGGTCGGTTTGTCTGTCTGTCAGTAGACCAAATGGTTAACTCAAGAGCGCTTTCCCTAGGATCTTCAAACTTAATATGAATATTGGTCAGTAACAGTAGATGACCCCTGTAGATTTTGATGTAGGTAGGCCAAAGGTCAAGGTCACTGTGGGGCATACATGGTTTACAAACATCTCTTGTTTACTTTAAATATCGATTGGCACTGTAACTTGAATCCATTATAATGTGTGTTGTGTTCATCACAGATTCAGTCACCATACGCAGACATCCATAAAACACTTGTAATGTTGGATAATATTACAAATCCATTAAATATTGTACTTGTTACAAGTTATAATTGTTTTAAACCGATTGACAACAACTATAACCACTTTAATTATCATCAATTATTGCATAATCCAGTGAATGTAACCACTCGTATATCATAGTGTTAATGGTGGTCCCATCATTGTCCATTAGTGGTGTTAAAACAATATTTGATGTGTCAAAATTTCCCTCATTTCTCTTTTCTCAACTTACAATTGACATTATGCCAATCTATACCCTTTGAATCAATTATAACGGTACATTATAATCACATGATCCAATGGATTAACTTGAAAACCTTCGCCAAGCAGCCTGTGACAAACATCCAGGCGGAGCGATCTCTTCTCTGGCATAATGTCAATTACAATAATTTGAGGGCTCAGTGCGAAACTATTGTCACTTCATCAATTTATAGAGGCATATACCATTGTTTTGCAACTTAGCCCTCTATTATAACTTGTTGTTTATAGGAGTACCGTATGATTGGAGACTTTAAATGTTGCATTGATTTCACTGGAAATATTTCATTGTATTTGATGTGTGGTACCAATTTCTTAATCTAACACTATTACCAGTACGTCTCCCACATATAGTCAGAGTGGGTGGGGATGGGGCTACATTGATTTCATGCTAGACATTTATCTTTCTTTCTGTCTGAATGCATGGTTGGATGTCACAAAGTTTTCCATGCTTGTTCTCCTTAACCATTGGTCAGATTTTAATGAAACTTCACATGAAGAATTAATTTAAAGTATTAAAAAGTATTAAAAATATAGTTGCAAGCTGCCAGCATTTTTCAGTGGGATGTTTTTGCTGGAGTTATGGCCCTTTATTGGAAACATATGTTTTTGTATCAAAAGCCTTTCTAGAGTTATATATACAATTGTTTGTTCAAGACTTTTGTTTTTGTGATGGGATCTGATGATATTGACATCTTCTTGAGTGATAACTCTTAAAAAGTAGTTTGTACTGGCCCCTATCTACAGAAGTATCTCAAAATGAGGATTTTCTAAAACCAAAGTCTGAATTTTAGATAGGTAAGGAGTTTGAGCTCTTGAAATTTAACTGTAATCAACTCAGAATGATGTTTCTGTGTTGTTTTGTGTTGCCAATTTTGAGCCCTGCTTATCATAAATATTACCTCAAAGACAAACAACAAGTGCAGATGCTTCAGGAGATCGGGGCCTGTATTGAGTTGTTGACTTATATATAATGATATAATTATATTTCTCTATATTCTACAAATTATTCGTGACAAATTGTAAATTTCATGATTTGACTTATTAAATATCAGACGTATTTGATTTACTGGTATGTATGTTTTGTTTACAGATGAGCATTGTAGATTTCTGGTTGAGCAGGGTGTGGTAAAACGACTGTTACTACTACTGAAGCCTGTATTTGGTGAGACAAAATGTACATTAGAACATGCCAGTCTTAGTGCACTACGAAATCTAGCAATACCAGGTAATGTTTATACATACATACTCATACAGTTTATTTCAAGATTTTAGGCCATTGGCCCATGAATCACATGTAATATAAATACAAGCAATAATATATATAATTATGGTTTACACTCCGTCAGATAGTCAGTCCGTCAGTCCGTCAGACTTTTTTGTCTGGAGCATAACTTCAAAACTAAGCAAGCTATGATTTTGAAACTTTACATGTGGATAGATATTAATGAGGAAAGTGCAGTGCACAAGAACCATAACTCTCCCTTGCTTAATTTTTGAGTAATTCCCCTTTGTTAATTTTCATACTTAAATTTTGTCCGGAGCATAACTCCAATTCCAAAAGAGATATGATTTTAATCTTTACATGTGGATAGATATCAATGAGGAGAAGTGCAGTGCACAAGAACCATAACTCTCCCTTGCTTAATTTTTTGGTTGCCCCCTGCGTTTATTTTTATACCTAAATTTTGTTCACAAAAACCATAACTTTCCCTGTTACAATTGGCTACCAGTAGGGGACTTTCATTGCTTGGCAATAGTCTTGTTTTATATTAAATACTGTAAAATCATTAATTTTCATTGGAGATTAAATTTCGTGTTCATCTTCTACGACGAAATTAAATCCCAACAAACAAAACTTTCGACCCTTGTATTTCTTACCTGAAATGCAAAATCCTCAAATGAACGTCCCATCGAAATGGTCTTTTTTACCCCAAAAAACATGAAATTTCGCCCTATCAGAATTAAATGATTTTACAGTATCACAAGCGAGTTCTGGAAATTTTATTGAGCGACACTCGGTCAAGCGTAATGATACGTCCTGAACAAGTTTAATATAAATATATTACTTGTCCACAGGTGTTAGATTCTTTTCATCATATGACACTAATAACATGAAAATTTGAATCTTTCTAATGGAAAAAACCCAGATTACACTGTAAATGTTGCCCATTAGGGAAAGGACCCTTTTGATGCACCACATTTTTCTGTTCAATAAATGTAGTTTAGCTTGTTGAGTTTTTTTGTGCCATTGAAAACAATCACAAGTGTGTGTTGAGAATGTTCTATATTGTAATGTCATTTTATACTTGTTAATATATTTATTAACTAAATGATCATTTTCAGGGCTGATTATGGCCCTCACACAATTGATTATCACATATCTGCCCAGACGGCAATCTCATAATCAGAGTCGGACCCTTCGAACAAGCCCACATTACGTTATCCATAAAAACTTGATGTCACCTTAGAGAAAAAATGATGTACCTTGTCTAGATGTATAATTTCTTTTGTAATTCTATTAACTATTACTGCATTTCATTGGTTGCAGCCTTGGTGTATGTCTACATCATTAATATTTAATAATAAATGATGTTGTCAACCATGATAAAAATAGGTTTACCAATTATATTATCCACAGAAAATAAAGACGTTATTATATTATTATTATAATTTTCTGGGGTATCATCACCTCCCTATCTGACTTTGTTGAGTATTAACCTGTAAATACTCTCGGTTTCAGCATCAAACAAGGCATCATTGATAGAAGAAGGTGTTATAGATGCTGTACTTGTATTAGTTGATTCAGAACTTCTAGCTGTTGTGTTCAAAATGTTGGGTGTTCTCAGAATGTTGGTCGATGGACAAGGTAAGCTACTGTTTTAATCATAGCTCAAGGAATATCAAGATCTATCATGAGCTTCTATGTAGGATAAGGATATCTCACCAGAGGAGTCGGATTTTAACCAGGGACGAGGCTTGCTGAGTTCCCTGGTTAAAATTCGGATCCCGAGGGTGAGATTTCCTTATCCTACATAGACTGACTCATGGTGGATAACTTTTCTTCGATTTAATTCCAGAAAATTGGCATTTATTACATTATGAAGCTTTATTTGCGTCAACATGACATCATCATAACTTGACATTTGCCTACGTTCGCATGCAAAACCCTCCTAAATAACGATGTAAATAAAGCGTACTCTGTTATGTTATGTTCCAGGAAAGACCTTTTAAATGTTACATATCATATTTGTGTTTGTATTGTTAGCTTAATAGCGTCAGCAACGCATGAATCTTGAAACAAATATTGCCGCTCTATGTCGTGTGTGATACCGGTAGATCTTTCTTCCATTAGCAACGCTGTAAATAATCTGTAAAATATTGGCCCTTACCGTAAATACTCAGCCATAAGTCGTATGCTGCCATAAGTCGCAGGGGGACTTTTGAATGAAAAATTAAGGTTTTTGTCTAAACCCTTTCATAGGTGGCATGTATAGTTTTCAATTTTTGTGAAAGCTGAAATCATGTGCCCAGTGTCAAAGTTGGTGGAAATGTGGTCATTTTCAGACAAAATTGGGAGGAGGGTAGTAATTTTCAGACAAAGTTGGTGGGAATGTGGTCATTTTCAGATAAAGTCAGGGGGATGTGGTCATTTTCAGATAAAGTCGGGAGGAATGAAGTGATTTTCCAACAAAATCGTGAGGAGTGTAGTAAACTCTTCCATAAGTCGTGGGGTGACTTTTAAATTTTTTTCGGGACTGTTTTTGTACGACTTATGGCTGAGCATTTACAGTATACAATGTAGCACTGTATTGCCTCATATACAAACAGTTTTAGATTGCATATTAGTCTTGATAATGTGATGTGTGTTTGGTACTTAATGCATGTAATCAATTGTGTTTGTAGAAGATGCAGCAATAAGATTAGGTCAGGATAGAGAATTTGTTACAAGATTAGTGGAATGGAGCGCTTGCGAGGAACATCCTGGTGTAAAAGGTAGAATTTATTGTACCCCCCACACACTTATGTATAACTGGACGGTATATAGCAATGGTGCCGTCCGTCTGTCTGTTTGTTTGTACGTAACGCAAATCCTGTGTGTTGAACACCTCATAAACCAGTGGGTTGAATCTCCTCGAATTTTCACAGATTAACAACCCATCTGTGTAGTGGAGGGTAAAGGAAGGAATTTTTGCTACGTCAATTTTAACCAGAGTTTTGGCCCTTTGTAACTTTTACTATCCTCTATTGTACATCCATGTCCAATTGACACATTTCTAGTTAATAATATTCTGTTTGTTGATTGAATTAATTATTGATGAATTTAAATTTGGAAATGCAAGCAAAAGGAGGTAAGTTATTATGAATTTATACAAACAGTGTTTAAGATCAAATTATTGTTGGAAGGGTAGGGAATATACTAATATTGTGTAGGATGTCTTTCTGGATGGATGTCTGTCACAAAGTTTGTTTGCACTTGATCTCCCGGGTTCATCACAGGCTGCGTTGTATCAAAGACGAACTAAAAAATGGTACCTGAAATTCCCTTGCTTGACGCTCAGTAATAACATCAGGAATGAGGTGTCGAAATTGATTAATATAAGTTGGAAAACTTGTTTCACAATCGTCCTTACATAACTTAGTATGAACTACTTGATCTCCTTAACCAATGAAACTCCATGTGATTACTTGGTATCAAGGGTAGTTATGCATATTGTCAGGAAGTTTAGGTTGGATTTTTTTACCAAAGTTATGGCCCTTTGTGGAAGACAAGCATTTTTGTGTAAAAAACCTTTCTAGTTTACACTATTATAATAATAAGAAAAATTAAGGCACAGCCTATTTGGGAATTTAATCATAGAAGTTGAATAAAATTTATGCTCAGAAATATTTGCAGATACGACAATAAATTGGATTTTGAAAGTAATTTTTTATGGAGATCAGATTATCTACAATTAATTGTTTGTTTCTTCAGGTGAATCAACACGACTTATGGCTTGGTTAGTGAAAAACAGCCGAAGTGAGGATGTTATGAGAAACATTATACGAGCTGATGGAATACCACATCTAATTACCATGGCAACATCGGAACATGTTGTCATGCAAAATGAATCACTTGTTGCATTAACTTTAATAGCTTCAACAGTTCTAGGTAGGATATTCTGAAATTCTTTTTCTTGACATTATGTATGCATAACATTTTGTGAAGTATACTAGTGAGATTTCTACCGCTCTTCTATAGCTAGTATAGATTTTACTGACCTAAACTGTCACTCTGGCCTAACCAGGGTTTTTTCGACGAGCAAGTTAGAATTGCCCCGTACTCTCATTGCCAGGTCAGGATTCCGTTACCAATTTGCACAGGCAATACTTGTTTACCTCAACTATGTTCATGTCTTTTGTTTTGTGAAAAGGGACTATAATCTTTATTTTATCCTCTTCAGTTAATTTAAGTCGTGTAACATGTTCTTAGAAATTAGAAAAAAATTGTTACTGTGTAATTATATTCCATTTTTTACAGGGGATGCAGCTCTACCATTAAAAGAAGCGGATTTATTTGACACTATCTTACAACTTTTGAAAGAGGATCATACCCTGCCAGAAATCAAGTGCAATACCTTGACACTCACTAAAGCTATATGTACATCAGGTAAACCTTGACCTTGAATTACTTTAAGTTAGTTACCATAGCAACCATTCTAACTCACGCCTACGTCTAACTCATATCCACAAAACTGTAAACTTATTCGTTTTCATAGGCATTTTTTAAATATTTCATGTATTGTTGTTAAACATGCATGGATCATTGTCATTGATCATGATCTCTTAATGTAGTCATCTTAGGTATTTACACGAGTCTGTTAGAGTGTATAGTTAGGTCAGGACAACCCTCTAAGAAAAATTGCTGGTTTGGGACCCTGTGTGCAAAATTTGTGGATTGAAAGCATTTGAGAGAATTTTAATCCACACATTATGTATTTGAAATTTTTCACAGTTGTCAATATCAACAAAAATCAATCACTCATGAATCTCAGTAACTTTACAGTATTGTCATTAAGAAAATGTTCAAATAGTATTCAAGACATAATTCTAACAATTTGTTCAGAAATTAACTTGTTTGGTAAATGAGTCATGCTTAAGTAGATGTACAGTATAAACTCTCCAGTATGGTCCTTTGTAGAATAACAACCTCTCCATAACAACAACTTCAAAAGTACCATAAGCCTTTATTTCCTACGAATTTAAACTTTGTATAGCAATAACAGCTAATAGTTGCAGGTCCAATGGGTGTTGCTCTACGGAGGTTGTACTGTACACATAGACTACATATTAATATTAAAGTTGATATTTGGCTATTAACCATGTTTTTTTGACAGACCATCAAATTATATGTGTATAAATAAGGACAAGTATTTAATGCTCTCTGCAAATAACAGTATAATGTCTCAAACAGGTATTATCCAGAGAATTTGACACGATCCTGACCTTTAATTAGCATTATTAAACAGCTGATATCTGTCTATATTTATAACACCGCTTTTCATAAGCCAGGAGAATCACAGACTCGCTCAAAGTGTAGTACAAACACAAATCTAAAATACCCATATTGCAGGATTTGCTTACGGAAATTGATATATTCAAATAAAAAATGTAATATATTCAAGCCTAAAGGTCAGGATCAGGTCAAATCCTCCAAGTTATACCTCGTAACCTGATTCCAACTACTGTATTATTCCAGTCTGAAGAGAGTTTGAGGCAGGAAAGTGCTTCTGTATATGATACTGTAAAATCATTTAATTTTTATGCGATGAAATTTCGTGGTTTTGGTAATAAAGACAATTTCGATGGGACGGTAATTCGAGGATTTTGAATTTCGGGTAATACAGACAAGGGTCAAAATTATTGTTTGATGGGATTTGATTTTTTTATGGTTCAAGGTAAACCATGAAGTCCTTGAAATCTAATCCCCCATGAAAATTAATGATTTTACTGTAACTGTTAATGTTGAACAATTTCTTATGATGATATGCCCCATGCTTTACAGCTCCATCTCAGATGGTCCAATCAATTCCCTGTCGACTACTGGCATGTACCGGCTTACTACCATACGTTGGCAGTATGTCTCTATGAGTATTATTATGTTGTTTTTCACTAGTAGTACCTTGTCTTGTTGTCATTATAATAGACAGTGTAAACTTAGTGTAACGTGAATGTGAAGTGTGGTTTGAAAAATATAGTGAATCTAGTCATTTCATAACCCAACCTTTAGGTTACAACAGTTTTTAGTCCCTTACCAGTTTTCTATCTTATTGGGGTATAGGTTTGCTCTCTGTACGTCCATCTGTCTGTCACTAAAATCTTGATCCTGCCATAACTCAAACAATTTTCAAGTTCTGTTTATGAAACTTGGTATGTAGATAGGAACCCATAAGGAGATTATGCACATCAACAATGCTTTGAGTCTGACATAAATTGTGGATGCCATGGCAACAGAAACATTTAAAACCTGTTCGGGAATTCTGTATTGCTTCCAATTTCTATTCGACTTTTTAAAGAAAAAGTTGAGCTATTGTTGTGATGGGATTGTCTGCATGTGTGTTAGTTAAGTTTATTGTCACAGTCATTTTATCAAAGACTATCAAAGGTATTCACTTGAAACTTTGCAAAGTTATTCACCATAACAAGAGGAGTCAATACTAACAAGGCTGATGACCCTGTGACGCATATTGATTGAGTAATCTGCCCTTGTTTTTATCAAAAACGAGAAAGTTGAGCATCCTGCACTTGTTGGCGGTGCTCTTGCTTAAAAAGTATAAAGTTAGAGCAATTTAAAAACTTCAAAATTTTACAAGCTTAACTTGATGTGTACTTGCTGACTTGGTACATTGTATTAAACTGATAATTAAAATTAATCTTTCCATTGGTGCAACGAGGTTGTATCTTTGCATAAAGTATATAGTGAGATACAATCTTGTTGCACCAAAGGGACAAACTTTAATCATTTTGTATTGATAGAAGTTTTTTTTCCTGTTTGAGGACCAATTTCAGTGTTTTTCTATCCATTTTGGGAATATTGTTCACAAATTATTTTTTACTCTGAATTTGGAATTTTTGGCTTGAAAATGGGAAAACAAGATATGATTTCCAATTGGGAACATAGCCAATATTCAGCTATAAAATCACACAAAAAACCCTACTGCATTTGGGTGTAAACCTGTTTATTACACATTTTATATGTAATTGATAGAAGTTTTTGACCCTCTTCCTTATTTTGATTAATTGATATGGTAGATGTTTATGTTTTCTAGATGGACATTTTATAAATGTACATAGATTTATATGTTTTGTCTCTTGCCTGCATGATTGCCTTGGTTTAAATATTATATTCTAGTGTGAGAGTGTGAAATGTTCAACTGCGTTACATTGATATATCTGATTTTTATTTTATTTTATTTGGTTTTCCTTTGTTTTAATCCTTAAATTACATTGTTAGTGTCACTTGAGAGAGCTGTAAAGCATGGATAATTTATTTAAATCATTATTTGTTTCTTGTGTTTTATTGTTGGATTATTTCATTTGCGATAATGCCCCAGAGTGGACCCTGCAAATTAATTGGAAGAAGGAAGAAAATATTTTAATTGAAATTTTGACAATGACAAATGTGTACGACTGTGCTTTTAATAGTATTTATGCATTCGTTCTGCTTGCAACTACAAGGTATCACCATCAACAAATTTTTTATGATTCTAAATTATTTATTTGTCCTGAAATCAGTAGTCCAATGTGATTCCAATGTAGGACATCATTATGTAGCTTAAACATAGAAAACTAGACAATAGATATAATCCGGAATTTTCAATTTTGTGTTTTTTCCGCTAATTTACATGAGGTCAAATTGCTGGCTTAGAATGAGAAGGTCGTAACTACAAAATCAATATTTTGAGAAAACAAGAAAACTGTCTGACAATCACTCGTTACTTATGGTAAAATAAGCTTTTTCAACTTCAGTTTCTGTTTGGTCAACATGACAAGTTCGGATTTTCATGAATAAAGGCTCATAAGAAACGCCTTATGATGTAGATTTCAATTATCATGTATTACTTTTCATAAGTGGTTTATATATGAAAATTTATCGTGAATAACTGTAAATGTTGTTTGTTCCGCAGGATTAGTGTGAAAAAAACAGATTGCATGAAATTCAGGAGTAAATCTATTGTGAAAGGGTTTTGATGGTGCATAGAACGTCCTAAACCTATGTGTTTGCTCATACTGTATTACAGGGTCGGGGTTAAAGAAGTTTCACATACATTGTGAATTCTGCCTTAAACTGCTGAACTATATAAGTACAGGACACATTATTGCAATGCACTTTGTTACAAAATTTCTCAATAGTTTCAAACTCTTGGTTGCTGTGTTATCTCGGCTGGCTGTGTTCTTCTATAATTACAATGGATATATGGTCATAGCCTTCGTATTCATCAAACCTGTCAGTATATATTCCAAATTAAGCGGAGCACTTTTCAGGAACACCCTGTGACTATCTCATCTTCCTTTGTAAACCTTCTTTCCTGAACTGCTTTAAGATTTTAGATGGTCTGTGGTTGCAAATCTGGGTTTCAGGCTAAATTTAGGTTCAAGTGAAAACTTAAGATTTTATTTTACTTGAAATTACTACTAGTATTCTATGAGATGAAATATCACTTGTAACATATTGTCTAGGGAATGTCTAAAACAATTGATGACAGTTTGCTTAAAATTAAATCTACCCAGGGTTTTTGTACTGTAAACCAAGAAATATTTTTGTGTCATTGAATATTGCGGAGTTGGCAAGTGGTAGAAATTTGCGAAATAAAGTAACTGTAAAAGTGTTCAAAACAGTAATGTGGACATCACGGGAGACTTTAAAACGCAAGTAATTGTAGTCCTGAATATGCTGACGATCAGCAAAACTCAAAAGTTAGTATTCACCGAAGTATATTGGTTAACTGTATTTAGGGCTAATCCGCAGATGAGTTTTATGGGGCTCTGAGGATCAACTTGTTTCCCTATCTGCTGATATAAATATTCTTCTTTCCATTACAGAGACGTTACGTGAAGACATGTTGAGCTCAAGTATTCCTGATGTTGTTAAAGAATTATGTAACCATAGTGATGCTAAAGTGAAGGAGACGGCATTGTCTGTGATACCTGTCCTGGAGAATACCCAACCTGTCGACAGGTGATCCAGTTCACACCAATATCAAGGTGGAATTTCACAAATAAATGCATTTCAGTTTGCATTTAATGGACATTTTTCCAGTTGAACGTATTATTTGAATTAGCCAATGAAATTTGTTGTTACAAATTCCAAAGGAAAATGCTAAACCAACCAATTGCACTTAGTGAATGTTTGAATGATTTGCTAAACAAATGAGGCTTGAGTAGGAAATGTGTTTCAACAAACTAGTTTCTGTAAGCGTTTGAATGATTTATAATTTGAATTAGCCAATGAAATTGATTGTTACAAATTCGAAAGGAAATGCTAAACCAACCAGTTGCATTAGTGAATGTTTGAATGTGGTTTGCTAAATAAATAGGCTTGCAGGGTAGAAAATGTTTTGCTACAAACTAGTTTCTGTAAACATTTGACTTATGTATTATTTGAATTAGCCAATGAAATTGATTGTTACAAATTCGAAAGGAAATGCTTAACCAACCAATTGTGCTAAGCTTTGCTCTTTCAATGGAAAGATTTGAATGTAAGACATGTTGTATATACATTATCATTGCTTGTGTTGACAATTTATGGAATTGTATATTTTGCGTCCAGTGGACCAGTTATTGTATGGAATTGTATATTTTTGCCCTGTGGGCCAGTTATTGTGACATTCCAGCGACTGATATATCATGTATTTATTTCAATACCAAACATTTTCATGCTGTTTTTGCTCTTATTCACCCAAACTTGATTGTCACTGTGCCAAATATGTGTTCTTTATTTTCCTTATGTTTTTTTAAAATTTTTGTACTGTATTATTTTCTGATTATTTTTAAAATATATTTTTTTACCAAATACTATGCATAATTAAACATTATTGTTAACTTAGCGGTATATATAGTGTCGTGCTTACAAGACTCGGTCACAGTATGCATGTATTGTCTGTAACTAAGCTCATTGTCATGTTCTCATATTCCATGCATATCTGTTACCATATTATACTATTCGGTTTGTTGCTGAGCTATTCGATCGTTTGGGCAAAGATGACTTTTTCCAGGAAAAAATAAATTTGCACAACATCCCTTTAATCAATTATTCTGATTGTGACTTTAAAACAGTTAACAAGTTTTTTTTAATACAGAATAAATTATTATTGATTTTTTCTAACTGGACCAGCGGGCATCCCCAATTAGAAATTTGTTGTTTGCTAGTGGTCAACTGAGACAGTCGTAAGCGTATGATTGTTCCATTCTTTCCCTGTCAGATTGACTTAAGACCTTCCATGGGGATTAGAATTTTAACAAAGGCCATGAATCTTTGCTGGAATTATATGCCGTATTTATATATTGATATTGTATGCTGGAATCAAATGTAAGCAGTTGTGGAGTTTTTGTTTTGTGTTTTCAACTTCCTTGTATTTTGTTAAATGAATTCAATAACGTATATCGGGTGGGGGTTATAATAGCATAAACTCTATGTAGAGAATAAATTGGTTATCATTTGTGACAATCATTTATTTCGGTCAATTTGATATAATTTGAATACAGATTTGTCAATATGAGAATTATTGAGTTCGTCAATATGAGAATTATTGAGTTCGTCAATATCAGAATTATTGAGTTCGTCAATATCAGAATTATTGAAACATGTTTTGAAAATGTTTTTGTTTCGAGTCACCAAAAACGAGATAATGCTTGTCTAATTTCTTTTTGATTTGGACAAAAAACTGTGGTTGCCATGACAACAGAAACATGGAAAACCAGGTAGAAACTTCTGTTTTGCTTGCAATTTCTACTTGTCTTAGCAGAACTTACCAGTTTATCAACAACATCGCTGATTGCCAATTTGATAGACATATAGTTGTTTAAACATATTTTATTATCCTTTATACAGTTACACATTTATATTCTTTATATTTGCCGGGTCAATTTTTACCACATCTACGGCCCTTTGTTACTTTTACTGTATACCCTGATGGGCACCTGTGTTTCTTGGACACATTTCTAGTTGTTTACAGTCTAGTAACGGATTCTAGCCACAAGTTTTTCACCAATAAGATTTTTTAATTTATTTATAGTTGTAGTGATATACTCAAATGTTTACAAATTTTTGATACCTTGCGCCATCTCCCACTCACCATATTGGGAGTACATAGAACAATCACTCATGTTTTGCTCAGAGTATTTTCATTATACATGTGTATTTAATATAGTGTGGTGCCAGATGTATGTGTGATCACTCCATTTTATGAAACGATATCCAGAAGTCTGGAAACTCATAGTTTCATTATAGTTTTGTCGCCGACTTAGAATGAGACGGTTGGTTGTAAGTACAAAATAAATATTTAGAGAAAACAAGATAAGACTATGTGTGAAAGTTACTCTTAAATTCACTTATGGTAAACTTCAGTTTGGTCAACTTGACAAGTTTGGATTTTCATGAAAATATGCTCATACCTAGCGCTTTATGATGCAGATTTTAAATATGTTTCAGTCTTATCAGGTTGTAAGTTGTTACTACGACCTTCTCATTCTAAGCCAGTTATATGTTGGCATATATACAATGTGTTTAAATCTGATATGACTCTGGTTCTAGTGTGTTGTTTTACACAAAGTATGTCGAGGGCTCATTGCAAAACTATGGTAACTACATCAATTTATTAAGACATGAACCATTGTTTTGCATTGAGCCCTCGAAAAAATTGAACAAACACTCAGTATGAGCTGATTTCAATACAAATATAGTGTGTCCAGGATAACTTGAAAGGCGGGAAAATTTGGCATGGCCCGCATAGATGATTTAACCGAGTCAAACTGTTTAACCAAGTGTGCACAGTTTATCAGTGTTAATTTAGAATAGACTTGACTATAGGGCCTATGTGTTTACTTATGAAACCAATTTTTCAACAGTAGGCAACTCCGGTCAATGTTTGTTAATATCACATTATCCCGGGCGCACTATGGTTTAGTATGTTAACCTTGGTCTGCCTATGTCACTGTAGGATTTACCTTACTATTCAAAGTAAATATTGTCAGCACAACCATCAAACATGTCTCCTACCAAAAACTGTAATTTGCCAAGTTTTACAATAATGTTTTTGTTCACATAATAGAAATAAAATGACAGTAAAATACATGGTATTCAAACTTCATTTGTCATGTGCAAGTACTTGTGTGCTTTTGTTATTGTATAGTACAGAGAAATTGACTGGTCCCCATCTCCCTAAACATC
This sequence comes from Spisula subtruncata, assembly GCA_963678985.1. NCBI lineage: Eukaryota > Metazoa > Mollusca > Bivalvia > Venerida > Mactridae > Spisula > Spisula subtruncata. The sequence goes on from OY787660.1 coordinate 49,720,113, forward strand.
TCAAGGTTGAGCAATATCTCATCTCATATATTTTCATTTAAAAATTAGACACTTTCCTTAGGAGATCGGACCAGGAATTGCATGATGGAGCAGAAAGCATTATTCTAAGTCTATTACAGTAAAATTTAGAGAAATTGAATGTCAGATTCGTTTCAAATTCAGACACTGATTTGAGCAAAATCTCAATTTGAGATGAGATTTCTATTTGAGATCTTTCGTGAGATCGTGGCCTGATCCTCAACCTTCTATTAGCATGATTCCACAGCTGGTTTATTGTCTATATTTATCACCCCAGTTTTATGTTTTTAAGAGCAAATAATATCATTGAAATGCTCAAAGTGTAAAACAAACGTAGATACACAGGTTCAATATTGCACAAAATTCAGTGCAAGAATATTGTATCATATATACCCATAAAGGTCCAGATCCGGACAAATTGTCGGTAATATACCAGAAGACTCTTTATGGTTCAACAGGAAATTCATGAGTCCTAAATCTATGATGCCACACTATACAGAATTTATATTTTTGAGGACTCCAATACGAGGACTCAGTGCAAAACTATGGTAACTACATCAACTTATAGAGGCATGTACCATAGTTTTGCGATAAGCCCTCAAAAGTCAACTTAATGGAGGCAACATTGATACATCCACCTATTTGAAATGAAATTGAACAGTAAAACAATAAATATATTGATGTGCAACATTTTATTCCAAAAACAAAAACAAGCAACAAGTTTAAAGTATTATCAACAGTCAACAAGTATTCTTAACAAATTAACAAAAAGTATTCTTGACAAATAACAGAAATATCCTTAACAAATTAACAAAAATACCCTTAACAAATCAACAATACATATTCTCGGCAATCAACAAGACCTGATCTCAAAGAAAGCTTTAACATCAATCAAGCATTCTCAATAAATAATCAAAAGTAACCTCAACAAGACACATTGTCGCAATCAACAACAAGAGGGTCCAAAGGGCCCTGGGTTGCTCACCTGTTTGGCCTAGTGACCTAGATTTTGGCCCAAATGACACAGTATCTAACTTGACCTAGATTTTATAGAGATAAACATTGTGACCAAGTTTCATAAAGATAGAGTCAAAATTGTGACCTCTAGTGTGTTCACAAGATTTTTCAATGATTTGGCCTCATGACCTAGTTTTTGACCCCAGATGACCCAATATCGAACTTGACCTAAATTTTATAATGATGATCATTGTGATCAAGTTTCATGAAGATAAGGTCAAAATTGTGACCTCTAGTGTGTTCACAAGCTTTTTCAATGATTTGGCCTCGTGACCTAGTTTTTGACTCCGGATGACCCAATATCGAACTTGACCAAAATTTTATAGTGATGATCAGTGTGATCAAGTTTCATAAAGATTAGGCCCAAATTGTGACCTCTAGTGTGTTCACAAGCTTTTTCAATGATTTGGCCTTCAAAGGCTTGTGACCCAGTTTTTGACCCCGGATGACCCAATATCGAACTTGACGTAGATTTTATAGAGATGATCATTGTGATCAATTTTCATAAAGATTAGTCTCAAATTGTGACCTTTAGTGTGTTCACAAGCTTTTTCAATGATTTGGCCTTGTGACCTAGTTTTTGACCCCAGATGACCCAATATCGACTTGACCTAGATTTTATAGAGATGATCATTGTGATCAATTTTCATAAAGATTAGTCACAATTTGTGACCTCTAATGTGTTCACAAGGTTTTTCAATGATTTGGCCTAGCGACCTTGTTTCTGACCCCAGATGACCCAATATCGAACTTGAACTAGATTTTACAGAGATGATCATTGTGATCAAGTTTCATAAAGATTAGGCTCAAATTGTGACCTCTAATGTGTTCACAAGGTTTTCCTTTGATTTGACCTAGTGACCTAGTTTTTGACCCCAGATGACCCAATATCGAACTTGACCTAGATTTTATGGAGATGATCATTGTGATCAAGTTTCATAATGATCAGGCTAAATTTGTGACCTCTAGTGTGTTCACAAGCAATTGTGAACGGACGGACGACGGACGGACGGACGGGTGGATGACGGACGGACGAAGAGCGATCACGAAAGCTCACCTTGTCACAAAGTAGTGACAGGTGAGCTAAAAACTGCTCACAACGAAAGTATTATCAACAATCAACAAGTATTCCTAATAAATCAACAATACATATTCTCGGCAATCAACAAGACCTGCTCCCAACAACTTTTATCAACAAATCCATGTCAAGCATATTCTCAATAAAAACATCTTTTAAGAAAATCACTTCTGAAAAATACATAAATAATCTTTAGCACTAAATAACACATAATCATATAATTCATAAAACAATCCCATTGCTTTGGAAATAACGTTTAGAAGAAATGAGCAAGGAAACCAGTTACCTGGCAATACCTGCATGTAACAAAGTTTTTGATATCACTTGTCAATAAGTGGAAGTAACCATAGGTCCATGAAAAGTGTCATAGGCCACCTATACAATATATATAGTATAATATATTATGTATATAAGGATGCCAAAGGACACTTTTCACCGACCTGTGGAAGTAACTAGCCGGGACTTAATGTAACCCCGTAGACACATCAGCCAGGGGGCTGTTGCTGAAGCAAAGAGCTACATAGCGCTTTTCACTGGAGGTGGATTTAATAGAAAGGGAGGTAACTCAATGAATGTGTTCGGCAGTGCTTTGCTTAGACAAGGGACACCATCAGCTACAGATTCTGTGTCTTGGTAGGGCAGTTTATGTTCTTCTTGGTTATTGGCAATGATCATGTATGGTACCATTTTTCAATATTTTTTTCTGTTTAATATGGCAGCTGATTCACCTGGTCAGTATTCACAGAACAGCATTCTAACCAGTATTACGATACCTTGCCGTTCTATATGGAACCAGCAATTTCAAATGTTGAGGACACTCGACACGACTGTTAAATTTTCATTGAAGGGTATTAACAGCTGCAACCAGGAATTGAACCAGGGCTGGTATTCACAAAGCATCTTAATGGAAAACGTAAATATTTTACTAAAGTAAAAAAGTTGAACGGCACATATTTCGCAAGAAACTAAGAATAACCTATATTTTCTTGCTGATTATTGTGGTGCTTTACATAATGCTTTAAAGCAATGCAAAAATTTGCTAATCTTGTTTTTCCTGTTTAACTGAAATTGTAAGATTTTGAGAAAATTCTAAGTTTTCCCTAAAGATTCTTTGTGAATATCCCCCAAGATTACCAGGTTACAAATTGAGCACCTTAAATGACCACAACAACCATACTGTATGAGTGACAAATTGTTAAATATGATGTAAGCAAATGGAGAAAGTAGTACTATTTCATCAAGCGTATTTATACAAGAGGAAGTCGGTTATCGTGGTTGGAAGCTTCAAGGCTTCTATATCACGAAAGTAGCACTATTTTATCAAGCGTATTTGTACAAGAGGAAGTCAGTTATCGTGGTTGGAAGCTTCAAGGCTTCTATATCACGAAAGTAGCACTATTTTATCAAGCGTATTTGTACAAGAGGAAGTCAGTTATCGTGGTCGGGAGCTTCAAGTTTACTGTATCACGAAAGTAGCACTATTTCATCAAGCGTATTTATACAAGAGGAAGTCAGTTATCGTGGTCGGAAGCTTCAAGTTTACTGTATCACGAAAGTAGCACTATTTCATCAAGCGTATTTATACAAGAGGAAGTCAGTTATCGTGGTCGGAAGCTTCAAGTTTTCTGTATCACGAAAGTAGCACTATTTCATCAAGCGTATTTATACAAGAGGAAGTCGGTTATCGTGGTCGGAAGCTTCAAGTTTTCTGTATCATGAAAGTAGCACAATTTAATCAAGCGTATTTATACAAGAGGAAGTCGGTTATCGTGGTTTGAAGCTTCAATGTTTCTGTATCATGAAAGTAGCACGATTTAATCAAGCGTATTCATACAAGAGGAAGTCAGTTATCGTGGTTTGAAGCTTCAATGTTTCTGTATCACGAAAGTAGCACTATTTCATCAAGCGTATTTATACAAGAGGAAGTCAGTTATCGTGGTTTGAAGCTTCAATGTTTCTGTATCATGAAAGTAGCACGATTTAATCAAGCGTATTTATACAAGAGGAAGTCGGTTATCGTGGTTTGAAGCTTCAATGTTTCTGTATCATGAAAGTAGCACGATTTAATCAAGCGTATTTATACAAGAGGAAGTCAGTTATCGTGGTTTGAAGCTTCAATGTTTCTGTATCACGAAAGTAGCACTATTTCATCAAGCGTATTTATACAAGAGGAAGTCAGTTATCGTGGTTTGAAGCTTCAATGTTTCTGTATCATGAAAGTAGCACGATTTAATCAAGCGTATTTATACAAGAGGAAGTCAGTTATAGTGGTCGGAAGCTTCAAGTTTTCTGTATCACGAAAGTAGCACTATTTCATCAAGCGTATTTATACAAGAGGAAGTCAGTTATCGTGGTTTGAAGCTTCAATGTTTCTGTATCATGAAAGTAGCACGATTTAATCAAGCGTATTTATACAAGAGGAAGTCGGTTATCGTGGTAAGAAGCTTCAAGGTTTATGTATCACATAATTAGCACTATTTCATCAAGCGTATTTATACAAGAGGAAGTCAGTTATCGTGGTTGGAAGCTTCAAGTTTTCTGTATCACGAAAGTAGCACTATTTCATCAAGCGTATTTATACAAGAGGAAGTCAGTTATAGTGGTTGGAAGCTTCAAGTTTTCTGTATCACGAAAGTAGCACTTTTTCATCAAGCGTATTTATACAAGAGGAAGTCAGTTATAGTGGTCGGAAGCTTCAAGTTTTCTGTATCACGAAAGTAGCACTATTTCATCAAGCGTATTTATACAAGAGGAAGTCGGTTATCGTGGTCAGAAGCTTCAAGTTTTCTGTATCACGAAAGTAGCACTATTTCATCAAGCGTATTTATACAAGAGGAAGTCAGTTATCGTGGTCGGAAGTTTCAAGGTTTCTATATCACCAAGTCGATGTGCTTCTATGCTGTTCCTGATCACTTGTCGGCATATAAACTTCAGTGTTCTTGGATGGGCTGAAATAAATACAGCCAAGAATACACATTGTACAACTCAAAATTTGATAAGGAGCTCACAATTTCCATGGAGATATCATGCAAATTGTGAATTTGTAAAGATGGACTAACTAAGTTTTCAGACACAAATTAGTATTACATCAGAAATATTGAAAGCCTTCTGCATGTTGGTAAGAGAAAGAAAATGTGACATCTTTTCCTTGCGATTTAGGCCCTGCCAGTTGGCTTCTAAGTTACATGCGTACCTAGAAATTGACAACGCAATATCAATACAAGCCATGGCAGGCATTACTTGTGTTGGTTTATAGACCCTTATCAAATTGTCAGTAGTATATTGAGGCATCAAAATAACTCAGCAGTTAATAAATCAACAAAAGCCAGCTGAGATAAAAAAAAGTTAAACTTATTGCCCAAAAGAATATTTCAGCAGACCGATTGCAACAGTTTCTCTGTCCAATGTTTATTCTAATGCAATCCAATAGACCTACTCAGGATCTCCACTAATCTGTAGGTACAAATAAACTTTTACCGTTATAATCCGTGTGATACATGAATATTCGTATATGGACAATAGAGTTGAGGTCAGTTATGTTTGCATATGAATACAAAACCAGTCTAACTAGGCCAGATTTGTTTGTACCTACATGTAAATTAACGGAAAAACCACCTTGCACAGAGTTCCGGATATCAACTATTCAAACAGATTTGGATACACACAAAATTCTAGCTTACATTGCCAACTGTGCAGTAACTGTTTCAATCCCGAGGTTGAGCTAGGTACCATATCTTTAGCCGTCATATCTCGGTTGTTTGTCAGTGATGGGTCGGCACCAAAGTCCAGTAACCATGACACAGCTTCGCTTTCCTGTTTCCTAGCAGCTAGGTGAAGCGGTGTATTCAAGATTTTGGTGCAGTTTACATTACAACCTAGGAATGAATATACACAAAAACAGGATTAAGAGTTGTCTAAAGACCTAAATTACAGGTCTTTGAGTTGGCTAACTTACTTAATGCGCAAAAATAAAATAAATGCCATTTTCTTACAATTTTTCAGTTATATTCTTAAAGTGTATATAGCTATATCTGACCGGTCATTTAATGTCAAAATAATTACTTGCATCGTTTTAAGTATGATACTAGACTAACGTAATTGCAAATTAAAACTTTGGATGGGTTCTGTGTACTTTGATTCAATCGTCGAAAAAATAGAAGATTCTTGTAATTTCATAGGGTGTTCTAGAACACTTTCATATGAAAGCGGACAATTTGCATGTCAAATAAATCACACAGAGAGTTTCTGTTAAAGCTGAAGCGAAAAATGATCTAATGGATATGAAAGCACAATTGTTTTTCAGTTTTTTATTTTTTTTTAAAAATATCGTCAGATATAGCTCTATACACTTTAATAATTAAACATTGCTTTCCAACAATTTTTCAGTTATATATTTTATAAAAATAACTATGCACATGTTTCCTGGTAATATATAATAACAGAATTTGACAATCATTAGACATACAGTAAAACTTCGTTAGGACGAGCATCGATATTACGAGCACATAGCTTGTTTCGAGCAAATTTCAAAAACCCGACAAATTGACTTTATTTGTTGTATACTATAATCACACCGATATGTCAAGCTCTAGGTTTATTTCGACCATTTGACTTGTCCCATTCAGTCCTAGAGATAAAGAGGTTTTACTGTATAAATTGTACATAATGTGTCACATGTATCGCACACTCATCAGTATACAGTGGAACTCACTTATAGCGAACTCGCTTATAACGTAAACTCGGTTATACCGTAAGGAAAAAAAATCGCCGACTTCGTCCCTTCTTTATTTCAATGTAATACCACTCGCTTATAACGTAATCGGATATAATAAAAATCGGTTATAACGTAATGATTTCTATGTCCCAATGTAACATTTTGAGTGCAATACTGCTCGGTTATAACAAAGGCAACAATTGCGTGAAAAAAATTGTGCATACAATCTTAAAAGGTGTTAAGTAGTTGCGCCTCGGGCATTTATCAGTGCAAATTAACTGGCCTAACCAATAATTATACCCCTAAACTTCGTTGACTTTTCAAGATTATAAGCTTTTATAATGGTTTATTTCGAAAAACTGTAGCTTAAACTAGGAAACGAAATGTTAGAAAACGCAATATTAGACAGAGGATAAAATATGTGGGGCCTTCATCAACCATGTCACAATCTCCAACGGTACTTAATAAATTGTCAAATGGTTTAACGACTAGTGCTTAGAACATGCTTATAAGTGGACATGTTCTATAAGCATACCTTGTCTAACTGCTCAGATAATACCTTACTTCTCACAGATCTAGGATTGATATATTGCAAGTAAGATATTGAATAGAACTATTCAATAGTTAATAATATCTAATAATTGATCAGCATCGTCTATGCTGTTTCTTTAAATCTTCCTAAGCAGTCTGTACGTGCTGTACTTATAAATGACAAACACAATTATTTTAATATACAATGTTTACGGAAATACGTTATATCCAATGCCACATAGCGAAATTACGTTGTACTGATATAGCGAAAATTGGATATAGCAAAAGGATTTGCTAGGTCCCAAGGATTTCGTTATAACCGAGTTCCACTGTATTGCTATATTCTGTATTTTTGTGGGGGATTAAAGTTCATGGATTTCATGATTCACATTCTACCATGAAATTAAATTCCATTAAACGATAATTTTGACCCTTGTATTTTTTTCTTAAAATGCAAAATCTACGAATGAATGTCGCACCAGAATGGCCTTATTTTACCTAAAATGACGAAATGTCCTCCCATCGAAATTGAATGATTTACAGTATGCCTATGTTTAACATTTACCAGCTTTCAGAAGAATTTTCATACAGTTGATACTTCCTTTATACACGGCCGCATGTAGTGGCATTCCATAGTGACAATCTGTATGGTTTAAGTTTGCCCCAGCATCCACCAATAACTGGGCACATTCTACTTTATCTGAAATATTAAAGCACATGTAACTTTATAATCATCATGATGATTCCGAGAACATAAGTCATAAGGTTAAAGCTATGACCTGTATAGATGCCTTCATAGCTCAGTTGTTAGGGCGCTTGCTGTGTCTCAGCTGAAAGCTGATTGGCCGAAAGATGCCATGCTCGGCATAATAACAGGGTTACATTGTAACAAGAGTTTTCTTAGATTTAGTCAAAATCAATAAGGGTCATCTACTGTTGCTGTCCAACCTCCATGTAAAGTTTGAAGATCCAATAGGGATAGGCGTTCACGAGTTATTGCAGGGAACCATTTGATCTACTAACCTTATGAAGAGCAACCGACCAACAGACATGTGCAAAGCAATACAACCCCTCATCAAAGATCAAGGGCATATCAGTAGATGTGTTCTTACCTCTAAGCACAGCTTCATGTAATGGTGATGACAACAAAAGCTGTGGGTTAACATTGGCTCCGTATCGTAGTAACAGTTTGACACATTCAACATTACCGCTAGAACATGCTTCACACAGGGGTGTAGCACCATCTATATTCCTTCCATTTACCTGTTTAAACAAAAAAGTGCTTCCATAGTCAAGTGGTAAGTGCGCTTGCTGTCTAATCTGGCGACTCTGGTTCAAATCCAGACGGAGGTACAAATATATATGCCTGCCATATTTCAGCAAAAAGCTAACTGGAAAATAAAGGCTATGCTCAGCAATAACCTTTATAGTTTAAACAAGGATGTAACAAGAGCTCAAGTGGTTATCAATCGAGAGGTCCCTGGTTTAATCCATGGCCGGATCACTTGGTCACTTCTGAAATACCTTTCAGTGTTTACCACCTAACAAGAGTCTGAGAGATGAACTGTTTGAAAACCTAGAGGTCTTGTCTGGTGTATCAGTGCTGTACACAATCACGGCGCAGGTGAAGGAACTAAGGAGTCTATTGGAACAAGCAGGGCTTTTTACTAGGATGTTATGTAGGAGGCTTTCTGTACATTTGCGCCTAAGCACTAGAGATGGGAGGCAGGTGGGGTAAATTTGAGACAGCCCATTTGAGACAGTCAAATTGACCTCCTAAAGCCTCTTAATGACAACCCTGACAATCTAGGATAACATACCCAGATTCCTTGACGTATCTCACCTCTGTCTGCTTAATTTAGATGTCAGTAGTATCAGAGGTTCTACATTAGCATATATAATGCCCAAATCTGAATCCTAGATTATGTAGATAAATACATTGTGACCAAGTTTCACTGAGTCTTTGATCAATAATTAAAGAATATGCTGAAGATTAATACTGTTTATTTATTCAGAATTACAAAATATTGTATTCAAAGTATATAAGTACATAAAGACAAGTTTTATCCAGTAAAGGCCACCATCAAGATCTTTAGATAAATGTCACAACAATGTAAAGAGCTAGAGTCTATCGAATTAATAAATTTATTAAATAATGAATGCAAGAATAGCTTAACTTAATCTGAGATAAAAAAAACCATGTCCTAACCCAATAAAAGTTATTTGCAATAGATCTCTCATAAAGGCTTGATAAAGCAAATGCTAGCATTAGTGGTTAACTTATAGCCTATAGGTAGGAAACATTACATTTCGCTTATTTAGCTTGATAAGTGATAAGACACACCTTTAATTTAAAGAACCTTTGATTGTCAATGGATACCTACAAACATAATTTTTTACACTTTACTAGGGGGGGGGGTCCTCTGCATCTGGGAGAAATAAATGCGACGAGTAAAGCTTTATAGGATTACCTCTAGAGTGTTAACAATGTTTTTTAGTGATTTGACCTAGTGACAAAGTGTTTGACCCCAGATGACCCAGTTACGAAATTTGGCCTAAATGGTTAATTTGATGTATACGAGGGGTGTTCCAGAAATAATAGGACTTTTCTCATAACTTCTTACTCAACATTTACATTTTAATGAAATTTGTCTCATATGTTCAGCAATGTATGCTCTACAAACTGGTAGCACCAGAATTTTGTTGTTTCTTCTGATGTTCATACACAGTGTTGTCATAGAAACCATGTAACACCAAGGTGGGTCACACTATTATTTGTCATTACTATCCTTATTAAAAATGTGAATATCTCAATAACCTCTTGATAAATATTGACGCCTAAGAGTATGGCATTACGTGGATGACTTTGACATGCGCTTGCAAACTTTTGAAGAAATCGGTCCGTGTTTGTTATCACAAGTCAATAATCAAGGGTATGTATGAAAGTGTGTCTTGTGTGAAAATGACGTCAACGCAAATAAACAGAAATCGCACGATTGTCAAATAATGGTATACATTGGGAAAACCAACAGTGCTAACCAATGAAATGATGAAATTCATAAAATGTAGTGGCATTAAGCAGTGACTTGTATTCTGTTGGCTCAAACTGTTTACAGATCGCGGATTTATAAACTTACAAATAAGCACAGGCGAGGTAATAGAAAATTAAGTTGACGTTAATAAACACTGTTTGTACCCTGATAGACGCTCCAAGGTTTGAGCAATTTCTAACATCATTGCAAGACATTTTTGTGAACAGGGTTACGGAAACACATCTAAACACTCGGAACAGTGTTATAAGATCTGTTTAGAAAGACATGATGACTATAAACAAAAATATTAAAAGTTTCTTTATATCAAAATACTGTGCTTGAAATGCGACGTCATTATAACGTGTGACCCGCCTCCTTGATACTTAGCATATTTAATGTTTAATAAATTTCTTATTGTTCATCCAATTACTTTGATATTTGGCATATTTGTCAGTGAAAGATCAAAATTTAACTATATAAAATTAGTTTTCTTAATTTCTGATCTGCCGTGCTGCTATGAAAAAAGTCCTATTAATTGTGGAACACCCCACGTATATGCCAAATAACATACCTGAGCTCCTTCCTCAAGAAGAAGTTTTACACAATCTACATGTCCATGGAAAGAGGCTTCATGTAATGGTTGAACTAAATCAAAGTTGGAGAGGTTTACCATATGACCTTCCCTGATAAGTCGTCTAACAGAGTGAACGTCACCAGATTTACATGCAGAATGTAATGGGTAACAATCTGAAATTAATGCAAACAGGTGAATGCAAACATTTTTTTAAAAACTAGAAGCCGTCACGGACGGGTTGTGCTCCCCCATCAGATGTTTGTCACAGAAAGGTACAATATTTGCATTGATGATATATGATGTGGCATATATATGATGAGAACTTTTCTACATGTATATGAATCTTGGACAAAAAGCTAAGTACGAAAAAACAAAGTACAATAACTTCAAAAATAGGTTATGTAGAGTTGTGGTTCTTGAGCATAGTGTTTCAACTCATTAAGATCTATCGACCTATGAAGTATCCTGGTGATATCTCATATACCGTATATACTTTTTTAGTTGAGGTCCGACAAGAAGCTTTAGTATGAAAAAAAAACCCAAAGGGTAATAACTCCAAAAATAAGTTATGCGGAGTTGTTGTTCTTGAGCAGTGAACTTCTACTCATTAAGATGTATCTACCTATGAAGTTTCATGATGATACCTCGCATACTGTTTTAGTAAGGATCCGGACAAAAAGCTGAGTATGAAAAACAAGAGGGCCTGAAAGGCCCTAGGTCGCTCACCTGTTGCACATTGGTCTAGGTATCAGTACAACCTACATTCTGACCATATAAATTTCATGAAGATTGGATCAAAATTGTGACCTCTGGTGTAAACACTAGGTTTTTCTATGATTTGACCTAGTGACCTAGTTTTTGACCCAACATGACCCCAGTTTCAAACGGGGCCTAGATTTAATAGAGAACAACATTCTGATTAGGTGTCATGATGATTGGATCAAAACGGTGACCTCTGGAGTGAACACAATGTTTTTCTAAGATTTGACCTAGTGACCTAGTTTTTGACCCGGCATGACCCAGTTTCAAACTTGGCCTAGATTTCATAGAGAACAACATTCTGACCAAGTTTAATGAAGATTGAATCAAATTGGTGACCTCTAGGGTGTATACAAGGTTTTTATAAGATTTGACCTAGTGACCTATTTTTTTACCCTGCATGACCCAGTTTCGATTTTGTCCTAGATTTCATGGAGACCAACATTCTGACCAAAGTTCATGAAGATTGGAACAAATTTGTGACATCTAGATTGTACACAAGATTTTTCTAAGATTTGACCTAGTGACCTAGTTTTTGACCCCAAATGACCCAGTTTCGAACTTGGCCTAGACTTCGTGGAGAGCAACATTCTGATCAAGTTTCATGAAGATTGGACCAAAACGGTGACATCTAGAGTGAACACAATGTTTTTTTGAAGTTGACCTTGTGACCTAGTTTTTGACCCTACAGGATCCACTTTCGAACCTGGCCTAGATTTCATGCAGAACAACATTCTGACTAAGTTTTCTGAATATTGCATCAAAACAGTGACCTCTAGAGTGTACACAAGGTTTTTCTAAGATTTGAGTTAGTGACCAATTTATTGACCCCATATGACCAAGTTTCGAAATTATGCTATATTTCATAAAGAACAACATTCTGACAAAGTTTCATGAAGATTGGATCAAAACTGTTGCCTCTAGAGAGAACACAAGGTTTTTCTAAGATTTGACCTAGTGACCTAGTTTGTGACCCCACATGATCCATTTTCAAACTTGGCCTAGATTTCATGGAGAACAACAACCTGACCAAGTTTCATGAAGATTGGATCAAAACTGTTTCCTCTAGAGTGAACACAAGGGTAATTGTTGATGAACGACGACGGACGGACGGACAAAGAGTGATCACAAAAGCTCACCTTGTCACCAGGTCACTATGTGACAGGTGAGCTAACAAAACATAAAGTGGTAGGGGTAAGATTTTTTGCGTAAATGCTATTCTTAGGCTAAAGAAATTTTACACGAATAATTCCTCGTGTAAATGAGGTAAAGAAATAACGATCGTTCGGAAAATGGTACTATTCGGTTTAGGGTCGGATACCAGTATAGTCAAAGAGACATTCGACCAGTTTAATTTGTCAACAACTTACAATACTGTAAGTGGTGCGATGTATTTTTCTTGCTTTCAAACACTAAAATACACTTAGTTTAGTTAAAGAACAAATATAATGTCATAATTTACCCGACGTGTTTACATCCATTAGTGTGTCATTTTGACCTATTTCTTACATAATGCTCTTCACGATTGAAGAGTACAGGAATTTGAAAATGCGCGGGAAATATTCGGATTAGATCCATATTACAGTTGTTTAGGGTATAACGGATCACTAACGACATTGCTGATTACGAGGATATGCTTATTTTGTCAAAACAAAAAATGTTGCAAATGTTTAACACATTACCAACATTTTCAGCATAAAACTCTTGATTTTTACACGAGTAATCGTATGCCAAAGCTACACAGTCGATATGTCAATAGCGAATCACTTTGGTCTATAGCGGATCACTACATTTCTTTCAATTGGAATCATCTCAAAAGCTATGTAACCTGTCAGATAAGACAAAACACCACCAGATATGATCCAATTAGTGTTGAGGCAAAAGGATTTCATAACAAAGTCGCTTAAAATGAGTCAAAATTTAATAGCTCCATTGACAAGACATGGGGATAAGAAACTGAGCAAATTAACGAAGAATATCAATGGACTAGTATATTATTAATACATACAAGTATTATACAACTACAATTTGATAAAAGTATCATATACTTATTTTGCATTTGTAATACCGGTAACTGGATCACAAAACAATGGACAAATAATTGCAGAATATAAACAAAACAATGATATCCAGTAGCGTAGCCGCCGCTAGGCCATAAGGCCCGGGCTACACATCATGTCGAGAAAAAAAATAAGTTTAACTTGATATCAATATATGGTTACATGTATACAGTTGAATTATAAGTATTACTGTACAGTTTTTTTTAAAAAAAAACGATGCGTAGGCACATTACATTAAATCATTGATTTAGTCGTTGTGATATTTTGTAAAATTAAAAAAAACTTTGAATACTCCTAAATATACGTCGAAACGCACCAGTACCCTTTAAGCAAAAAAATTAACTACGGGCCTACACATTGATAAGGTCCTAGCTACGCCCCTGATATCTGCTTAACTAAATCAAGGAATTACATATAAGGATTGGTGACTTCCTATACAGTACACTGACGAGATTAGATTATCCTCGCCGTCGAAATATCGTATACCTCCCTGACTAAATGCACTTTTCCATTGAGTGATCCGTTGTACACAAATCGACGCGGTACCTTTGAACTAAGTTTACCAATATTTGTATCAATATAAATATAATTTGATGGTTATAGACAGATTATGCATATTACAATCAATATTTTACATATTTTTTTCTTATAAATTTGCAAATTACCTAAGATAATTAAGGCCAATTTTCGGTTTAGCGTTTTCCCCGAGCACGCTTTTACCGCTTCACCGTGCGTGTCAACTGCTAAACTTGAAATTAACAAGTTATTGAATCTGTTATAGTGCGTTAGCGACTAAGCTGGACCCCCATAAACCTTAAATATCTTAAAAAGTCCAATGCCGTTTAGAACAAAAATGGGTATGTCTTCGTAAAACATCCTTACCAACTCTCATAAAATAAAACAGAATTTTGAGTCCACAGAAAAGTGCACTTTGCATAGACACCTAATGCAAACTTTTAAGTCTAAAACAGGGTAAATACGTATGGGTGATTAAAGTGACCGGAACAGCAAATGTCAACAATTTGGCCCAGTATAATTGTATATTAAGTCACACACAAGTGACTGTTGAAAATATATAATGAGGCCCATACATGAATGTTTATCTTAGTTTGTATAACTGAAGCAGCTTTGTAGAAATATTTGCAAGAAAAACAATGTATTTCTTGTTTGTAAAAATGATCATTAGAATCAGAAGAAGGGCCTCAACTATATACACATTAATGACCAGACAAATGTTGGTCAAAGTTATACAATTATACCGTTATAGTTGTAACATAATACAATAGCATTATTCTAACTAGCTGATCGTAATAGCTTATTTTACTCCCTGTCTATTTGTTGATTAAAATACCAAAAATAATACATTAGACCCAATTGGGAAAACATTAATTAGACAGTAAAAAAATCTGAAATTTAAACACAGAGTTGGTAAAGGTAATTTAGTGAACTATGCCAAATTTCAATAAAATTGCATAATTACTCTTAAAGATATTTAAGGTTTATGGGGGTCCAGCTTAGTCGCTAACGCACTATATTTCTCAACAAATATAAGGACAAAGCATCGAAAGGGTTCAATTATTGAGGTCAATCATTAAATATTTTCTGGAATTTATCAAATTTCTACGTGTTTATGAGACTGATCCTTATTGACAATGATCCGCTATACCCTAAACAACATTCTGACAAAGTTTCATGAATATTGGATCAAAACTGTTGCCTCTGGAGTGAACACAAGGTTTTTCTAAGATTTTACCTAGTGACCTAGTTTTTGACCTTACATGACCCAGTTTCGAACTTGGTCTAGATTTTACAGAGAACAACATTCTGACCACGTTTCATGAAGATTGGATCAAAACTGTTGCCTCTAGAGTGAACACAAGCAAATTGTTGACGGACGGACGGACGACGGACAGAGAGTGATCACAAAAGCTCACCTTGTCACTATGTGACAGGTGAGCTAATAAATGAGGTATAATTTTAAAGCTGAATAATAAATCTATTGCTTAGACTTATTAGTGTTTTCCAAAGTATATTAGAACATGAGATATAAGGTGCTGAAAACGGACGAGATTTCGCGAGATTTCAGAGGACCTGCCACGAGATATCGTGAGATTTGATACATGTTTCCAATCTGTGTAATTTAGGTCTTTGATATAACGGATCAGTCTCAGAAACGCAAAGGATGTTTTTTAATTCAAAGAAAAATCACAAATATTTAAAGATTGACCGCAATAATTGAACCCTCTTGACGTTTTGTCAGTAATGTTGTTTTTTTCACAAATTACAGATTTAACAATGCGCTAATTTCACGACACGCGCGGTGAAGCGGAAACTCGTGCTAGAGGAAAAGGGTATAACTCTAACGCAGTATTTGGACATGTGGCACCTAAAGTAAATCAGGTAAAACAACATAAACCTATTGGAAAAGGGATTATCTGCTCAATGTGTACCGCAATTTTAATTTTCTTGGTGAATAAAAGTCAACAGGTAAAATAAACTTCCGCTCTCCCTAAATCGATGTAATGGTCAGTGATTTCTGTTTATATTGACATTGCAGTATATCGCGTTAGAGTTATAACATCTTTATAAGGAAAAAAATCTGTAAACATGTTGATTGTATTATCCATATTTTGACAATAACCATCAAATTCTATTTATACAATATAAATAGACCTATTGGTTAATTGGGTCCAAAGGTACCGCATCGATTTGTGTATTAGTAGTGGTAAAAGAGGCTTCTTGAAGGTGGTTCCAGTGGGTCCAATGTCAGGTTAGTAGATCAGGTCACTGGAGGTGGTTCCAGTGGGTCCAATGTCAGTTAGTAGGTTAGGTCACTGGAGGTGATTCCAGTGGGTTCAAGGTCAGGTTAGTAGGTCAGGTCAGGTTAGTAGGCCAGCCTTACGTACGTTCATTAAGAAAACGTCCGCCGCGAGAATTAGTTCGTTGAACGATTATAATCATTCGCCGCAAACAATTTCAAGATGGCGGAGATAGACGATTTAATGGCCTTACTTGTTCTAATAGATTTTCAGCCGTAGATTGAAAATTAGGAACTCAGTAATACTTCTTTCGTGTTCTATTTTTTCAGCTTTGGTGTCCACACTGTATCACAAATGCAAAACACATACAATCTACAATTAATGTATAAATCGCTAAGTTTGTGATAAATTAAATCAAATATTTATCTATCCGCCATCTTTGTTCGCTTGGCGAGCTATGTAAAGGTCGTTCGCGATTGGCTAACATGTTCGTGAACTTATAATAATAATAATAATAATATTAATGACTTTATTTAACGAAGGTTACACACATTAAGTTAATACATTTCATGTATAAACTTATTTACAACTTGGCCTTCTAATTTACATATATAAACACAAATCAGTACAATTAAAAGACACAAATACAAATCAATAAAAAAAAATACATGTACGCCCGACAAACACTATGAAAAACATACATACAACTAATAATATCTCTTTCAATTTGATAGGAACATATTGATCATTTTAACATTCTAGTATTTACAATAGTATGGCATAAAACTGTGGCATTTAAAGAGTAGTTTTCATTGAATAAGGTTAGGTTTGCATCTGTTTAAACAGCAAGTGTCTTTAAAAAATTTTTTGAATACCTTTAAACGAGCCACATTTCTAATATCCATTAGAATCGTATTCCATATTTGTGTGCTAGCATAGCTAAATGTGTCTTTAAGATGTTTGGTTCTAGCTTTCAAAGGAACAAGATCATTTCGTGCTATAGAACGGAGATTGTAATTAGTGTTCATTAACGCGAACTCACGTATTGTTCGCGAACGTGGGCGAGCGTTTTCGTTAATGTACGCACTGCAGGTCACATGGTAAGTAGGTCATCCATTTTTAAAAAAAATATTTGATGCAAAGATTAGTACAATTATGTTATATGGATCTGAACTGTGGGGTTTAAAATGTTCACCAAAGATGGATTCTCTCCAGTTTTATGCTTGTAAACGCCTGCTACATGTCAGCAACAATTCATGTAACAATGCTGTGCTAGGAGATCTGGCGCGTTTTCCCATGTACATACTTGCAGCAAAACGTTGTATCAAATACTGGTTGCGGATAGTGTCAATGCATTCTAGTAGGTATGTTCGATTATGTTATAATATGCTTGTACATTATGATGCTCTTGGTTATCACAACTGGGCTACAGATGTCAAAAAGTGTCTCCTTGAGAATGGGTTCGGCTATGTTTGGGAGGCCCAGTGTGTGAATAGACCAGACTTATTTTTGAACAAAGACTTAAAGATGAATTTATTCAAAATTGGCGATCTGAATGTGCTAGCACAAGTAAACTGAGTCTTTATGTAAATATCTAGACATATTTTGTATGTGAAAACTGTATTAAAGTTATTGACATTGATAAATTTAGGCGCGCTATGGCGACATTTAGATTCTCGTCGCATAGTTTAATGGTCGAAACGGGTCGATACCATGATATACCAAGGGAGTATCGCAGCTGTCTTTATTGTGAAGGTTATATTTAGGATGAAATCCACTTTGTTTTTAATTGCCCTCTATATGATGAAATTACAAGTAAATATATTCCGAAAATATATAGCACAAACAAGTCAAATCTTAGTTTCTATAGATTGTTATCCGATAATAATACTGATACAATAAGACAGCTTGCAATGTTCCTATATTATGCTTCTCAGAGACGAGAGGAGTTTTTGAAATCATCATTTGTACAATAAATGTTGTTGTTTATACATGCTGTTAATCAAATGCCATTGTTATAAAAATGTATATGAATTGTCATTACCACACTAACCACTACATTTGGTATATTTGTATGTTAAATATGTTGTGTATGGGCCGGTGGCCTAATCATATTTCTAAATAAACTGGTAAACAGTTTCTGTCCTAGATCTAGATTTGTTGGTAAGCTAGATCATTCCCACGAGGGTAAGTAGGTTATGCCATAAGTCTAAAAGATCATGCCCAACAGGTTAGTGGTTTCAGTACATGATGTTACAAAATGTTTGAGCTAACTTTTTTTGTCTATGTTGGGGTAAATGTATAATTTTTTTAATTATCCAACCATCCTATTCAGTTAAATATGTTCATTCGTTGTTTTGATTTCAACTTGTTTATACCGCCACCGTTGCCTAGTGGTTAGAGCCTTCACCTCCGGAGCGGAAGGTCAAAGGTTCGATTCCCGGCGGAAGCTGGGTAAGAACTGATGCGACCGGTTGGTGAGCAGCCAGCTAGTTAAAGAATGGTATACCATAGGCCCATCTCTACCAGGCGCCCGACAATATGAGAAGGGATTCGAGAGGTTCTGTGCGCAAAAAGAATAGGTGTCTCATAAGTCAAATTGGCTGACCCTTCAATAGGGGTGACACTATAATAAACAAAACACTTTACCTTTACTTTGCTTTATATTGTGGAATTAAGAAAGGACTTCTCACACTCGCTGTATTTTCTGTGTTTTTATTTAAAATATGCCCAGACTATTTTCGCCTTAACGGCTCGTCAGTGTGGATAAAAATATTATACACAGGGTGTCCAAAAACAGTATACAGTTTCGGGGTATTTTTTATCAACTCTTAATGTTCTGCTATCGCAAAGAAATTTTGCACATTGTTATACAAAATATGTAAGTTTTTCTGGTACCAGTTTAAAAACTGTAAATCGAATAATTTTTAAAAAATGTCATTTTCTAAAAAACACCTTATTTTGACCATGACGTCATTTTGACGCAATTTACGACGTTTTCACAATTTCTGTCTGTGTCATGTTTCCCATTTTTTTTAAAAGTGTTAATTAAATTTACACAGATTTCTACGAACTGGTCTTCTTAAATTGCATTTTGATGTTGATCAGAAGAAAAGTTGTGTATATTAGCATTTGATTGTACATTAGCGATCTCGGATAGCCCCCAAAAAATCCACATAAATTAAGACCCGGGCTTTGGGCGGGCCATTCCACTCTGCATTGGAATTTGCTATAAATTATTTTGACAACAAATGTTCCTTGTAATTCACACAACACCGTGCATTGCCATGTGTGACTATGGCTCCACATGCATGAACCATACATCATTGGATTCGCTGCGTAGTTCAGAAATAACTTGCTTAACAAAGGCAAGTAACACATTGGGGGTTTACTTCTTCCTATTGTGTTGTCGAAATCGCAATCGAATAGTCTATTTAAAGCCAACAAACATGCCCATGCTCTTGAGACACATCATGTATATAATATCAGTTTAGACATTTGTGAAATGCAATGCAAATATTCCAAGAATGCGTGCAAGATGGGAAACGCCAGAAATATAGAAATTGTGAAAACGTCGCAAGTAACGTTAAAATGACGTCATGGACAGAATACGGTAATTTTAGAAAATTTACATTTGAAAAAATAATAACCAAGTTACAAGTTTTAAACTGATGCCAAATAAAAATTTCATCTTTTGACTAACCATGTACTAAATTTCTTTGCGATAGCAAAACGTTAAGATTTTATTTAAATGCACTGAAACTGTATATCTTTTTGGACACCCTGTATATGCGACATAAACAGATTTAGCCATAAGTACAAGTGTACTTAATAACAAGAATCCACAGCCAGTCTATGCAGCTCACAGTAAGATTCATTTAGCGACACATTTCTCTATGGAAGGGAATATCCGCCAGTATATGCATGCATTTGTCATTTACACGCAAGAATATGTAATTTACATACATAGAGTAAGGAAAGAGTCAAGCCACGTGCCACTTACTGAAGGAAAGAAGCACAAAGACACACGGCTGTTGCAGTTAGTTTAAAACGAATGAAAGAAGGCAAGATGCAATTGTCATTTAGCAATATGCATGTAGCAAGACAACATAAAATTGTCACTTAACAGCATGCATGTACTGGCGGATATTCCCTTCCATAAAAAGTTCACTTAACAGCATGCATGTACTGGCGGATATTCCCTTCCATATGAGTATATAGGAGGGCCTTGCGCAAGCGCCAACATGGTTTGACGTGCGACCTATGCTACCGATGGCATCATAGATCATGCAACACAGGTAAGAATTATTTTGAGTTCTGAACATTGTTTTGCTGATTCTTATTTTATCCATCCGTCCAAGCAGACATGATATGAATATTGTGTTTAACTTGTCCGTCCATCTGTCTGACTGTCTAGTTGAAAATCTGAATATATTATGTTAAATTTATAAATATTTGTTGATATGTTTCGTAAGTTTTTATGCCCCTGTAATTACTGATATAATAGACACCATACTATATATATCAACACGATTTCATGAAATTACTTAACAAACAACAAATAAACAAAAAAACCCACATTAAATTAACTACATTATGAAAATATCTCTGGGGTTGAATGAGCCGTGGGGTTGAATAAGCTGACATTCCTAGATTCCTAGACAAACAATGTGACCAAGTTCCAAAAGTATGTAAAAATGTCATCAAGTGTTAACAGTTCAATAGTTGACGACGCATTTGTGACCCCTAGCGATTACACAAAGTTTTTTTATTTGACCCAGCGGCCCCGTTTTTTTTATACCTCGGATGGCACAGTATTTTGCTTGACCTACATTTTGTTACTTAAGATTATCATTATTATCCAATTTTCATAAAGGTTACAAGTAAACTAAAATGGCAACATTGACTACATAGGCTTTTCTAAAATTTGACCTAGTGACCAAGTTTTTGATACCTGAATGAGCCAATGTCTGACTAAACCTCGATTTTGTTGAAATGATCATTATGACTAAGTTTCATAAAAAATTAGGTCAAATTGCAATCTGTAGCGACTACACACGGTTTTGCTATTATTTGACCAAGGGACCTAGTTTTTCATACTTTGTTGAGATGATCGTTGTGACCGAATTTCATTTGAATAGACCAAAATTGCTATCCGTAGTGACTACAAAATTGTACAGTTTTTATGATGAACTGAAACAAACGAAACTCGGGATACATCTTAGGTTGGAGCATTACATTGGTTTTCAGTTCCTTCAGAGCTATATGAACGTGTTACTATTCTCTGAGTGACGGGAACTGAAAAGGGGTTCAATAGAATAAGTACAATAGTCTATACTAATTTATTTAAGATGGATTGTGAAACAAGTTTTTCCTACTGAATATTTATCACTCTCAACTCCTCATTCCTTATGTTATCCATCACCTTGGGTTATGAAAGAAGAGAAGCCAGTTGTCCTTTAACGCTGAGGGTCTAGAAAGGGAATTTCCGGTACCATTTTGATTTCGTCTTTGGTATGACCATGCAGTAGAAAGGAAAGACAAAGAAATGATGACATTCTTGATTTTATTATAAAAACAATGGTTAAATTTTATGTTATCGACAACTCATCATTAACAACAAATACAATACAAGAATTGCCACCAGAGAGTGGGTGACAAATGATACCCCATACGATAAGGCCTTGTCACTTTAGTATGGCAACCAGAATGTGACTTTTTTAACCGGTGCACATGGACTGACTGACTGACAAGTTTACACCAATATAACTCCCTAACATTGTGTTGTAGGGTTATCAGGCCCGTATCCAGAGGCCAAAAAGCACCGAGGAAAATACTTTCTATGGTCAATTTGAGTCATTTATTTTCTAAAAAAAAAACATGCATGATTTCATTGAGGTAAGCACCTCGGTGTGCCACAGTGTGTCTACCGGCCCCTTTATAATTAATCTATATTTGGCATATTTAATGTAACAAACGACTATCAATCTCTTATATAAGAATATTGCAGCAATGGAAATTAGATACAATATGTAACAACAACACAGACAATTATCCAAACCATAGAAAATACCCGAATCATTTGACACCAATATAACAGAAGTATAGTGCAGAGTTATTAACCCAATCTCCTTCCCTAAAAAGCGGAGTTATTAGCACCACCTCTTACCTTCAAATATATATAATTTAACAGCAAATTTTTGAACATATTTCGATCTAGTTGCATGTTTTCGTCCAAGAGTAGCATTTTAGATGAAAAACATGTTGGATGACGAAAATGGTAGTTTTATGCTCAAGATGTAATACACACACCTCTTACCTTCAAATGAATATAATTTAACAGCAAATTTTTGAACATATTTCGATCTAGTTGCATGTTTTCGTCCAAGAGTAGCATTTTAGATGAAAAACATGCTGGATGACGAAAATGGTAGTTTTATGCTCAAGATGTAATACACACACCTCTTACCTTCAAATGAATATAATTTAACAGCAAATTTCTGAACATATTTCGATCTCGTTGCATGTTTTCGTCCAAGAGTAGTTTTCATCATTATACTAAAATCAGTGTTAAGTCAATTCCCCTGACTAACATTTCAGATGAAAAATATGCTGGTTGAACGAAAATGGTAGTTTTATGCTCAAGATGTAATACACACACAAAATTAAAGAAGCAAAACTTCCCGCAGAAATAAATACCCATTTTTAGTGCATCATTCTGGTTCATCCAGTGTATATTTTTGTCCAAAACATACATTCTGGAGACTTGACTAACTCACAAGAATGGCATGCATTTAAAGGTCAGGGTCAAGTTCGTATCTACACAATATACACTTACCCGTATCCTTGAAACTGTATTAAAAAAATCATTTAATACATGGGTGTAAAAAATCAAGGATTTTGGAAATATGACAATTTTGTGGGGTAAAAACAATAATATCCAATTTCAAGAGAATCTATTAAAAGAAAATTCCTTAATCATGGAGGACTTGAGAATGGTCTTTTGCTCTACCAAAATACAAGCCCAATGATTGATTCTGACTTTCCAGTAATTAGATACATAATTCAATGGTTCAATTTGAGCAAGACAACTGGAATGGAGGCTATAAATATAGATATATACATATAATACATGTATCCAATATGAGATTTTTAGCTCAAACATATTAGTAAACAATAAACATAATGATGAGAAGTATGTCATGAAATGTAATGATACTAACCACATCCTATCAATAAACAAAAAATGTAGGAGGGGTACCGTATTTTGAGTTTCGGGCAAATGCGAAATATTTTTATTTCTTCATTTTTTTCACAATTATTGTAGACAATTTCATACAAAAATATCAAGATATTACATTACAGCATTTCTTCCGAACCTTTCCAAACACTCCTTGTACATGATCAGCATGTACCATTACACCACTCTATTCTGTTGTAGACGGTAGATGTGTCCCCCACCGACATAAAATCAGCCATTTTGAATTAAAGGTAACATTATTTTCATAGCACCAACTGACTTCAAATGCAAGTTTTACGAAAAGTTTATCTTTTGCATGTAATGTCGACAACCTCTGTATCAACTTTGAGAACCATAGGTTTAATATCGTAGTCCCCATATTATCAATCAGTCACCGTCTACTCATACAGTGAGAGCTGTATCACATAACCTGAAAGTTCCATGAGGATCTACCAGTAAACTTTGGTAATGCAGCTGTCAGTGCTCTAATTAAGGATATTTTTTTAAGATAATACTGAAAACTGTATAGGGGTCAATATATTACATGTAAGAATGTTACAACTACTTCAGCTATCATCTGTGGCTCTTACCGTTGAGACTGAAGACTTGTTATTTAACTTGACAAATCAGTATAATGTTGAGTTTATTTGAAGCAAGTTATTTCAAATCCAACATGGCCTATGAAAGTTATAGATCAGACACAAAAATACTCAAACAGCCTTTGGTCTCTTGGTTAACATGATTTTAATGGTTTTGAACATTACACATCATCATTAAAATTATGGTGATCATTTGTGGTAGGTCATATCAAAATTGGATGAGGCATATGCAGGGGTGCCAACATTGCCAAATTAAAAATCAGGAAACTTACTGTGGCCGAACATTTTTGCCAAGCAAAGGGCCTTCAATGACTCCATTTCCATATTTAATAAAAAGGTTTTATTCAGAAAATAATTCATAGCAGTTTAAATTGACAATGACTTTGCCATTTCTTGATATTTATATCAAATAACTTTAATTTTGGTCAGAATTCATAGCCTTTTCAGGTATAATAGATCCGGAAATCCGGGTAAATCAGGAAAATTGAAACCCCTACATATGAAGTTGGACGAGGCATATAAAGTTATGGTGAGACAGATTTGATAAATCTATGGCACCCACAATTTTGTAGGCCCGAAAAAATATTTTCACAATCTCTTGCGATACCTGTAGTGTTTATAAACAAGACAGAACAACATATCTAATGATGTATCAATGTTATGGTAACCGTGGTTACCCTGTAACCATGAAAAAAAAAAAAAATCCACAAAATTCTCTCCTCAATCGTCCATTCCGATATTTCTATACAAATATGACATAGATTCATGATTGTGAATTCTCCTGATAGCTTCCACCAACATTCCACTTATGTCTACAGTCTTTATTTTATGGCACTGCATTTTCTGGATCTCATGAGGAACTGTGTTGGTAACCACTACCTGTAATAAATGAAGATATATCATTTAACATTGTGTAAAAAGATAAACGTAAAGTTTGTTTATTATAGTGCCACCCCTATTGAAAGGCCAGCCACATTGACTAATGAAACCCTCTATCTTTCATGCCAACAGTACCTCCCGAATACCTTCTTGTATTGCAGTGTGCCTTGCAGAGATTAGCCTACGGTAACCATTCTTTAACTCGCTCGCAGCTCACCTGTCACATCATTTCTAACCCAGCTTTCGCCTGGATTCAAACCTAAGACCTCCTGCTCCAAAAGCGGATACCCTTACCACTTGGCCACATTCACAGTAAATGATAGAAGTCCAAACCAAAAGATGACAAAAAGCCCCAGTATCACCCGTTATGAAGGCCTTTTTTAAGTGACTCGACATTCAAAATCAATCAGTTTAAATGCATGTATTCACACAATTTTTTCAATACCGTATAAAATGTGGAGACGTACACTATTGCTAATAATTGATTCTCTTTGTACTATTTGTTAATGATCTTATATTTAAATGAGGTGGTAATTTTTTACCAAAAGACTTTAGATTCATTACCATTTCATGAAATAAATTATTAAGTTTATATTCTGATTGTATTCAATAGGGAATAGTGAATGTAACACTAGTAAAGTTTCAACTCTTTATTTACAAGACTCTCAAAGAGCAGAAACATTACTTGTATTTATTTATATACAGTGCCCAACAAAAGTTTGGAGACAAATCAGAAGATTTGTGTTGATCTGTTTTATGGAAACCTTCTTGTAATTCATTATTAAAACGAACAATTTAATAAAAATATGAAAAGTTTTGTAAAAAAATCATTGAAACATCACCATTTTCATTAAAGGGAAGCAATAAGAGCAGACAACAATCAAACACAATGTTTTCTTCAGGTATTTTGCCAGATTACTACGATAGGGGTAAATTTTATGGTTGTCTCCAGACTTTTAGTGGGCACTGTATTTGTTCTTACTTCATCAATACATGAGTCCTCAATGAGCCTTGGTGCATCTGAAGACAAGAGACCATGAGTAGCCATAGCATAAATCTTATATGCTCCGCGTTCCTTCAGTACCTCTGAGATCTTCACAAATGACATCACATCATCAATCATATCATCCTGTAAGGTAAATTGGTGCATATCTTATACTTTGTTTGTTTAAATTGTTGCCTCCTTTTCAGCACTTTTGTTTGTTTCACTAGTTGCCCTACATCTAGTTTGTTTATTTATTGGCCAATTTTCCCGCTTACAATGAGAAGGTCATAAATACAAAATCCTTTTTTTTTGAGAGAACAAGAAAAAACTATCCTAAAATAACTCTTTACGTATGGTGAAACAAGCTGTTACTACTTCAGCTTGGTCAACATGACAAGTTCCGATTTTCATGAAAATAGGCTCATAAGAAGCATCTTGTAGTGCTAATTTTAAATATGTATCAGTCGTATAAGGTCATAGTAGTAGTTACAACCTTCTCATTCTAAGCCAGTGAATTGTAGCCCAGTTTCCCCAAAGTTGAAGTACTGTTTTAATGTACAAAGTGCATACAGAGAAGTTGTCAACTGTTTCTCTTTTAAAAATTCCCAACATAAAAAAAATCAAAATGCACCCCTACTGTATGAACACTGTAATGGTTTATTTAACAGTTCTGTTATACTGTTACAAAATAAGTCTTGTATAAAGTTTCTTACTTTAAGATGTACATTATTTGGAGACTTTGAAAGGAAGATTACCCTGTACAAATATTTAATTACAGTAAAATCATTTAATTTCAATGGGAATAATTTAATGAATCTGGTTAAAAAGATCATTTTGCAGGGACCTAATTTCAAGGATATCTTACTCACAAAGTCATATCCTATAGAAATTATTAATATTCGTAGGGATTTAATTTTGTGGTTCAGATTATCCAAGAAATAAAATTCGCTTTGATTTTACAGTATTTAAAGATAAATGAAGGTACATACCACAATGATTGCAATTCTTCCACCAACATCACCTACAACATTTAAGGGAGGTTTCTCCTTGGCGTGCATGGCTGAAAGTAGAAGAAACAGTGTAACATTATCATTATGATCCTGACCACCAATCTCACTAAAATCAGACCTATATAATTACGCTCCACTACTTTGTGCTGATAATAGAATCTGACCACATCCTGTATGGGGTTATGTTGATGTGAACGTTTACATAATCTAATCAAATCTCTACTTTTACAAATATGAAAGTGCAGTACTCTGCTGTTCTGCCTAGTTTACAGTGAGAGAGATGGTTTAAACAAAGAGTTGATTAGCTATACTATTACATGCACTAGCGAGGTCATTTGAACGTGGCCTCTTATGTAGTGTTATCAGATCTAACTTAAACAGCATAAGGGAATGGAACAAATGTTAAGATCTGATTTTAATGAGATTGCCTCAGCACTCACCTCAAGCATGTTCATTGTAAGAAAAGTGAAAAACATTTCTTACCATTATATACCAATGATTGTAGAGAAAAAGTAAGCTTACTATAAAATGCAGGTAGAGATATAAGCAAAGTTACATACATCTAAGTGAAATTTTCTATCATGCAAGGAAAAACAAGACTAAGCTCTATCTTAACTTCAATAATTTTTCTAAAACATTTAATCCAAAACTAAATATAAAATATAATATATACTAAATATAATGAGAAATTAAGCCCTACATAGTTTAACGGTGTGAAAAAACTTTTGATTTTCTACACAAAAGAGGACCTATGTTTACCGGTATGTGGATTTAACATTAAGTTGGGATGTTAATACAGTCGTTTTGTTCAACAAAATTCTAGTAAATAATTCATTGCATCAGAATAATGAATATGGGGCATACTGTAAAATCATTAATTTTCATGGGGGATTAAATTACGTGGATTTCGTGGTTCACCTCAACCACAAACTTTAATCCAAACGATCATTAATTTTGACCCTTGTTTTATTACCTAAAATGCAAAATCAACGAATTCAAGTCCCAACGAAATCGTCTTTTTTACCAAAACCACGAAATTTTGTACCAACAAAATTAAATGATTTTACAGTACATAGAAAACACTAGGAAAGGCTTGCTTCAACCTGAGACAGTTAGTCAGGTTATCCCTATATTACTGTGTATACTACAAAATGTAACTTGAATATCATAAATAATGGATAAAGGGTGGTTACAAACAAACAGGTCTGCACAAATTG
The DNA here is from genome assembly GCA_963678985.1 of Spisula subtruncata. Taxonomy (NCBI): domain Eukaryota; kingdom Metazoa; phylum Mollusca; class Bivalvia; order Venerida; family Mactridae; genus Spisula; species Spisula subtruncata. Next base: position 49,748,585 of record OY787660.1, read on the forward strand.
GCATCTATTTCATTCAAATAAGGTTTGTCATTTTCACAATGGTTAGTTGAATTTCTTTTCATATTTAGTAGCATTAACAACTTTGTAAATATGAACAACAGTTTACAATGCAAATATTGTGGTTTCCAAGTACTTCCAAAACTGAAAGTATTTAATGAAAGGGGTTCTACTCTGGCAAGCATAATTCCCAATTCTGCTAACGAGTCACAAATCAGTTTGGGTGCCAAAAGTACACATCCCAACACCTTATCAGATGTCAAACATTGTTAAAATTTTTGGAACTTTAAATGACCATAACTTTGTCAATTCTTTAAATATTTTCACTGAATAACTTTTATTTTGTGCAGAAAATGTCATTCTTTCCAATGCAGCCAATCCGGATTTACGGATTACCAGTAATCTGGAATTGCAGGACCCCAGCAATGAAAACCTTGATATAAAAGAGTTTTCAAATGTCTTAGGGTCCCATCTCTTATCTTACAAGAAATGGGCTCCTGTTGAGTCTCTATGGGAGTCGCACAAAAAACGGCCCCCAATTTCACAAAGCAACTGAAGCAGAAATCTCATCTCAAATTCAGGTTTCGCTCAAATCAGAGTCAGAAGTCGAGATAAATCAGCGATTAAACACTTGAATTTCAATTTACTGTAACAATCTAAGAATAATATTTCTGTTATGTGATGCATTTTTTTAATGAAGCCTCCCATGGAAGTTATCTGAAAAACATGTGGCAATAGTTGATGTTTCGAGAGATCAGGGCCTGGATATGTTCAGTCAAAATATATTTAGCTGTTTACGAGAAAATGCCATTAAAAGGAAAAGTTGTTGCATTAGTGTTTGCTCAATGAGTAAGATAGTTATTTGTTCAAAAGCAACAAATACATGTTTAGGAAACGTAATGTACACAAAATGACATTAGCACAACATAGCTCTAAATTATGTAAATATAAAAGATTTACCCACATAAATCTTAACTGTCTATTCATATTGAATTTATTAAACAAGTTTATCAACAAAGTGTGGAGCTCTGTCGTGTTTAATAGATGCAATATGAAGAGTTACAAATGTTACATTCTTTATATCTTTTCAAAACACATTATCTTGCAACCAAGTATTCATGAGGCTGATACCACAAACGCTTTTCTTACATAGTAGGAAATAAATAAAAGGCTCATCACCTTAGAAAGTGAAATTACAACTTTGTCAGAAGAAATTTGAAAATTAGTTCATATATTTGTTTCAAACATAGGCTTTAATTTTCTGCCATTATGACCCTTTGAAGTCGCTAATTGTAAGGTCATACATGTCACATTGTTTCCTGCCAATTTTTGTCAAATTTTACACAAATATATCAATAACGACTTCATTATTAAAGTTATTTTATAGATTTATTAAATAAATTACCTTTGGGGTATTGGCATCAATTCATATTTGTGTGTGCACTTTTAATTTTTAAAACATAATGGCATTGCCAAACACAACGTTTCAATAAAATCTGACATAGTTGTTATTTCACTGTCTAAGGTGATGAACCTCCTTAATACAAACAAAGTATGGCATTATTGTAGGGAAGTTTGGCAGCAGGTAAAGAAAACAACCAAAGGGTTGACATGCAGGAATGACTTGCAATGAACCTGTTAGAAGAATACGCTTAAACAACAATCACCCACATTTATAGACACAAACCATTTGCAGACTCATTTATTCATAATTAAGTGGCATTTTAAAAGTTAAAGTATCGGTACCATACAAACATTGTTGTCCATACTTGTTAAAACATAACAACAAAACGTTACTTAACAAGAGCACCGCCTATGAGTGCTGGATGCTCGACTTTCTCGTTCCGGATAGTGAATGAAATTCTAAGAGTAACAAGAACTCCTAGTAATTTTTCTTCAGGTAAACCCATTATGATCATGAAAGCACAGGGTGACAATGAAAGTGTTTAAATAAGCAATCAATGCTGTGAAATAGAGGATGCATCCCATTACCATTTGTCAGGATAGTGGTCAATCACATTCAATTTCAATCAATTTATTAAAAATGAAGGTCCTAAAATGCAAAAGCATCCAAGACGTCCTTGAATTCTGGGGTTGTGAAACAGTGGGAACCCTGAATAATGTTTTTTTTTCTAGTGGAATCTTGAGTTATGTATTGCTGTTAATTACCTCTAGTGCCTGGTATTCTCAGACCTGTCAAAAAATGGCTGTTATGAACAAGCACATTGACACCTAATGCATAATACTAGCATTTAGTCTAGCAAGGCATATTATATGCTAAAAATATGTCTGCAACTATGATACAAAATGGCTTATTATATTAAACTAGAATTATCACATGGGAACAATACACATCCCATAATACTGCCTAATCAGATAATAATGGCAACCATAAGAAATACAAGTACTTGTCAGGTCATCTGTATTGAAAAGGGACATAACTACCGATAAGTACAAATAGTAAAGGTTAAGGTGTTAAAAGATATGAAAGAAAATTTATTAAGAAAATAATTTCAAAACAAACTTGAAAAGACACATCAATGGATTAACAGACATGATGGAAATAATTGTTTATTTATATCAAAATGTATGTCTCCCACAAACAGATATATGAGAAAACACGGCACGCCACTAGGCTTTTTGTGCACTTTCCGGCATTACCTTTTTTCTAGTATTAGTAACAGCGACTTTGACTCCAGCTACCGCCAAATACAATCCCAAGCCTGGTCTCCATGTAAGCTTGCTGTATACAAAGTTTCATGAAGATATGTCAATCCAAAAAGTTATTGACTGAAAACCCCCTGTTTGATGAAGCCGCCCGCCAGTCCCCAATCTTATAACCTGGATTTTTTTCGTTGAAAAACTTGGTTAAAAATTCCCAACATTTTTCTATCAAAACTTAACGAAATGCATTGGTAAGTGCATATTTAAGCAGAAACCTGACTGGCAAATAAAAATAAAGGCTATGTTTGACAAAAATGCATTGGTAAAAGAACTCATTTTACTAAATCGGAAAATCTCAATTTGTGCTTGTTTGAGGGTAAATATAAAAGACAACAGACCTGTATCCCTTTAGTAGGCGGAGCTACATTCCTATGTCACACTTAACAAGGGACCCCAATCAACCAAAAAAAAAAATACAACCACACAACTTTTTTTAGCAAATTGGTTATAATAAATCAGTTATAAATCAGATAATATCTGCTAGTCGAGCATGCTAACACATTGCTAACACATCAAACAGGGCTATTACATGGCATGTAGATGTTGGCGGCAGTGTACGGGGAATGCAACTGGGTGCTATTACCCTGACCTGCGTCTGAAACAGTATGTAGCAATTTAACCAAACATGCCATCATATGAAAATAACAATATATTTCTACTACAAACCAACATTTACAAGTTGTGTACAAGACTAGATGAGTTTGTGCATCTGAATATTGTACTAAACTGATACAGTTGATATTTGTGTTAGTGATCATCTGAATTATAAAGCAACCACCTGTCTTAAGTAGGAATAATAAAATCCCAATTAGTTATTCATTAGGGGTGTAACGGTACACTCACCTCACGATATGATACGTACCATCAATTTTTCTAACGGTTCGGTATATTTCGGTATGATACAATATTCTCAAACAGCGGATTAAAAACTACAATTTTATGTGACAATGAATTTTTTTATTCTATAACAGCAAATATTTAACTATTTTAAATGAATTTCAACAATATAAGGCATATCTTAATACAATTTAAACGAGTGATGCATGATAATTTTAATAATCAGAGGAGATTCAGACATTTTCGTTCACTGAATATTATTTTGCTCATAAAAAAAGCTTATACCGAACCGTACCGATATTTGCAATTCTTGTACCGTGAACCTTGTGGGACTGAAGTCCGCGGTCTTTCGTGTACCGCGGTATACCGTTACAGCCCTACTATTCATCCCTTGGATGCAACAAGTTTGTACCTCACTGTATACATAGTGATATAAAACCTTGTTGCACCAAAAGGACATATTTTAATATTAATTAAATAAAAATGGTGCTGTAATCTAAGATTCAAACACCTTGTCTTTAAGTTATCATTATAAATTTTTAATTAGATATTCATGACTTCATCCCTTTGGTGCAACTAGTTTGTATCTCACTACATAGTGATTTACAAAAGAGACAATTAATTCAATAAAGTTTATGTTCTAATCTAAGATTTACACATCCCTCGTAACTTAACATTACAGTAATTAAAGCAGCAATAGATAATGCTGGTAAAAAGTTACAATTTTAGATTGACATGTTAAACAGTGAACTGTCAAAATATTAATCATAAATATCTAAATATCCTTAAGCTGTTATGAGACTTGTTCAGAAATTGTTGAGACACTCATCTATTAAAAATGTTCAAAGCGATTTTGATTCAACTTAGTAAAAGTAGACACTGCTTTCAAACAAGCAACGTAATTTTTTCATTTTAACAATCAAATTTTTATAATGCTTCAATTTTAGTCAACCAACCCAACCCTTTAAGGCTTTACAAATCTGAAGGTGCACATGTGTCTGCAAAACTACATTCTATCATTGTGGCATATAAATGCATGTTGTTTCAATAATTTCCAAACAAGCCTCATACCTTAAAAGCCATATCGGTAAAAGATTAGAAAAAGTAATGAACAGATTAAAATCTATTCAATAATAACAGTCAGTTGTCAATGTAGGTTAGCATAGAATGCACATGTTAAGTACAAATATACAAGAGCCAACTTTAAAAAGGCAAAAGCTCTGTAAACTTGTGCAACAATTTGTAAGTGTTGAGTGTATTAAACTATAACGGATTGTAAGATGAAATCGTCTAAAGGTTAAAAGCGAATGGACAGACAGGAATATCTAACAAAGCCGTGGTAACTGTTCCTACTTGCCTGAGCGTAACCCATGCACTTTCTTAAACACTACAATGCAACATAACATGTTGTTGCATATAAAAAACACAAGGTCAATAAAACAATGTCACCAACATGAAATTCATTTCATTGTAAACATGTTCAAGTAATACACAAGTCCCTCTTAAACAAGAGCTGTCGCCTTTCAGCAGACAAATGATTCCCCCTGAGCCAAAAGTTACAACAGCAAACTCCTTCCTTCATGCCCATCTCCATATGCCTATGACTTTGCGAGGGGTTTGACATTAAAGGAAGATAGATACATGATAAGGTTTGAAGTTTGAAGAAAATCCTACTAAAACTGTAGGAGTTGCATCCACAAGAATGTGTCTATGGATAGAGAGACAGGCAGATGGACAAACTTCGAATACGGACCAATTTCAAAACTCACTTTCAAATAAACATCTAACGATTGTGTTTCAAATAATTTCGATGAATCAAGATTTGTTGATAAAAGAAATCAATATTTATAAGGATTGAGTCATTGACTGAAGTATGTTACCGGTGTAACAGGCCAAATTTTTCCCAGGGGAAAGAATAGGCGGCCCCTTTTTACCTCTGGGGGAAAAAGGACTGCTACACCAGTATTGATAAAGGAAGTCATCATGACAAACTTAAAATTGGAATTCTTCCAACAAAGTTACAAACACATATTGGTGACAAGTATTTTGTCCTTATAAAACAATGGAAATACGGTTCTATTTTGCAGACAAAGCATAAAATGAATGACAATTGTACAATTTCTACAAAACCATTACGTCAATACTGAAAAATGCTAAACAAAGATGCATTGCGTCTAATAATTTCTACTGAACCTTCTGTCAAATTCAACATGCCATCAGGCAACCAGCATGCAGATATTTATATTCAATTAATTACCAACAATTGCATGAAGAGTAACAGAGCTCGACACTAACATTGGTCCCCAGTGAAAATCTTGAAGGACCAGTAGCGATTTTCTTTACAAACTTAATGCTTCTTTGCTGTGGGACCAGTTACAAAAAAAGTTATTGACAACCCCTGAGTAACCCATCATTTAAACGAGGATTTGGAGATAGATGATATTATTAACACTATGTTTCGAAATAAAAGAACAGTAATTTCCCATGTTTTAAATTTTGTGGATTTCGTGGTTCACCTTCTACCATAAATTAAATCCCATTGAACAATAATTTTGACCCTTGTATTTATTTATTACCTAAAATGCGAAATCCACGAATTAACGTCACTTCGAAATGGTGTTTTTTACCCAAACCACGAAATATATCCAATCAAAATTAAATGATTTTTAACATCTCATCGAAATGGTATTTTTTACCAAAACCACGAAATATGTCCCATCAAAATGAAATGAATTTTACCATCCCATCGAACTGATATTTTAACTATTTTTTACCAGGACCACAAAATTTTGTCCCACTGAAATTAAATGATTTTACAGTAAGTATTATAGTACCTGGAATCGGATTAATTCCGAAGTCGGCTTCCTGCATGGAGGGTGGCGGAGAAGTCCGTCCATCACACGGTTCATCTTCATCTTTCTCCTCTCCATGTATCACAGCTATACTCAGTCGTAAACGTTCAGCAAATGACGTTACACGTTTCACAGAATTAGGATTTCTGGCTACTATCACAGCATTACGAAAATCTGGTATCTGCAATAGACATTTATTTACTGCCATTCACAGCTATACTCAGTGGTAAACCTTCAGCACATGACGTTACACGTTTCACAGAATTAGGATTTCTGGCTACTATCACAGCATTAAGAAAATCTGGTATCTGCAATAGACATATAATTACTGCCATCTGATCCCTATCAAAACTGGAAATGTGTCCATCGAAAAGGGCGCCCCCATTAGAGTATATCGTAAATGTAACACAGGGTCATAACTGTGTTAAAATTGCCCCAGCAAAAATTACATCCTCTACAGTCAACTGTTAATCTGTAAAAGTTGGTAGAAATTCCGCCTAATGGTTTGTGAGGAGTTCAACACACAAGATTTGTGAAATTTACGTACGGACGGACAATACCAATGCTATATGCAAACACTTATACATAAGTGAGGGGGGGGGGGGGGAGATGTTTTTGCCATTTATAAGAGAAACTATGTACTTTGTAAAAGAGTAAGTTTAATTTAGAGTGGCCACTGTAACTTACAATACCGGTTTGATTATGTCAATATTTTAGGGCCATAGCTTGATAAAAGTGAAAGAAGGTCACTATAAATAAAGCCTGACCTCTCAACTGTGACCTTCTGGTATTCACTACAGTATAAACTAGTACAGTAACAGCTCAAAACTATAGTTGGAACTCCATATTAACATCACATTTAATTTTGGTACACACTATTCACTAGCTTAGAATGAGAGCATTAAGTACAAAATCAATATTTTAAGAAAACAAGAAAAAACTGCCTGAAATTTACTCTTTAGTTATGGAAAAACAAGCTTTTACAATTTCATTTTGGTCAACATAACAAGTTCTGCTTTTCATTGAAATACCCGGTAGGCTCAAAAGGTACACCTTATAATGCAGATTTCAAATATGTATCCGTCTTAAAAGGTCGTAAGTAGTACTAGTAGTTACAACCATCTCATTCTAAGCCAGCAAATTAATGAATTTATGCCTATCATTATAGCTTGAGAAATGAAAAATATTTCAAAAGTAATTCTGGTAAGCACAAGGAAATTATTGAAGAAATAAATACTTACAGTTCCCTGAATATATTCTATAAGGAATGGAGAAGCTCTTAAATTGTCCACAGGAATGTCAAAGAATCCCTGAATCTCTTTCTGATGAAGATCTACCGTGATAATATGTGTAAGACCTGAAAGAAGGTTTAAACAATACTCTATATTGTAAAATCAAACAGTGCATAAAGTAGCACCTCATAGTAGTCAAATAAACAGTGTATAGACTAGATTCTATACTAAAGATGGTTAGTAAGCAATGATGGACCTAGCCAACTGAAAATCCCTAGAGGATTATTGTTTAATGCAGGTTTCAGATTGCTTAATCGCTCTCTTGCTCCCTCGCTCCCTCCCTCCCTCACTCGCTCAAACTTTAAAGTCATGTCGAAATTGCTCCACAACCAACTGGAATTCTGTTGAACAAGTAGGGTCAGAAACTTGAAATTTCAATGACAATCCTTTTCTTGTTTCAACATAACTACATGTATAGAAAGCAACTTGTATCAAACATGCTATTTCACTATATAAGTTTTTTTAAATAACAATAGTTATTTATTCCAAAGTTAGGAATTTAATGTACAAGTGCTTTTCAAGTAAAAGGTTAATGAAACAAGACATGTTCGTAAAACACTTATGCTCCCATGGCAAACAAAAGTCAGAAATGGTAAAAATCACAGTGACCACCTCCATGTAAAGTTTGAAGATCCTAGGGCAAAGCCTTCTTGAGTTATTGAATGGAAACCATTTGGTCTACCGACAGACAGACATTTATGAGCAAGCAATCAAAGATGGGGGGGATAATAAAATGATTTATTGACCACATACCAGAGTTACTGAGCATCTTTGCAAGAAGTTTACACACAATCGATCCACGTTTTCTCATTTTACTTTGTTTAGAGTAAGGTATATATGGTATGACCCCAACAATATTGCGTGCTGAACTTGTCTTACATGCGTAAGCGATTATCTGTAATTCCATCATATCATTGTTCACATCTCTGAAAAGGGAATGTATTTTAGTTAAAGATTATACTTCCAAAACCTTATTTTATTATTTATTTTACCAAACACAAAAGTTCAGATAGGCTTAAATTGCTGCAGCTTATTAATATAAACAAAGACATATATACATGAATCTCTAAGTTAATTGTTAGTACAATGTAGCAAATGTTAATTGTTATGTTATATCCTGCCCATCTGAACAAAATAATAAAAAATGTGCTAGGTCATAACAACAAGATTGATATTTTGAGAAACCAACATTTTGGACTTCAGTTTGGTCAACATGACAAGTTCTGATTTTCATTAAAAAAGGCTAATAAAAAGCGCCTTGTAATGAAAATTTCAAATAAGTATGACATTCTCATTCTAAGCCAGCAATATAATAAATAAATTAATGTATGACTATTTGACAACAACAAAGTACATACTTAGTGCCTGTTTGGATGATATATATGTCTTTTCCTCGGATTGATTCCTTGATTTCTACAACTGTCTCTGAAAGTGAAAGGTAGCAAATAGTGTTCTGATAAAGGAGCGCCATATCAAACTACACAACAGCAAAAACAAAGCTTACACAACTGAGGCATATCTAGGGACAAAATAGCACCAAGACAAACATGATCAAATATCTTCTAGGGTATATTTGAGGTGGGTTTTTTTCTCCCCAAATTTTCTCTGCTGGCTATGGCCTACAGGCCTGCATAAATACCTTAGACATTTGATGTGAATAATAGAATAACAGAATATTAAACCTTTGGATTAAAAGTTTTAACATTAGTGTACAAATGTATTTTATACGCATCAGTTAAGAAAGAAATTGAACCAATATAGTATATACAATTAATATTGGAATATATACTAAGAAACCTCTAAGGGTGTTATGTTTCCTGAGCAACTGATATGTCTATTTATTTTTATTTAAAGGATAATCATATCAACAGCTAATAAATTTTAACCAATGAACACCATGCCCTTGAATCAATATACAATTTAAGTATATCCCAAGATACCTCAAAAGATGTTTCCTGAGTAACTGACATACATGTCTACTTCAAGGACATTGATAGCTAAATTTTAATCATGTCTGTGAGTCAGAGGCATTAACCATTGCCTGCTTAACTTACTAGTACTATTGACTACTGTACTTCATGGTGTGAATATTTAAACGAGAAACAAATCAACATGCATCAAGAGTGGTTTCTTCAGGTAGCAGGTCATCATGACCTGAGTCCATGATGGCATCATGTATATATCTGATATCAATGATATTACTGTTGTAAACCCTGGAGTGGACTGACAGATGTCAGTCAGATATCAAAATGTATTTACCTCTATTAGCTTTATGGTAGCAGCAACAATCACACAAATGTGTTGACAGTTTACTGAAATAAATAAAGAATTACATCAATATTATAATATCAATAAACTGTAAAACATGCATACATGATCAGCTCAGTAGAGGACATTTTGTAATCAGCATAGATTTACAATACATATCAAGCCAACCTGTCGATATTATTCCCATTGATTCAATGATAGTAGGTGTCAGTCAGGGGTCGAATTTAGCGATATTTTCTACTAGCTAAAATTAGCTTACGCCATTTGGGATCACTAGCTAAAAGCAAAAGCTACTAGCTAAAAAAATTTATTAAAATTCATTAACCAATTTAATTGAAAATTAACTGCTAAAAAGTGCTATGCCTTAAACACTATGCCTGTAGCATGAAACAGATAAACAAAAAATCAAGATACATTAAAAAGGAAACTGCCGTTCACATAAGTGTTAAATCATTTAAAACCTAAAGCTTCATCATTCATGCATCGATTTATGCTTGGTGCAAATGTCGGGTACGAAAATTGTAAGTCCGTTACGTCGATTTTCATCGGTGTCGCGGAAACAGGTGACATTTCAATTTGTTGCTATTATTACATGATTTGATGCTCCTCTTCGTTGAAATCCATTCATTGAATTTATTACTAACTGTAACAAACTTGTACTCGATGATTGTTGGTGTACTTTAGCGGATATCTGCGATCCGATAAAGCAAATAATAGGCATAAATAAATTGCAATATATCTCTGTCATAGTATATCAAGCAAAAGTGCCGAGCAATTCCGAATGTGGATTTCCTGTTTACTCGTTTGACAGACCAATGCAAGTTTCCACCGATAGTTAGCGACAGAAAACACATAGTTTTGTTGAAATTTATATTTGACAATAAGTAATTTGTTAAGGAGGACTTTTATTTGTGTTTGCTCCTTGTTTTCATACTCGCTAAAATATGCGAGTGACTTTAAATGTAACTCGCTATTCTGAATTTCTACAAGCTATTAGCGAGTATGCAAGCTTAAATTCGAACCCTGTCAGTTTCGAATTTGCTATTAAGTCAATTAATAGGGTTATAATGTAGGTGGCATCTGAATCAGATACATGTATTTGTCGAGATAATTGCTCATTTGCAACTACATACGGTTCTGTGCAGGAATCTGTAGTGTATGCTACTGCTAGTGTTCTTGATAATCAGTCCATATTTTACATGATCTTCTGGCAAGCTCTTCCAGATAGCAAAACCCTTACAAAGGCCTGTTTTACAAGAGAGCATTCGTCTGAGCGGCTAGGGAAGAAAAGTACTGCAATTATATTGAGTGTCATTGCATAAGCGTAGAGAAGTGCGTGATAGCGTTTTTTGGTATGAATTTGGTTAGGATAGACATTCCACAGTGGTTAGACAACAAACTCCATATTTTAGTTTCTGGAGTTAGGACAACAAAGGGAGACAACCAAGTTTTTAATTGGTCAACCATGCAAACTGATGCATGTAAAATATGCTTCCTCTACAACGTTTGTGTAGCGATCAGCATAACAGTGGCGTAACAAGATACTTACTCTGCAATCATTTGAGCCAATTCAGGATGGGAATTCCCTGAAACTATCACCATCGGACATTTTTGCCCTTTCAGAGACATGTTTTGCGTTCTGTTTTGATTTCTGCACGTCCTTGACTTTGCCGCTTATATCAATAATAAAATTTTCGTAAATAATTGAACGTCATGCATAAAAATGTTGAAATGATTCGTAAAAATGCAATTTAATGTGATACTGTGATACTGAATTATGCCGAGCATAGCCTTTATTTGCTTTATTTCTACTGAAACATGGCAGGCATATATACATGTATGTACCTCCACCCGGATTTGAACCCGGGTCGCCAGATTAGACGGCAAGCGCACTAACCACTGAGCTACGGAGTCTTAAATATATCATAATTTATAATTCTTTATCGTTTTGATAATCTTTCAAATTAATTATTTAAATTGTTTTCGGAATGCTTTAAGCAACACTGATGATAATATAATAAATTCCGTCCATTCCGTACCACCAGGAAGCTATATTCATATGAATACGGTTATACGATCCATAATTAGTTTATAGAGTACTTGAAATAACTGAGCAAAATATTATGAAATCAGTATTATTTCTCAATTGTAACAAAATATAACTTATATAATATATAAAAATAGGCGAAAACGATATATCTTAGCTATACACTTGTTTGATGGTTATTTTCCTATTCATCTCAATTGTAACCTCTCTCACAGACCTAGAGCAGATATACAAAAGCTAACTCCATGTATCGCTGTACCTCTTTGTAACACGTCCTTTGAAACCCTGGTATAAAATCAAAATTTCTCAGTTTTAATCTCGCTGTACATCTTTGTTTTCTGTTGTATCCCTAATGGATATGGTATAAAATTAATATTTTCAGCTCTAGAATAACGTCGCTCTACCCATTAAATTTTGTTGCCTGTTGTACACTCAACCGCTTTACAAACGCACCACTAATGAAAATAATCAAAATTTGTCAAAAATCATTTTTTACTAAAATTAATAGTTTACAGGGTTTGTTCAGGTTATAAGCTTGACCTAATTAAAGAAAACGATTTTGTTTTAATTCGGAATACCCCGCCCAAAGAACTTTTTGTTGATTTTGCATGTTTTGCACGTGCAGCTCGATCGCGTCGACATATGTGGTCAATATTGACTTTAAACTGTACGCTGTTGGTTTACACATTTAAAAAACAACAGAAACAGTATTTGCTAATGGTGTTTTATGCTGCGAATATCTCGAATATTTGTTCGGATGATTGTGCCTTCGCTTCTAACTGAAAAAGAGCATGGGTGCCTTAGCATGGCGGTTTAGCTGCCACCACACAACAATTGTGGGCTTAGAACATCGATTCCTAGCGAATGACACAATCAACGACCGACCTGGATGAAACAAGCTAAAGCTTTTGAGCCCGAACTATGAGGAAACATGACACAGGTTGTGTCACTGCAATTGGTTCCGCATGGATGCACACAGTGTCAAAACAATGCCGGGTGCCAATAAACAATCCAAGTAAGTACATTATTGTATTTTCATAACTATTCTTTTTATAATTGTCAATAAAAAGGAAAACATTTTAGTGCACCTTTTAACGAGTTTTCTGCCGTTTAAAGCCGAATGTCCCAACTTTTTGTCTTCAAGTTCCTTCATATGGTTGATTTGAGGTGATAAGCACCACGGGAAATGTCCTGACAGTCTGATGCTCATAACCAAGATTTAAAGTTTAATTAAGGCTTGACTCAATCTTAGGTTCACATAATGCGCATATCTGGACCGCACTCGGTCGTATGGAATTAGCCAGACAGCCAAAGCCACATAACATTTATAATTCAAGTTAAGCTTTGTTTTGATGGTTAGAAACATCACGTCGAACATAATTCTATCCTGTTACGTAAATAATGTTATTCTTTAGGAACAGAAACCAAATACATGCATAAATGTAGCGGGCTCTTATAATTGCTTTTGAAATTGTTACTTTCACTTTCATGGGTCACTGTGTTATCTATATCATAATTTATTTTAAACTCGTAATAATGGCATGAAAATCACACAACTTGTTGTTTATAGACTGAAGATTATTAATCCAAAAATGAATAAGCATAGATTGACGTTCTATCACTAAAACCAATAGTTCATATGTGGTGCGTTTTAAAGCGGTTGAGTGTATCCCTTGTATCCCTGGTGGATTTGGTATAAAATTGATATTTCACAGCTGGTAGCACGCTGTATCCCTTTTGATGCCAGTTGTATCCCTTGTTTCCCTGATGGATTTGATATAACATTTTAATATTCTAAGTTCTAACGTCGCTCTACCCATTAGTTGCCTGTTTTATCCCTTGTATACATGGTGAATTTGGTATAAAATTAATATTCTAAGTTCTAACGTCGCTCTACCCATTAGTTGCCTGTTTTATCCCTTGTATCCATGGGGAATTTGGTATAAAATTAATATTCTAAGTTCTAACGTCGCTCTACCCATTAGTTGCCTGTTTTATCCCTTGTATCCATGGGGAATTTGGTATAAAATTAATATTCTAAGTTTTAACGTCGCTCTACCCATTAGTTGCCTGTTTTATCCCTTGTATCCATGGGGAATTTGGTATAAAATTAATCAAGTTTCTCAGCTGGTACTAGTAACCCGCTGCATCCCTTTCTTGTCTGGTGTATCCCTGGCGATCTATTTATCATTTATATGCAATTTAATAGAAACACTGACTTTATGGCAATATTCATGTATGTATCGCCACGATACATCAGTATTCAGGAATGCATTGTTCATTGTACATGCACATCATTTATTAAACACTTCGATTGTATGTGTTAGGATTGTTTTCAAAAAAGCCATTCTCATAGAATTGAAGTGTTTTATATACGTATATGTACATTGCATACTGTGCATGCACACTGTATACCTGAGTATGCATAGTTTTGTGTCTCATTTAGAAGTTAAGATATTTTTGCAACAAACACTGAGACTAAGTTAGTTAACTTGACTGATTCTGTTCCACGTAAGTTTCAACCAATTAAGAGAAAAATTCCCGAATATTCGTTTGCGATTTCGAGAAAAGATGTTTCAAAAACTCAACCAAACACAAACATGGAATAGTTTGCATTCAGACTATAGTTCACACCCATTGCTGTCAAAATTCATCTGGCTTAGAATGAGAATGCGGTAACTACTATTTACAACGGTACAACCCTATAATACTGATACATATCTAACATCAGCATCACAATGCGCTTCTTATGAACCTATTTTCATGAAAATTTGAACTTGTCATGTTGACAACATTGAAGTTGAAATACCAATGTAGTTAGTTTTACCATAAGTAAAGAGTAATTTTCTGACATTTCCCCTTGTTTTCTCAAAATGTCGATTTGGTAGATCTTTACGACCTTCTCATTTAGTCTTATCGAGTGTTTTTTCAAATTCGTGACAATCTCACATCGGCGGAAAAACCGGGATGTCGTCATAATGAAATCGTCTTGTTGTTTATTAGAAGTGCATTCTAAAGATTTTGATTGTCAGATTATCGTGTACATTCGTAGTTCCGATCCATTCTTATGTCCACTTATAATGTTTATCGCATGTTCAGGGAGATGAGTTCGGAGTCGGATTTAATATCGAACGCCATTTAAAGTTTACATGTATACTAACTTCATTCTAATTATATTTTAACTTGGATGGCGAGTTTCATTTTAGCCCCACTATTCGAAGAATAACGGGTGCCACTAGTAAATTGTCGGTGTTAAAGTTTTTTTCCTCTTATAATTTCAAATCCCAATGAGATATGGCTTTGCTTCTTGTTAACCATCATGACACTAACCCATACACAGGAGTAGGTCAATATTTTGTCGAAATTATGCCCACTTTTAGACTTCGGTACAAGTTCCTATTATATCTACAAAGCACACGAGCATATTGTTTTGATACTCTGAATACATTTTACTATCATGACCACAACCCCTACATATGATTAGGGACATATATCGAACATTTTGTTTAAATGATCTGGGGTGTTATTCACAAAGCATCTTAAGTGACAACTTAAATATTTTTGGACTTAAGTAAACATTTTGAACTGGACATATTTCCAAAGAAACGAGGAATAATCCATGTTTTCTATGTGATTATTTTAGCTCTTTACACAATTCTTCTAAACAATGTAAATAATTGTTAATCTTGATGTTCCTGTTTAAAAGCTGATACACTTAAGGAAAATTTGAGATTTTTATAAAATTCTTAGTTTTCACTTAAGATGCTTTGTGAATACCACCACTGCCCTTTTCCACTTATAAGTCTCAGCCTCTACACAGAAGAGGCCAATGCTGCATCTGTGAAGCATTTGATTTGAATATTGATTTAATGTCCAAGCATGGTACTGAGAAAAGTGAAGCGCGCTGTTCGCGGACATCTCTTGCAGCATTTCTTGTTCTAAATTGCAAGCACTGCTAAGGCGTTACATAAACAAATACATGCATTGTAGGTATAAATCTAGTATATTTGTAAATACATTCGACTTTACACCCCTACTAATGATATATTGTTGAAAAAAACTGTCAGTGCGTCTTCAATGTGCTTTAAAAATACGTAGCAACATACCTTCTTCTTGTTGTGAGTTTTGACATTTTTATTACACATACTTACCAAGCTAGTTTAGTCCAAAATAGGAGTAAGAAAGCGAAACATGTCACACAACGGATTTATTTAAAAGGGATTTAGATGCATAAAGAAGGAATGGATTAAGTCTAGTGTTTATACGTCTGGGAAATAAGAGCATAAAACGAATCAAATGTACCTTTTTCAAAGTAAGTGAACTTGAAAATCCAGACATTATCAAGGAAAAATAGGAGTAACTCCACTTTAGCAGGAATACTTGGCAGGTATGAATTACCTCTAGACCACCTCTTACTACACGTAAATGACGGGTGCCTGTATTAGTGTTCCGAACCATAAACAGACACACATTTAATTGCTGAAGCAACTTAATCTAATAAATAATGAGATAAGTCACACAAATAATATTCTTTTGGCCACATAATGGATTGTCCGATCGAAACATAAAACTACCACTTTCTTTGAATAGCTATTTTTAGGACGCCAATAGGACGAACGCTCGAATTATGTCAAAACTTTATTATACCGGTGTATTATCATTTTTAACATGTGAACATATGAAAAACTTGGTATATATAGATATTAAGTTTGTGAACATGTTTGTTGGTTGGTCAATGATTATAGCTCAAATACAAGACAACCCATGAAGTTGGACTGCCCGTTGCCACGTAGAGAGGTGTCATCCGGCCAAGCATTTTCAACGTACACTTCATCCCCGACGGCTAGTTGCAATACAGCGGTAATTGAGCCTTGATCAAAACCTGTACTTTCGCCTATTGCATTACCATAAGCCCCACCGATTACATTTCCGTTCTTCATCAACAGTACCTCTAGGTCCGAGTTAGCATTTGATAGAATTGTAACAGAAAATATATAAATTCCGGGTTTGGGGGCAATGAATAGGCCGAACTGACTATGGTAGCCACCGCCAAGATTAAGAATAACGCTATCAAAGACAATCTTTTCATGTAGTCGAATGTGGGTAACATCTACTGCACGGACGCCAGCCTGGAACGCTACGGGACCCTCTGCAAGAACGGCCCTTTCCTTCAAACGGTGACGAACCAAATCTGCAACAGACAAATGATAACACGTTTCAGCGGGAAAATTTGAAGAATTTTAAAGAGCCTAAAGAACCTTTGAAAGTTTTACAAAACTCCCTGTAGTTTCTACTTTATTGGTAAGTAAAAACTAGCTTTTTATATTAAACAGTTATCATGACAGTTGACCTTGTACTTGAAACTAGAGGCGACAACGCATCATTCATCTACTATAAAAAGAACACTGACTAAATCTAGTTACCTCCTATAGCACTCACAGGAGGTCGGGCTAGATAATACATAAATGGAGCAACCTTTCGCAAAAATATAATTTAAGCTAACGAACATCCGTCAGTAAAGTTTGTTAAAGTACCTGCGTATGTTTCACGAATATTTGATGTAGCGTTGTCTTCACCAGGACCGAAGGCTTCAGCGTTCTTTTCTAGATAGTCTCCTGGTGATGTAGGCCTAACCTCTTCCAAGATAGTGTTGATATTCTCTAGATCAGCGATTCGCTTTGTTTGGTTCTTGATTATCATATCCTGCTCTTTGACATGGTCAGAGAGACTATCTATGCGCTCACTTTGGTCTTGGACAAGTTTCATCAAAACATCAGTTAGTTCACCTAAAATATAAAGATATAGAAAACATGCCGACTAATTCATATTTCAATATATTTTACGTCTGCGTTCAACCACTATTGCAAATATTTTTCACTAACGTCTCAAGCAAATTCTTTTATCATACATCAATATGAATCCTTGTCCTGTGTCCTTTCATATAAATTTATGCTGAATGCCTCAAGCCCATAGATGTCACCGTCGAAAGTTTCCAAAGAAATATGCCCAATACAATATTTGCTCCAAATGTCATATATGAGTCAACACCCGGTGAGTGGGAAACGACGACGGCGTCGAGTTGATTGTGTCTGATTGAAGCACTGACCTAGTTCCACATAACTCCATGATTGAAACAACTACAAACATGCTGACCAGTATGTTCGTCGACGTCACGTCAATACACGTTATGTAATTTGCAAAAAGTAATTAATTATTGTGAATGTCGGTAATATGTAGCAGAATGTATTCCGACTAATAATAAGTACCAGTAAAATTCAAATACCTTGTTTCCGTAGCTCCTCTTTGATCTGCTCGATGTCATCGTCCACACCATGTTGCAAACCATGGCAAGCTATAGATAGACAACTAATTGACAAAAGTACTACTGTAAGCGACATAGTGACAGCCAACACTAGTAGATTTAAGAAGTTTAGGCCACTTCATGTGAGTTCAAACACGATAACACACGTAAGGTCAGACATACATGTTATGTTCAGACATTTTAAGGCCACAATTTGCAAGAGATAAACCAACATGTCCAAGTCATAGTAGACTATAGATGGTTCTCTATTAGAGTTTATAGTTATTCAATGGATGTTAGATACTTTCCGATGGCAAAAGTACATGAATAGTGTTTCGATTGAGTGCTGTTTTGGTTGTTTTGCAATTTGTGGTCTACCTAATGTTTTGTAAGTGGCAGAAGCCTGTTTAATACTCCTGTTGGGGGTGACTGATTAACTTAAGACGGTATTAGTTTGGGTTACCGGGCCCTTACACTACGTGATAGGGTACCATAATCAAGTTGAACGAGACGCAGACTATGGCAGTATAAGCTGTTGTAGTAGGTTGTGGTGTTTTTGTATGTGACTTGCAATTGATATCTGTGATACCGGTCTTTCTTTTTGTGTGTTTTACTGTATGGTGTCTTTCTTGCTTTGCAGTTTTTGTTAAGTAATCCCTTTCGTTATTATGTCGTCTTTGTTTGATTATCGTAAAACTTTTCAAACTACAGTCCCTTAAATAAGTCAGGAAATCTTTTAAATTCAGATCTGAACGGTTTATCTCAGGCCATACGTAACCTTTTAAGCCAATATCTGGCTCATGCAATAATCCGCGTGAATGTATACTAACTACAGTATAACTTCGTTTTGTCGAGGATGGATATCACGAGCACCCGGCCCATCTCAAGCAAGTTTTAATCAGAATCAGTTTTTATCACCAATAGATGTCATTTGGTTATTTCGAGCATTCGGTGTATCTCGAGCATTTTACGTGTCCCGATCACTCCTCGAGATAACGAAGTTTTACTGTACCTAATTTTAATATCGGAGAAAGTTTCGTTGATGGCGTTCCTTTGAGCCATCCTCCAATCTTCTTGCAGTGGAAGTTCCAAAATAGTGTTGCTCTGGTGTCTGACCCATGCGACCAAAAGTGTGGTATTTTAAAGGAATACTTGTCTAGGGGTTAAGAGGGACAATAAAATGACTGTTTCAAAATGTTGATGACGAGTTTTTAAACTTTGGAGAAATAAAGTTTCGACACCGCAAAAACGTTTTTTTCCTTAATTTACTTTTAGGTACTAATAAATATGGCCCAGTAATACTGGTTTGTATCTATATGCAAACACAAGTGACACCAACTTTATTGTCCGGATATGAATATTCAAGTGGCACAAGCATTATAGCGGTAACACGTTTGTACCTACAGATTAGTGGAGATCCGGAGTAGGTCTACTATTCCCCAAAAAACCTGCACCCCCTATTGGGCAAAACAATTATGCTTGGTATATTTTTTTTCATTTACACACTACGAGCTTCAGAAATAAGTATAATGGTACCTCTATACTGTGTAGACTGCTCCAAAAAATGTATTCTCACATCATGATAAATCAGAACATTGACTGATCCGAAACATCTTATAAATACTGCTCAGCCAAATTGTTCCTTTGACGTTTTTGTGTGACTGTCACAGTGTGAGAAACATTCCAATCAAAGGAAAGACAAAACTAGCAAAGAAGGCTTACTAAGTTACTTGGTAATTACTAGTAACCTTATACAAAATATAATTTTATGCATTGTGGCATTCATACACTTTTCGTCTTAAATGTTTGGTCAGAATAATAAAACGACACAGATTCCATAACAAGCTTATTTTATTTCGTTTCATTTCTATCACAAACTCAAAGATCACATTCAATTTCTAATTCAGTGTTGGGGAAAATACTGGTACATATGTGAAGAAAAGAATAGGTAGTACGTTAACAAAAGTTTAAAGGTGATGGTACAACAGGATCGGGTATATTTCACATTTCCAATGCTGTTGTCACTAGTAAGTCATCTAGAAATAATTTGTTTTCGTCTACAATGCCGTATTGTAACCGTGTTTTTGATTTTGGCCTATAGAAAAGGAACAACTATATCCCCAGCGAGAGATATGTTCAGTATTTGCAGAAGAAGAAGATAAAGAAGAAGAAGAAGAAGAAGAAGAAGAAGAAGACGCAACTGATAGTTTTGATGATGCGTTCATTGAGTGTACAAGTATTTAAGTCTTAAATGTAATTATTCTCATGACTTTCATATTCATTTTTCACTACAATTCTGAACACAAGTAGAATATATATCTATAATGTTCTATGTTCAAGAAATCTCTAGTGAGTTTTGAGCCGTGACAGGTATCTTCTCATGCGTCGGATACGTCTGAGTCGACGTCTGTACCAGTCAGGTACCCCAGGTTGATCACTCTGTAGCCCAGCACACGACTCACAACAAACCCGTCTATATGCCGCATGGGTACACAGACGAGTCTTGGCATGTATACAAAATGGAGCCCGATCTCGTTTACATGCTGGTGCCGAATCTGTGGAAAATAATTTGCATATACAAATGACACAAATATAGAGTAAACAACAACTACACATGCATTGCTTTCAAAGAAGATATTTAGTTGTAAGACAGTCACACTTTTACCTAATGGTAAACGATAGATTAAAGAACACGAAACGCGAGAAGAAAACCGCGAATTCCTATTTGCAGACCTCACAGGCACGTTATCGCGACTTCACATGTTAACGTCTACGATTCTTTTTCTTATTTTAAAATGTCAACCAGAATTAAGTAGTGCATAGGACTTAATAAATCCGCAAAAAAGGCGAAGGCTTAGTTCGTATTGATAATAATATTACGTCAGAATAATTCTGTATATTGTAAAGAGATTGAACTACATGGTACCTGAACATGGACCGTCGTTACATATTCTGTATTCATGTGGAGACTTTCCAGGACATCTAGATAGGTCACTAGGCTGTGTTGCGTCACCACAGAATATGATACGTTTCTGCTTTCCCTGACCGCATGTTTGTGAACACTGAAATGTGTCATAAATTGAATTAATGATTGTGACGACCAACCAAATAACTTCTGTAACGAAATCATTACTTTCACAAAAATATATTAACAATTTCGATCGGTAGTTCACAACCTAAATACATGAACTTTTGCAAACTTTGAATGGTTCAGAGAAAGTTTTTACTTTTCGAATTGTACGAGATACAATCATACATATTATACTTCCTTTGCAATGGTGCCTTGTTCTGCTAGAAACCTCAGCCTTTTCTCCACATTACAATCATTAATCAACGCATGCATTATTTCAGCATACCATTGACCAATTCCTGGCACCCATTTTACGTTACCCCAATCCCCTCTCCTATTGTACGATCGTTAATCAAAGCATGCATAAAGAATTAATAATACTGTATTATCGTTGCTATAATTCCATTGACCAGTTTCCTGCACCCATTGAGGGTACCAACAATCCCCTCTACGATACATGCATAAATGATTAATAAAACTGTATTATCGTACCATGGACCAGTTTCCTGCACCCCATTCCAGGTACCCACATGGTCCGGCGTCACATGCCCTAGAAGGGCGTGTAGTATTGGCATCCTCACACTGTTCTATATTCACAACCTCATCTTGGCCATCGATGTTCTGTACACACGTCTGTTGTTGTATTTGTACACCCTCACCACATGTACTGGAACATTCTCCCCACTCACCTTCATCCACCAACCTGTAACATAATGATCAGTCGTAACTACTCGGGCACTTCGGTTACTGAGAAGCTATACGCCAAGGAGTTCCGATTGCAGAACGATGTAAAACAATACACACACCAAACAAACATACCATACAGCATCTTATTACAGCCACAAGAGCTCGTCGAAGCTGTGATCCCTGACCCAGTCACGAGGTATCATCGTCTGCTGCTTAAATTCAACAACTCTTTATCGATTGATATGTCTAGTATTTCTAAACATGGAGAGTTACGCAATTCTTTCATGGTCCTGTGATGACCAGATATGTACAAAATGAATGTGGATTCATTCTCGTAAATCAAAAGTTGCTTCACATTCTAAATATTGAGCCTTTTTTAATTTACAAAAGTAGTCAGCACATCATATGAGCAACATTAACATTTATTCTAAACTTTTGTCAACATATCGCATATTATTATTAGTAATTTGTTTCGAAATTGTGAAGTAATGGATAGCAATCTCACCTAAAACATGGAGATTTTGTGCAAGGCCTTGTTGATGGCATCTGCTTGTCCATGGTACTACATCTATCATCAGTAACACGTTCGTTGTCAGAAAGTCTGATACATATTGCTACACCTTTTTGTTGTCCCTGTCCACCACAGGGAGCATCACACTCCTCCCAATCTGACACATTCCAGATGTATGTTCCACACTCTAGTCTCTCACATGACCTTGTTTCAAATGGCTTCTCCTCCTTCTCGCAAAACTCGGGGTCCGTCTTTTCATCTTGTCCGTTCAGATAAACCTGGTAACATTCCACACATTGCATTTGCGTTTCAACAATCTCACCTTCACATGTTTTCTGACACTCTGGAGTCCAAGAGTCATTCACTAGTTTCCATTGAAAGGTATAACACTGGACTCTATTGCAAGACCTTTCCTCAGCTGTATACTCTAATGCGTCACATATATGTGTATTTACACTCTCGCCTAAATCAATTGAATGGCATTCGTATGTTTGTCTTTGAACACCATCGTTTCCACATTCTTCAGAGCATACTGTCCAGTTCCCTGTTGGGCGCCATTCATACGCCGCTACGCAAGGTTCCGAATCACATTTTCTACTCGTAGAAGGCTTTTCCGTTTCATCACAGTAACTATCTAGCACAGCTCTTTCTCTGTCATCGAATGTTACATTTTTGCATGATACTTGTCGTTCCATAAACCCTTCACCGCACGTCTGGCTGCATTCACTCCAGTATGAAGTCACCCACTCGTAAACAAAACATTTCCGTCTATTGCAAGCTCGTGATTCACCCACCTTGTCCTTGGAAGCACAATACCAATTTCCAGTGTTCGACACCTTCTCTCCTTCGACTTTCATGCACATTAATTTCTTTTTCTGAATACCATGCTCGCCACAAGTTTCATTACATCCAAGCCAAAAATCGGACATTTCCCACCTGTATGTCACACAGGGAACTCTGTTACAAAGGCGCGGCTCTTTCGGACTTGGTAAATCCACGCAAAATTTGTTATCAACCATGGCTGTGTCATTCAGGTCATTGACGCAGTGGAACATTTGGTACTGACTACCGGAAGTGCCACACGTTGCTGAGCAACTACTCCATTCTGTAGTCACCTTCCATCGATACGTGTTTGTGACACATTCAAACCTGTTACAGGGCTCTTCAATTATAGGTTCTGGTATGTGTAAGCAATGATAAGAGTCGACGCCTTCGCTATCAGACAACTGCTCACATTCAAACAGTCTATGTCGGACACCATCTGTACCACAACGTGTTGAACATTCGCTGTAATTTCTCAACATTCTCCATATAAATCTGTAATAACAAACAAAACTGCTTTAAAATTACTAAGCCGGTTAGTATGATAGACAAAATAATACTGGCTAGTCCGAATAACATGTCTGTGTTTGGTCACGTGACAAAATGGCTACGTGGTAAATAGTATAGTGCTATATGGTATCTGGTTTGATATTCATACGCGTAAATGATCAGTCGGCAATTTCGTTCGTAAAGGTCTTACACCAGAAACAGATTAGTTTTTAAGCAAACTTATGTCATCAGTCACCTACAAAGTCCAATCTGGCTGCTCTTGGGTTTCCGATCGGGAAAGTCGGGGTCACGAAAACGATCAATTTCTAGTTTAAAATCTGAGAAAAATTGAGACATGCATTAGAATATTTGACCAATACTAGAGATGAGCCGATTGTACAATACATTGGTAATAATGGCGACTCTATGCAGTACTAGTGATCCTGTTTGTTTACAAGCAAATACGTGCGTACAGAGACTAGTAGTTAAAACCGTTGCATGGTCATGTTATATATCGTATATCGCTGATAGATGAAATGATATGCTGTTTGAAACTATGAATGAAAGAGGGTGAATAAACTGATCTGCTTCTTAACAACGATCACGAAAGTTATTATACAAATATAGTTGAAAGCATTTGTGTAACTTCTGGAGTGAGAAAGTACCGGTGAGTTTGAAAACTTACAACAAAGCAGAACAGTCTACCATTTGACATTCGACATCTTCTACGTCCTTGCTACCAACATGATTACACTTTTCTTCGTCAACTTCCTCATTACTATCTTTGTCATAGCAGCCATATATAATGTGTTGTACACCTGGAATTATAGTATTATGTGAACTTCGTTAGTATGGTATCCATAAGAATCATTTTATGCATATTTTATGTTTCATTTAAATTGTAAACTGAAAGTGCATTCATTATATATAGAATACATGCTCCGTGCTCAATAAGGATTTGTACAAAACGTATTTGGAAGCATATTTAGAAAGAAACACGAACAGAGATTGCTGATATTTTTCAAAATAATCTTAAATATTTCTTCAAATAATTAGATTGTTATTAGATACCTTTTCCACACGACACACTACATGGACTCCAGTCTTCATATTGCCATTGGTATTTGTTTTTCTCCAATGTGTAATCATCGTTAGATACAGTATATGAATATTGTATTTTTGCTGAGTGTTTCCAGTCCATAGGATAAACCTGGAAGAAAGAGCGATTCAGTCAGAGCATAGTCGGAACTTGAAGACAACACACAATCCCATTAAAATCAGACCTAACATAATTATGCCCCATGCCTTTACGCTGTCTATATCAGTGTTAAGTAGTGGAGGGTAATGGTGGAGGGTCTGCTTTTAATGAGATTGATAGGGCAAACATAAGATAATGCAAAATTTAAACTGTTTAAAATACACGTTTTCGTTCACGCCGACAATGGGCAGCTTACAATCAACGGTTTAAATTTTCCTGTTTTTGTTAACGGTGATAATGGACAGCTTACAATCAATTGTTTAACGTTAACACTGACAATGGGCAGCTTACAATCAATTGTTTAACATTTCCATTTTCGTTAACGGTGACAATGGGCAGCTTACAATCAATTGTTTAACATTTCCATTTTCGTTAACGCTGACAATGGGCAGCTAACAATCAACTGTTTAACATTTCCATTTTCATTAACGCTGACAACGGGCAGCTTACAATCAACTGTTTAACATTTCCATTTTCATTAACTCTGACAATGGGCAGCTTACAATCAATTGTTTAACATTTCCATTTTCATTAACTCTGACAATGGGCAGCTTACAATCAATTGTTTAACATTTCCATTTTCATTAACGGTGACAATGGACAGCTTACAATCAATTGTTTAACATTTCCATTTTCATTAACGGTGACAATGGACAGCTTACAATCAATTGTTTTACATTTCCATTTTCATTAACTCTGACAATGGGCAGCTTACAATCAATTGTTTAACATTTCCATTTTCATTAACGGTGACAATGGACAGCTTACAATCAATTGTTTAACATTTCCATTTTCATTAACGCTGACAATGGGCAGCTTAAAATCAACTGTTTAACATTTCCATTTTTGTTAACGGTGACAATGGACAGCTTACAATCAATTGTTTAACATTTCAATTTTCATTAACGGTGACAATGGACAGCTTACAATCAATTGTTTAACAATTCCATTTTCATTAACGCTTACAATGGGCAGCTTACAATCAACTGTTTAACATTTCCATTTTCATTAACGGTGACAATGGACAGCTTACAATCAATTGTTAAACATTTCCATTTTCATTAACGGTGACAATGGACAGCTTACAATCAATTGTTTAACAATTCCATTTTCATTAACGCTGACAATGGGCAGCTAACAATCAACTGTTTAACATTTCCATTTTCATTAACGGTGATAATGGACAGCTTACAATCAATTGTTTAACAATTCCATTCTCATTAACGCTGACAATGGGCAGCTTACAATCAACTGTTTAACATTTCCATTTTCATTAACGGTGACAATGGACAGCTTGCAATCAACTGTTTAACATTTCCATTTTCGTTAACGCTGACAATGGGCAGCTTACAATCAACTGTTTAAAATTCCTTTCCGTTAACGCTGACAATGGGCAGCTTGCAATCAACTGTTTAAAATTCCTTTACGTTAACGCTGCCAATGGGTAACTTTCAAACAACAATTTAAAATTCCATGTTCTTTAACGTTGACAATGGGTAAGTTTAAAATTTACCGTGCAGTATATATAATTAATCTGTGGCTATCACCAAATTAATGTAAACAGTGTTTTGCATCCTGATAATGCAATTCTGTTCTGTAAATGACAGAGGTGCTGTAAATGAGGAAGAGTTTGAAACAGCTTCAGTACGAACCAAATACCCCCGGAACAGATATTTCTTTGTTGTTTATTTTACTTAATGTTGACGTACCAACAAGTTAACATCTCTATGTAATGGTCCATTTGTTTGTAATGTTTCATGTCCCCTGTGGTTATTGTATTTGAACCAAGCACCTTCCATCACAAACTTCTGTGAGTACCCTTGTCGTCCATTTCCATTTATCTTGTAATCATAATACAGTGTGTCCTGTAGAGCTGTAATATTGAAGTTAGAATATACAATGTACAATCATTATAACATTATTTAGGCATCAATGACAACAGCACTGAAGATGTAATATTTGTACATATTCTGATGCATCTGGCAACTTCTACCGGCATTATAGCAATAATTATTGAAAACTACCCCCAGATTACTAAATACATGTACATGTATGTTGTGACTGGTCTCTCTTTCTGAAACACATGGCAATGGATGCAAATTTATATTGCGTGTAGTCTCATTTTGTATTAGTTGTTGTTCTGATGCAGAGCATGACAATAACCTTAATTAATAATTTATATATACGTATATAAATGACAACAAACCTACACAAGAAGTGTGGAAGTGTTGCTGTTTCTTTGATGTGTATGTTTCTAGAGGCTTTAGGTAGCACCAGTACTGGGACATACTCCTTTCCTCCGGCTGAAATATTATATACAAATGTACTGTATTACACACAACGCAACCTTTAGCAAAACTATTTTTATATACAGTGTTCCCTCTCTTGAGCAACATTTTGCGGAGACCGATCTACAACAACCAATCTGTCGGTCTCCTCAAAATGTTGCTCAAGAGAGGGAACACTGTATGTGCTACTGTAACATTCGTTGTCACCAGTTTTATCATCAGGGAACAATCTTGTAGCTCTACCGTTATGTCTTTGAATCCAGTCAATCATTGTCAAAGTAAAATTAAATTTCACTTCACTTCACTAATGACAAATTATTTGCCTCCATTAGTATAAACATTTATATTAGATAATAAAAATACTTCTGAGAGGATGGTAAAAAGAACCACCTCATTAAAATTAAATTGCACTTAATTTGCAATTGGAAATCTCCCCAATTCATGCTCTTAAAGGATTCAACCAATGTATTCAAATTATATTGCTATAAGTTTATTCTAGCGAACTAAAACTTATAATAATTATAATATCCAGAATCTGGAGTTGTGAAATGGTACCTGCACTGTATTCAAATTTCTTCTCATAAATTCCAGACACCACTTTACATGTACTACCATCACCCTTGCATACACCACATTTATCTACCTTGGCATCCGATCCTCGTACACCATCACAACCAACTTTCTACAATAATACACCATTTACAATTTTATCATCTAGATTTTGTAGGATGTAAAGGTTTGGGAGAAAAATCATGTTTCTTACTCTACTTGGTAAATTTTGCTGACAAATATTTCCGTCAAGAAAAAGTCACATTAATAGTCTTCAAAATTGTTGTTTTTGACATCATGCATGATGTCGTCACAAAATACATCGTTTACCTATGACAGGTGCGTTATTTAAGGCAATCGAATACAAATAAGGTGAGGGTGTCGATAATAGGGAGGTGTTGGCAAAAGGCGACTTTACTCTAATACATCGTTTATTCTCTTTATTTTTGTAAATGTTTCTGAAGTCAATGTTTCTTTCTTTCAAAACATATATATGGCGATTTCTATGTGATACTATTCTGACACCGGAATATTCAGTCCATGAACTACTTTGTAAGTACAGAAATATAACACTCACTGACTTACACTTTCCTTAAGCCAAATTTACACATGAACGTTGAACTAAGTAGCTCTTAAGTTTATATTTTCTTGTTAATTTTTTAAAGTTTGTGTATGTGACTTGTTAATACTCCGTGTGTTCTGTTTGTGCTTGTCGTAACCTGTTGTTTTCTATTGACTACTGTCATCAATCAATGTTTGATTTTTTATTATCTTTTTCATGTTCTTTTAGTATTCGTCTGGCTTTTCAGATGTATTTTGGTATACATGTGTACACAACTAATTTACTGGTATGTTTAGACGAGTGAAATTTACCACACATTCTCCATTTAGACAGATATAATTGTTGACACCGTATGAGCATGGTGTACCATTGTCCACCAAACTGTCAAATGAAACAACCTAGACTAGTTTACTTGTAAATTTAAGTGAGTTATATTTACCACACACTCTCCATTTAGACAGATATAATTGTTGACACCGTATGAGCATGGTGTACCATTATCCACCAAACTGTCAAATGTAACAACCTCCTTCTTCTCAGATATACACGTTAACTTACACCGATCTTTCTCTGTAAACATATTTAAATTGTCCATTGCATCGTCGTAAAAAATAGGATAGGCATTCCACGTGACTTTTTGGCAAAGTCTACAAGTAGACTTAGCCAAAAAGTCGAGTGGTATGTCCACCATGAAAAAGAAAGCATTTACGTTTCGATGCCATTATTTTTAGCTAGCGAAGTATGCAAACTGTAACAACCTAACATAACATTTGACGAGAACATATCCGTTTTGAATATACATGTATTAAGATATGTACTCAGTATTTAAAAAAAGTCAAACGTAGATTCTTGAAATTTAGCTAGTCCCGATGCACAGGAAACTTTATCAATGATAACTTGGAAAAACAACCATTTGTTGACGTTGACTGATGTGTCAAAACCCGATCTTCAGGAATACATCGAATAAAGCCTTTAAGTCCTGCTTAGCTCATCAGAATGCAGGGATTTGCTTACTTTGGAATTATTCAAATAAAGTTAGACGAATATGTCAGGACTAATGTAGTCTAGTCGGTAATATTAGCTCACCTTGGTCGGTCTGATAGGGTGCCCATGTATATGTTGCACCACGTATAGGTACAATATCCATCAACGTACATCTATATGCTCTCTGATCTGAGTACTCGGTACATTCCTGTCATTGTAATGTGTATATACGAATATGAATAATATATAATATACAATCATTAATATTCGTAGGGAAATTTAATTTCGTGGAATAAATGGATGACTTCCATCATGAAATCAAATCCCCGACAAATAATTACACCAAAAAGTATTATGCATTTTATGTACGTGAAAATATTTTCACGAACCATTATGCTAAACAACTATGGAAATCAATAGCGCATGTCACAGTTTTACAGCAGGTATTTCTAGACAAGTGTCAAACCAGTACATGTACCAGTAACTGAGCCGACGACCCTCAAGATACTTTGTCAGCTATGTATGATTAATTGACACAACAAGGAAAACTGCCAAGTTTAGTTCAAAGCACTAGATAGAATGTTGTTGTAATCCCCTTATTACCAAATGATGATTGATAATACTTTTTTATTAATCAAACTGTTAAATTTTATTCCAAAGATGCTACCTCAAATTGCACAAGCTTTGCTACATAATCAACTGAGATTAACTTTTTAAAAAGTATATTCATCGTGAGGGGAGAGGGTTTTGTAGAATGTATCTGTTTCTTTGATTAATTTTCGTATTTCCCAAAATAATTATACCACTTAATAAGGTGATCTCAAGTTTATAACGATTTGTGCAGTCTGCAATTATAGCGGGTTCCATGCCAAATACCGAATAACGAGTACTTCATATTAAATGCAACATACTTAATTAGTGCTTACATTGCATCATTCAGAACTTTGTGTAGCTGTTTGTTCATCCGACTGGGGGTGCAAGAGTATAAGGACACAAAGTTGAAGTAAATATGTGTTCCATAAAACACAGGCCTGGGAAATTATATCATTTTCATCCATTCAATCATGATAGTACAGATTTGTACTGTATTGAATGGGTGAACAAAATGGGGAAGTAAATTCTGTTGTTTGTGCATGAAACATGCAAAAATGCGGTCAAAAATCTGAAGTATCCCCAAGACTGTAAACACACTAATTACAAGAAATACCGTAACGTAGTAGACATTAATTTTCGATGATGTTGATGAAAATGCATTTTCGTGTTTTCGTAAATGCATGAATTACAAACCATAGACGTAACGTTTACTAACTTGAGAAAAACATGTATCCGAATTATCGCTTTCACCATCGCAATCATTTCCTTGATACTGTGGCCTGTAAATATAACGAACGACAAAGGCTAAGAATTCATGCCCGTACATAAATGAAATAATACCCGATTGCCCTTCACATGGTCCGTCAATTTATTTATTCACTAAACAAGATGAACTAAGTCACCCATGCATTCTTTAGAATAAACATGTTTTTGAATATTTTTAAAGTTTGAGTTTTTAAATGCTTTAAGTTGTTTGTGTGAACGTTCCACTATATTGACCAAACTATACTAATATACATGTATGCAATATTGGTCCTGTTGCATTGAAAAAAAACGTGAAATTATTAAAGACAAATTAATTAAGTCTAATATGTCCATACAAAAACAACAAATCATTTATCATGATTTAAAATCATTAGAGTTACACACAGCTGTAATACAATTCACAACTTCGTTTGATAATTAAGTTCAATTTCCAAAGCTTCAAATCTTACTCAGGCGAATCACAGTTTCTTGAACGACGTTTAAATCCAATCCCACACTGTGAAGAACAGTTACTCCATTCTGTCCACTGGCTCCACCCACCATGTATAGGGGCGTGGCTTCCATGGTAACCACATTCCCCAGCTTGACAATACCACTAGAAATATACGGATATGTGCAATGTCGTCATATTTACGTGTTGTGTGCACATTATACTCACGGAAGAACATTCAATTATCAGTATATTATGCACATACAATGTATATCAGTATAGCATCCATATGCATGTATGTCCAACGATGTATGTATGCAAAAATTAACGAACAAAATGTGTTTCCGAAGCGTAAACTGTAAATAATATACAGTCATGTAGTATTATAATGTCATTTAAACAATACTGTAAGGAGTATGTGATATATGTGGTTCTGACTTATTTTGGCTGATTCGGAATGAGTCTTTCGGGAATTTAACACAACTTCGTCATTTTCAGTGACTCGTGCGTTAAACGAGTAATCGTGCAGTTCTCGCCAACAGTGAGGCTCGCAATCAGTGGCATCTGAATACTTTTATAACAGTGTTTTAAGGTGGTACAGTAATAGAGGGAAACTATGAGTTATACCTGTTCCGATGCTCTACACATTGTTCCGTCCAGTGGTACACCGTTCTTTGTCTTACACGAGTAACGTCTTGCTGTATCTGTACACCATAGCTGGGCACAGGGGTCGATTGAATTAAACTGTAATCAAAATGTCGACTGTATCTACCTGACAATACATGTATAACGGAATAATGAAAAAGATAGTCATTTCGTTTAGATCCACAAGGCACTAGGAGGCAACATTTGTATGACATCAAAACAAGGCTAAACAAATGTTTGGTTATTGTTGACACCGCATAGTTCAAAGAAGATCAATTATATAAAAACTCATAAAACACGAAATAACACAGGTAACTGTGCTTCATTCCATCGAGAACAAACGCTCACAATTTTCAACTTTCGTGAAATAAACTTAATATTTCACAAAAAATCCAAATTAGTGAAACTGAACTTATTGCACTTGATGTATGATGTACCTTTAAAAAATGAATTGAGTTTGATACCTACTGCTCTACAGTAGACGGAGTTTCCTCCAAATTCCAACCTACATTGTTCATCTAAGGACCAACCAAGTCCGAGTGGAAACCTTAGATCTTCTGTCACCTTCAAATATGGATTGTTCTCCAAACACGTCAGGTAACTATAACATACAAGTACGTGTATAGGACCATTAGTGTGTACTTTATCGGAATACAATGATCCAAGTGAATACTACCTTAATAAATGCTCCTCGTCGCCAGGGAAGAAAAGTAACTATCATGTTAAAAAATGTGAACCAGCTTATTGCTGACAAATTATAAGTAATGATGTTATACATAATTATTTATCTTGTTTGTAGATTCAACTGACAATAAAAGGATTTTAAGTTTAAACGTGTCCCTATATTAAAAATAGACCAAGTTTCATAAAGACAAAGCCATAGTTGCGACCTTCATATAGTATTAAAATTTAGAAATGAAGGAGTAGATGTATTCGCAAACGACACGCATTCTTTTGATCCAAAAGAAACTAGCACGTAACACAGTAATCTTACCCGATCACTTCGCCCATTTTCCGTTTACTGCATTCTGACCACCAGTAATGGTTAAATGAAGATTGTACAATGG
Organism: Spisula subtruncata; assembly: GCA_963678985.1. Classification (NCBI taxonomy): domain Eukaryota; kingdom Metazoa; phylum Mollusca; class Bivalvia; order Venerida; family Mactridae; genus Spisula; species Spisula subtruncata. Next base: position 49,781,624 of record OY787660.1, read on the forward strand.
TTGCCATGATACTAGTGGTGTAGGCTTGTCCATAGCACGTGTTACCATGCCCATCATGCATCAAACCGAATCTACAAAAAATTCAAAGCATATGAAATAATATGGTCAAACATACACACGACTTACAAGAGACCAACAATACATACTGTAATTATCATCTAAGATGTGTATACATAAATTATAACTCCTTTTTAAAAATCATTCCATAATCAAAATAACTTAATTAATGCTAACATTTTAAAAGTGCATTCACAAATTAATCATTGAAGTATGTTGAATACATATTGACTCGTATCTTACATGTGCGCCATTTCATGAGCAATGACGAAAGAACTAGTAAATCCATCATCCTTCACCAAAGCACAGTTCCTCATTGGTAAACACATCCCTGTGATTGGTGCATAACCTGAAAACAATGACATGAACCTTAAATACAGCACAAACTCATTGGGTATCGCATGTGCAACGTTCCTTTTACATAATAATTAAACAAAATAGAATTGGAACATCCACTGTATATCGCTGGCTAAGAATGAGAAGGTCGGAACTACAAAATCAATATTTTGAGAAAACAAGAAAAACTGTTGGATAATTACTATTTACTTATGGTAAAACAAGCTTTTTAAACTTAATTTTGGTCAACATGACAAGTTCTGGTTTTCATGAAATAGGCTCATTAGAAGCGCCTGATGATGTAGATTTAAAATATGCATTAGTCTTATAGTGGCACTTACGGCCTTCTCATTCTAAGCCAGCGATATCTACTATAATACGTATAGCTTCAGTGAACTAGAAGATGAAAGTCACAACCGTCTAGGGAGAAAACTCCTATTTAATACTCTCCTTAATTCAATTAATTTAGCTCTCATAGGTTTGCCCGATTATTATTTTCTCTCCTAGTAGTGTCTGTGCCAAAACCAGTCAGTGTAGTATATACATGATACAAATATATGTCTAACATGAAGTAACTCGAGACTCATACCTACCAGCTGTTGCAAATGTCTTCCTGGTTAACAACACGGCCACATCATGGTTGGCACCGGGTCCTGATCTAGCACTTCTATACGTCTGTGAGCTCACCCACTGGCAGAAGTTATCTACCGTTCTCTGGGGATTGTTAGAGCTTACAACACTGTTTCCCTGTGGTGGAGATTTGAGCAAAACAATGCAAAGATAACATTTAAGAATGTAGTACATGTACATGGTATTTAAGAAAAACATTAATAATTGTAAGAGAAGGCAGCTGTTAGAAGAAACTAGTAATAAAATGAATAAGAAAAAGAAGAAGAAAAAAAACAGACCAAAGGCATAAGCACAAACAAGGACATAAAATAGCTGAACAGCCACAACATGACAACATATTCAGTCAGCCTATCACAATCCATATTTGTTCATCACATTCCTTAACATTTGTGATGTCCAAACGTTTTTTTATAAACGTCACCTACGGCAACCAGACGCCAACAGCATACATTCCATCAATAATAAACAGTTAAACGGAAATTATCTTCTTTGTAAAATTTATATTTTTCGAATGTTGTTTTTGTGAACTCACAGCTTTATAATTATAGTCATGATTTATATAAATAATGCCGTAAATTATGGAAAACAAAATGCATCTCAGTGGGTTTTCGTCATTTTCTCGATAAACGGACCTTGGAAGAAAACTAAACTATCAATTTAACCAATCCGTATTGTTTTAAAAGACTTACGGAAGCTTCGTCCATGTACATAATTTTGACGGTGACAACTTCAATGTTCTGGTCTAAACTCGGGTCATGGTATAGAGTATTTACCTGAAACATGAATGAGTATCATTGGTACTGTTTACATGTAGATCATCGACATAGATTATATAGAAAATAGGTTAACAATAGTAGTGTAACTGCAAAGCATCTACAATTACTAAGTATGTACTTATAGCATGTGATGGACCCAAACAGACACGTTGTGGCATACTGAGATTTATTGCGGTAGTCAGATTTTCTGTTCAATGAATTTCCCGACCTCTGAGGTCAAATAATACTTGCGGTACATGACTCCGTGGCTTTGTTCATAGGTTAAACTGGAGAGCCAGTATGATGTTATAATAGAACGAAGCTTCGAATGTTCTTTTTTTAATGCCGAGCATAGCCTTCGTTTGCTTTATATCTACTGAAATATGGCAGGCATATATGTGTGTGCCTCTACCAGGATTTGAACCCGGGTCGCCAGATTAGACGACAAGCGTACTAACCACTTGGCTACGGAGGCACATCGAATGTTCTTGCATCTGTAGGAGCAACTGCGTATGTGGGCGCACTTTCGAAGACTGATCGAGTTTAAACTGACTATATAGAGAATAATAGGTTAGTGCCGTGGATGAGTAAGTTTATCTGGCAAGGCGGAGGAATTTATCGGGTGAGCCGTAGGCGAATCCGATAATTTCCGCAGCCGAGCCGGATAAACTTTTACTCACTCCACGGCACTAACCTATTATTCTATTTATCCGGTCACTACATCTGCTTTAAAAAGGGAATAAAAGTCGGACTATTTATTTGCCTTTTCATTATTTGTGCATAACGTCACGTTCGTTCACTGACGTCACGACAAAACAACAACGTCGGACATCATGATAACGTCATGTACACGCAGGTAAGTCGTAGAACAATTATTGATCGACCCAAGCTCATTTTGAATAGGAAAACCTCATCCTAGGGTACAGAGTTTCAGCCGGCGACTCCGCTTTAAGAAGAAGTCCGTCAGATCACGTGATGAGGTGACGGTTTATTGCAAGTCACATGACCACTTGACGGTTTATTGAAAATGATAAACGGCACTCTGTTATTAGGCCGATTTGGCCGGAAGTGACTGGATAAATAGAGAATAATAGGTTAGTGTCGTGGATGAGTAAGTTTATCTGGCAAGGCGGAGGAATTTATCGGGTGAGCCGTAGGCGAATCCGATAATTTCCGCAGCCGAGCCGGATAAACTTTCACTCACTCCACGGCACTAACCTATTATTCTATTTATCCGGTCACTACATCTGCTTTAAAAAGGGAATAAAAGTCGGACTATTTATTTGCCTTTTCATTATTTGTGCGTAACGTCACGTTCGTTCACTGACGTCACGACAAAACAACAACGTCGGACATCTTGATAACGTCATGTACACGCAGGTAAGTCGTAGAACAATTATTGATCGACCCAAGCTCATTTTAAATAGGAAAACCTCATCCTCGGATACAGAGTTTCAGCCGGCGACCCCGCTTTAAGAAGAAGTCCGTCAGATCACGTGATGAGGTGACGGTTTATTGCAAGTCACATGACCACTTGACGGTTTATTGAAAATGTTATCCGGCACCCTGTTATCGGGCTGATTTGGCCGGAAGTGACTGGATAAAACTACTTACAATGTTCATCATGGTCATGATATAGTTCTTGATTCTTGCATGTCCGATAAAATTGACCACTGTCGTATCAGCAACAATCAAGACTTCGAGATACTTTGTATGGTCCAATGCGGAACGCCGATATCTGTAATAGCATTCATATACAATACAATTATAACTTAGAACTCGCAGCATTACGAGTTGACAAAAAATATGTACAGTAATAGAGCAAGGGCGGGTAATGTCGACCGTCGGGTATTATCGACCCCTCCCAATTATCTCTCTTTAATCCATAGGAAACATTGATGAATGGCCATGACGTCATAGCCTATTATGCATACGTCATAAAGTTTGAATCCTCGTTGTTTTAAAAGATAAACAGGCAATGCGAGTTTGAAGAAATTTTATAGTAAATTTTTACGTGATCCGTTAAGGAAGGAGACTTTTAAAAATGCATGGTTTTGCAATTTAAGAGCATACAACCCATGGATACAACGCAAATTCCTCGAGTACTGAACAACAGCATTCATATGACAACATTCTTATATTTCCAGGGATTAAGTACCAAGGTCAAACAGGGGGGTCGATATTTGCAGAATAAATTGACATGTTCTGCTATTATCGACCCCCTCAAATAAAATATGAACGACTGGTTGAAACGATATCGTTGTCATCTGATATTTAGTTGTCTCCCATAAGATATGAACGACTAATAAAAAATAATATTGTTGTCATCTCAAAACCAAAATACAAATTATTTTGAGACGACTTTGCATATCGAGAGTATGCCTGTGGTCCATTCTGACCAATCAGCATTAGGCATATACTAATAATTAAAATTACCCTGTTATTATCATTTAAACTGGATTTGACGGGATGTAACGTATCCCCATTTAGAAGCAGGGAAACTAAAGTTCATAAAAATGATTTAATTGGCTTTTTTCTGCAGGTTTAAGCATGCATGACTTTACTCCATTTCTGATGAAACATGCAACACAAAATGCTACCTATTTGCACGTGTCATATACGTAACAACGGGGTGGATTCTTTCCATTTTGATCCTTGTAATGTGATATATTTTACCGACGATTGACATTTAATGATTTGCTGAGCATTTAAGTATGTTCTTTATTACTGTTTATGTCCATTAAACAATTAATTGTAAAATAATGTAAATGCATATGGCCAATTAATTTCCAATTTAGATCTTTCAATACATGAAATACACGATTATACTGTTGGTTACCATTTAGCTTCATACACATGTATCAAACTATTTCTTAATTCATACCAATATACTTACGGAACATATGCATCAAACATACTGATTCTGTCTGCTGCAGACTTTTTTTTTTAAAACAACAAGACAGGGGGTCGATAATTGCCTCCAAGGGGTCGATAATAGCAGACGTAGTGCATCCTTCTAAACTTATTAGCCAACCATACCAGAGCATGTTACACTCGTTTTCATTGGTTTAAAATAACCAATATACATTTATCTTATGAAATAAAATTAAGTTTCATCTGTAGAGTAAACATAAAATGTTATTTTCCTAAAAATCGCGTTAAGGGGTCGATAATTGCCTCCTTTGCTCTAGTTTTCAAATATTACTAGTGCCATGTTTGAGAGCGGACATGTCTGTCTGAGAATAGAAGGACGACGGGAAGCTTCGTGGAAGTCATGAGAAATGTATTGATGTCGCGAGCACATCGGGAGATTTCGAACAGGCTTTTAATTTTAGTTCATCAATCGCCGATGGTAATTTCTTCAAGGGCACCAAGGCTTAGAAGAATAAATTTCTTATGGTGGTGTTCCTACACTATTTTACGCCCGATACCAAATATGATATATTAATGTTTTCACCTGTTATGTGTTATGAGTATATCAGATGGAGGAGGGTTTGTTCTGCCGCAACTTGACAGCAAATGGCGTCCCAATCCGGATTTGTCCCATCTGTGATGTTTGGTCGGCTCAATGGTCACCATCTCTTGTCCAGTTTCTATCAATCCTGACTAAATAACAACTATTGTTCAACAATTTAGATTTCGAAAGAACTGCCTCATCATGGTACTGTTTTATCAAAGCACTTACAGAAAAAAAACTTTCGTCCAAATCAATTTTTTTATGATAATGGAATGTTTAGAAATTGTCGTGAATTGATCTGCAATTTCTATAAACAATGCTCTATCAAAATTTAAAATTAACTTATACAAATTCCATTCCGGTGCAGATATTATAGATTTCTGTAAACGGTACCAAGGTCTTTAATCTTTTCAGCACAGAACAACGAGTACAATAACTTTTTTATCATTTTCTAAGATTCTGCCAGTCAAATGGACTACACCTCCCCTCCCCTACTACCACACTTGTATCAACACCAACTACAGTTAATGATCTATAAATGGTCAGAGGAGGGGCATCGAAACTATAATAGTATAAGCACAAGTTACGATGAAAATTATCAAGCTTAGGGTCATGCTTTTATGTGTGTTTTTTATTTATGTTCTTATGCCTTCTTTTGATTTCAGTAGCAATTTGCAGTAAATTTGGCTATTTCAATGGTACATGTATGCTAAAAAAAGTGTTTGGACTCAAGTTAGGTAATTATTTAGTTGGACAATTTTCAATGAAGTAGTTTTCTCCTATGCATATTTTAGGCATTACCAATTTTCTACTGATGTCACTCTAGAAAATAATGCGTACGAATAGTTGCCATTACGTTTAAGCACCGAAAAATCTATTCAAAACGTCGTCACTTTAATCAACAAATTTCTGCAACATTTGCAATTACATTTTGTAACCACATTTTAGTTTCACAATGCCAAATTGATATTGTTTTTGCATTGTTAATTCATGTCTGAATTCTTCGCTGGCATGATACGTTTATTATGATCCGTTATGATAATTATACAGCAGTGATGTTGTTTTCAAACAAAGGAACGTAATGAAAGTACTTGAGATATCACCACAAGACGAGTGGCAACATAACTACCGATATTTCCAACTCGAGGACTCTGTCAGAGCACTTATAATATGTACGTGACTATAACTATTCACCAAGTAGGCTTGACCCAGTAACATATGTTTCAGTACAACCCTTTCAAAGGCACATTCTTAGGGAGACGCACGACGTGTTTGACATTCTGTGGACGGGGAGATTGTTCTAGAGAAGTTAATTGGCAGCGACGTATATTTACTAATCTGGGTATAATTAAAATACATTTGTATCAGACTGAGTGTGGAAAATCCAAGAGTTTTTGCAAAACGTAGACTCTTACAAATTAATTGATATGGTGCCTGTCCGCTCAAAGGACCACCGAATGCGCTAGTCGAACCACGATTGCTTATGTTGCAAAACCTGGCAAAAAAGGCCAATAGATGGGTTATATCTTAAAGAGCAACGGTGCTAAACTTCGCACACGGATAAATATTTCAGAAAAGACACATTAAACACACCTATAAAGTTATGAGGATTTTCCCTTTATGGTTGCTTTGTGATAACTTCCGTATACGATGCAGCGACTGCAAGTTGGAATTTGATATATTAACGTTTTCAACAGTCATAATGATACATTACGCTGATGACTGTAGGGTCAAGAAAGGGGGCTTTCGGTACCATATGATACGTCGCAGTATAAAACAAGATTGAGTATATATAGGATCCGTCATGAGCTTTATTTGCAGATCAATTATATTTCTTGAACGAGTCCAGAAAACACAAGTTATTTACCGATATATTGAATTGGTCGGTTAAAAGTATCTGGTCGTTAATTGAATATTAGAATATTAACATTATAAGAATATATAATAACAGAAAAGTACCCACAACGGTGCCATCGATGTAGGTCAGGGCGACGTAGCTATGTACATTCCCAACAATGTGTCCTTGGTAGTACTGTGTATCGTCCACTAGCGAATCCACTTCAGTAATGTTGTTCCCATGATGCCATTCGGCGACAGTTCCTCTTGGTGCAATATCGTGCTGTATGAGGCGCATGCGCAATACATCTGACCGCCATTTTAAAACAACCACTACTTCCTTTTGCCATTGTATGTCGTCAGAGTCGGAGTCAAATTGATGAATTGTTTGTGGGATTGTTATTTCTTTGTGCGGATGCCTGCACGTCTTCGTAGCTATATTGTGGTAAAGGATGACAAAACTTGTGATGAGTGGTATATACTTGACATTGCACCCACAAAGAAGTAACCAGGGCATGCCATAAAATAATCAACACATAGGAGAAACAAACTTGTATAGAAATGGGTGAACAAACTTTAAAAAAAGAGGAAAAAATATTACATATTTTAGAATTGGTTCTTTGGTTATTTTTTACATGTACAAACTTATGTATTGTACTGAACGGTTAATTGGTGTGTAAAATTTACTCTTTCCAACTCTGAATTGACCAGAAAACGGATGTTTTATGAACAAAAAGTCGATCAATGTGTATAGTGATACACATATTATGCCTGTTCAATTTATTTACTAATTTTGCTGTTAAGTTCACAAAATGGCAGCGTTAATTGATGACGTAAGTTGTGTCAAGGCCATATAATATCAGTTACACGTGCCCACATGTGTGACATCCAATACCGACATACTGAAACATGTAGCATGTTGGCACTTTCACTGACGAACAAGTGCAACGCAATTAAAGGAACATAGCAATGTCATAAAATTTTAACTTCTTAAAACATCAACACGGTGCTGTTTCAAGCAATATGCCCCAAAGACCTACTTCCCACTGTGTCGGAAAATCGGGAAATCGGGAAATCTTAAAACTTCTATAATTTTATCGTAGAAACAAGATGCTAAGTGATAAAGATCTGATAAGACAATGAGATAAAACACTTACCTTCATAAGCACCTGTTAGAACCTACAACCATACATATAAATAGGAGATAAATTGGTAATAAAATGCATGCTCGGGTTTCCAACTGACTTAGTTTCATTGTAGATTGAGAATATGCTTACTTAAGCAATTCAATCATTTAAAGGATGTGTACCCGTATATTTTCATAATTTTATATTAAATAAGCAATTCAATCATTTAAAGGATGTGAACCTGTATATTTTCATGTATTAAATAAGCAATTCAATCATTGAAAGGATGTGTACCCGTATATGTTCATATATTAAATAAGCAATTCAATCATCTAAAGTATGTGTAACCGTATATTTTCATATACTAGTATTAAATTGCTATTTCAATAAACATTGTATATACAAAATACAGTAGACTGAAATGGCCTTATTCACAAACATTGTAAGAATGAAACTCAGACTTAGACTTAAAATGGACAATATTTATAATAAGTGAAATTTCTTTGCCATTAGATTGAACAAAATGAAATTTTGTCTGGGTATTTGTTGTTACTCACTGAACATGCATACGAATTTTTATTGAAATCAGTACATTTATAACAACATGAGAGCGAATAGACATTTGGCAATGTAAAGTCTAAGTCTGACTTTTATTCTTAAAACGTTGGTGAATAAGGCCCCAGATGCATGACCCTTATATACACAAGTACTGACAATGGTGTTGGTGAGAGCAATGGTGCCAATACCCTTTGTCTAATTTACAAGTTAAATGAATGAAAAGAAATATTATCTTATAAAATGTAAAAGAACCTCAAGTTTTTGTGGAGCATTGGTTCCTAATGCTTTAAAATTGTAAACGCGTTTTGAAAGCATTGCGAATCGAGACTGTAATAATATGTTAACTGTCTAACATGTTTTAAAGAATTCATATTTTAAAGACATTTTATTTGTCATAAATCATCATTTTTGGGTTGGGTTCTTCTTCATTTTTTTCTTAAGAATATAACTAGTTAATGCTATGATACTTAATCACATTGTGACAATATTGATATTTGTAAAAATACCGAAACATCGGCTTTAAATTATTCTAGATGATTGTGCATGCACATAAGTACTTGTACATTTGAACTTCTATCAGGATAAAAGTGATCTTAATCGATTTGATCTCCTTGATTAATTGATGTAAAAGGTCATTCGTTAGATCGATACTTATTTAATAATTGCAGCTTTAAAAAAGGGTATCATTTAAACAGTTTATTAATGTCTTATTTAAATACTAGATTAAATAAATTATCAATACATGTTTTTGTATTTAAAAAAACGAAACAAATAATGTAATCTGTAAATAGTCTGAGCAGTTAATTTACGAACACATTTCATGCGATTTTGATTACAATTAATTTAATTAATTAAATAGGTAAAATGTCCTCCACAAATCAACTACCTTTTGCACCTTACAGCAATGTCCATAGCAACAACTTAACTTCTGTACAACAAAAACGTGTTTTTTCAAAGGTTGTTGCTCTAGAGAGGTTATACTATATAACAACACAGAAATGAATGTATGTATTAATTAAAATATACACATGACATAACGACTTTGTTATTATATTAAACTATCAAATGTAGATCATCTCTATGTACATTATTATTTTTGATTCAATAGTAATGTATCTTTAATTATCTCAGAACTAATTGCGTTTTCGGAACTATTCTAATATTATCAAATATGCACTCACCACAAACAATATCCAATATTTACACATAACTAACCACCGTCTACATGTAGCCTTTATTATCAAATTTACTTTCTAAACAATAAGTAAAAGAAAAGAAAGTGCTACGGACGTGGCATATCAGTACCCGCAAGTTACAGCGCCGGTCGCTCTAGTGTTCCCATTCCAACAGCTCATTTCTTAGCGTACGTTATAGTAATCAAGTAAAGCAATAAATAAACATTCCGATAGAGCTCTATGAAATATTTGCTTTACTATTTTAGTATTTGATAGCATTCTACATTGCAGGAGTGAGCGTTATTCAAATAATGTAAGTGCATAAGGTACTACAGTTGTAAGTGGTGATCAGTTCATCTGGTGCTGTAATAAGTAACCAACTTGATTAATTCATAACTCGATGCGATCACATTTTCTTGAGCAGAAATGAACTCCGAGTCTGTATGATCTACGTTTAGGTGATTAGAACATGACAAAAGTAGCTCCTTGATGGACACCATCGGATGCTCCCGTCAGTGACAATAATTTGAAACAAATACATGCATCAAAAAGCATAATGTGTATAATCATGTCTATTTTGTTGCCTATTCTGTATGAAGTGGTCTGCATATTCGTACACGTGCGTGACATTCGGCCAAGTGCATACAAAGGTACTGAAAAATCGCCGAAATGGCAGTACTCTACTGAAACGGTCGAGCAAAGAAATGCGTGTATGTGAGCGTGTGCGTGACTGGGGAACGAGAGTGTTTGGGCGCACACGCACGCACCTTTTTAGTTCTGTTGGGGGTTCAACACTCGTAGATGACAGTGTGTCGAACCTGACTAACAGGCTGAACAATTGAAACCAGCCGTGTTACTGTATTTAAGCACTAATACTCTACGCCATAACATCACATATATTTATATATGTACACGTACATTGTGACATTCTTCAAACGCACCAACAGACCTAGCTAGATAGGACCCAATACTCTGCAAATTTGTAAACACGAGATTAACATTAATAAAAGAGTATGCCATATTTTAGGAAATGATTTCTTAAACAGACGAAATCAAGAAACACTAGTCACACCACACCACAACACCAACAAGTACATGTATAACACAAATACAACATGTCAATGCGGTTTTGTTATGTTTTACATCAAATGAACCAAACACGTGTCCTGTCTGGCACCAAACGTTCTTAATGTGTCATCGTTGCTTTGAATGGGCATTTAAGTAAAAACTATTTTGTCTCTGCAATTTTATTCACATTTGACGTATGTGAGAAACATGATTTCTTATTCCATGAATACGATTCAACTATCATGATATCGATTTCTACTTACATTTTCTATTTACAACATGACTGTATATGTACTTTGCAAACTGTCTACCTCCACGCTCACAAGCAAATCCATACATTAACCAATAACAACTATTGACTAATGTTTCTTAATATCCGTCAAATTGCAAATTATGCCACTAGGCTATATAACTTCAGAATGCAAATTTGGTGTTCGGACCACAACGTCATAACTTCAGAACGCCAAATTATTAATCGCGCCACTTCGATATAACCTCGGAATGCCAAATTGGTGCTCTTGCCCGTCATAACTTCCGATCGCCAAATTGGTAATTGTGCCACTTCGATATAACTTCAAAATGCCAAGTTGGTGCTCGCACCCGTCATGACTTCAGAACGCCAAATTGGTAATTGTGCCACTTCGATATAACTTCAAAATGCCCAGTTGGTGCTCGCACCCGTCATGACTTCAGAACGCCAAATTGGTAATTGTGCCACTTCGATATAACTTCAAAATGCCAAGTTGGTGCTCGCACCCGTCATGACTTCAGAACGCGAAATTGGTAATTGCGCCACTTCGATATAACTTCAAAATGCCAAGTTGGTGCTCGCACCCGTCATGACTTCAGAACGCCAAATTGGTAATTGTGCCCCTTCGATATAACTTCAAAATGCCCAGTTGGTGCTCGCACCCGTCATGACTTCAGAACGCCAAATTGGTGATTGCGCCACTTCGATATAACTTCAAAATGCCAAGTTGGTGCTCGCACCCGTCATGACTTCAGAACGCCAAATTGGTAATTGTGCCCCTTCGATATAACTTCAAAATGCCAAGTTGGTGCTCGCACCCGTCATGACTTCAGAACGCCAAATTGGTAATTGTGCCCCTTCGATATAACTTCAAAATGCCAAGTTGGTGCTCGCACCCGTCATGACTTCAGAACGCCAAATTGGTAATTGTGCCACTTCGAAATAACTTCAAAATGCCAAGTTGGTGCTCGCACCCGTCATGACTTCAGAACGCCAAATTGGTAATTGTGCCACTTCGATATAACTTCAAAATGCCCAGTTGGTGCTCGCACCCGTCATGACTTCAGAACGCCAAATTGGTAATTGTGCCACTTCGATATAACTTCAAAATGCCAAGTTGGTGCTCGCACCCGTCATGACTTCAGAACGCCAAATTGGTAATTGTGCCCCTTCGATATAACTTCAAAATGCCAAGTTGGTGCTCGCACCCGTCATGACTTCAGAACGCCAAATTGGTAATTGTGCCCCTTCGATATAACTTCAAAATGCCAAGTTGGTGCTCGCACCCGTCATGACTTCAGAACGCCAAATTGGTAATTGTGCCCCTTCGATATAACTTCAAAATGCCAAGTTGGTGCTCGCACCCGTCATGACTTCAGAACGCCAAATTGGTAATTGTGCCACTTCGATATAACTTCAAAATGCCAAGTTGGTGCTCGCACCCGTCATGACTTCAGAACGCCAAATTGGTAATTGTGCCACTTCGATATAACTTCAAAATGCCCAGTTGGTGCTCGCACCCGTCATGACTTCAGAACGCGAAATTGGTAATTGTGCCCCTTCGATATAACTTCAAAATGCCAAGTTGGTGCTCGCACCCGTCATAACTTCCGATCGCCAAATTGGTAATTGTGCCCCTTCGATATAACTTCAAAATGCCAAGTTGGTGCTCGCACCCGTCATGACTTCAGAACGCGAAATTGGTAATTGTGCCACTTCGATATAACTTCAAAATGCCCAGTTGGTGCTCGCACCCGTCATGACTTCAGAACGCCAAATTGGTAATTGCGCCACTTCGATATAACTTCAAAATGCCAAGTTGGTGCTCGCACCCGTCATGACTTCAGAACGCCAAATTGGTAATTGTGCCCCTTCGATATAACTTCAAAATGCCAAGTTGGTGCTCGCACCCGTCATGACTTCAGAACGCCAAATTGGTAATTGTGCCACTTCGATATAACTTCAAAATGCCAAGTTGGTGCTCGCACCCGTCATGACTTCAGAACGCCAAATTGGTAATTGTGCCCCTTCGATATAACTTCAAAATGCCCAGTTGGTGCTCGCACCCGTCATGACTTCAGAACGCGAAATTGGTAATTGTGCCCCTTCGATATAACTTCAAAATGCCAAGTTGGTGCTCGCACCCGTCATGACTTCAGAACGCGAAATTGGTAATTGTGCCCATTCGATATAACTTCAAAATGCCCAGTTGGTGCTCGCACCCGTCATGACTTCAGAACGCCAAATTGGTGATCATGTCACAACGTCATTACTTCAGAATGCCAAATTGGTGCTTGGACCCGTCATAACATCAGAACGCCAAATTGGTAATTGTGCCACTTCGATATAACTTCAAAATGCCAAGTTGGTGCTCGCATCCGTCATAACTTCAGAACGCCAAATTGGTGATCACGCCACAACGTCATTACTTCAGAATGCCAAATTTATGCTTGGGCCCGTCATAACTTCAGAACGCCAAATTGGTAATTGTGCCACTTCGATATAACTTCAAAATGCCAAGTTGGTGCTCGCATCCGTCATGACTTCAGAACGCCAAATTGGTGATCATGTCACAACGTCATAACTTCAGAACGCCAAATTGGTGATCATGTCACAACGTCATAACTTCAGAACGCCAAATTGGTGATCACGCCACAACGTCATAACTCCATAACACCAAATTGGTGCTCGGGCCACTACGCTTTAACTTCAGAATGTCAAATTGGTGCTCGGACCACAACGTTATAACTTCATAACAAAGTTAGTGCTCGCACCCGTGATACCTTCAGAACGCCAAATTAGTGATCGCGACACTTAGATATAACTTCAGAGCTAGCACCTGTCAAAACCTCAGAATGACAAATTGGTGCTCGCATCCGTCAAAACGTCATAACGCTAATTTGTTGCTCGCATCCGTCATAACTTCAGAACCCCTAATAGTTGGTGCTCGCGCCGCTAAGACATTACTTCAGAATGCCAATCTGCATGAATCTGGTGCTCGATCCACAACGTCATACCTTCAAAACGCCATATTGGTACATGTGCCACTTCGATATAACTTCTGAACGCTAAATTGGTGCTCGTGCCACTTCGATATAACTTCAGAATGCCAAACTGGCGCCAGTGACACAACCAACGAAAGAACACCAGAACTGGTATAAAGTAGATAGTAAGCAGCCATCATAGGTTGGTGACTTCAATGCTTGTAAGATTACACAAATGAAAAGGAGTTAAGAAACACACGAAAAGCTGGGAAAATTACAATAAAAACTGGAGGCAAATTTATAGTTCATAACCTTGAATTTATAGCAATGTAACGGCGAATAACTAAATTATTATTTTCTGCTTAGAAACGCAGACGAAATATAATCGCGTTAACTTTACTTCTTCTTATGATATTAATGACACATACTGTTTGTGCTTGGCTAGGCCACCAAGTTCGATGTACCCATTTTGTCTGAGTTTAATATCTATAGACGAAATTATATTCTCATAATAACTTTCGTACAACATAATCCACACTTCATCCTCGTCATAAAACATAATTGAATCCTTACATAGGGGATCTTATATGAACAGTAGGGGGTCACTTTAAGTCTTGTTCTTCAAGTTCTATTCGTAATAAAACTTTATAATGATACACCTTTTAAAATTGAGTTGTGTATGCTGGCATAAAATAGTGCTGTTTATTCCGTAGCTCAGTGGTTAGTGCGCTTGCCGTCGAATCTGGCGACCCGGGTTCAAATCCGGGTGGAGGTACATATATATGCCTGCAATGTTTCTGTAGAAATAAATCAAATAAAGGCTATGCTCGGCATAATAATTTTCAATAAGTACAATACTTTCAAAGTCACATGAGAACGGGTGTAAATATATTAACGTCCGGCATTTTTTTATCTTGGTTTAACTGGGTATAAGCTATAACGGTATGCACCGCTATTCTTTCGAATGGGATAGTTCCCACATTAGTATTACTTATTGAATCGACCGTAATATCGACGATGGAACTATCCTTTTTTGAAAGAATAGCGGGCATGAACATTGATTGCGTGAACTCAGTTGAAGCCAGTTAAAACATAGAAAAACATAGTTTAACTGACGGACAAGCTTACGTTTACAACCATTTTCATCAAAATTTGAACAGTCTGTACCTTAGTACGTGCCATGTATAGTCCAGTTGAGGTATTAATATAGTGACGCTGCGGTAGAGTCCACTATTACGGTGTAAAACTAATTATAAAGTCTTATACAAACATTTGCATAATTCCAACAAATGTCCAAGCTCTGTCTGTTCATGTAATCTTTGTGTTCTTTTGTGTACACATAAACTATACGTCACTTGCAAAATATCCTAACTGGACTGTACAGTGCGACGTCAAGGAAAAAGGGTCACGTGTTAAACACAATTAACAAAAGTATAGTTATAAAGAGAAAACATAGATGAAACTGAGGATGATAATTACAAATATATTTTAAGTCATATACAAGGTTAAATTTTACAAATTAACAAACATAAAGTTACATAAAGGACAAGATAGCCGACCTTTTTCATAGATATCAAACAGCTACTTAGCGAGTATATTTAAAACTAGTTGATCTTCAGAGGACATTCACCAACATAAAATTATATAATTCCAATTCCACAGAACCCTGTATAGACACATTTCATGTTTACATACCGGGGCATTCATATGTAAATTGATATACAATGAGTTATTCGTCAGTGACTAGTTTGTATTGTTTATTCAGCCAATAGATTTCTGGTGGAAGCAAGAGTTATCGCCAAACGACTACAAAATGTCTTACCCTTAATAATAAGTCATGATCAACAAGTATACATAAAAAATAGGTTCATTGGGTTCAACATTCGACTTATACAAGATATTATTGACTATACTGAAGAATGCAGTGGCGATGGAGCCATAGTTTTCTTAGATTTTAAAAAAGCTTTTGACACGGTAGAAAGGAACTTTATGCTTCAGTGCTTAAAGCGGTTTGGTTTCGGAACTTCGTTTATTAATTGGATAAAAGCATTCTACTGCAACATCACTTCCTGTATTTACCATAACGGCTGGCGTTCCAATAACTTCGCACTAGAAAGATCTCTCCGGCAAGGATGTCCTTGTAGTTCTATCATATTTATTATTGTAGCCGAAATACTAGCGACAAAAATTCGAACCGCTGAAAATATACATGGAATCAAAATAGAAAATTGCATGACGCCCTTGAAAATAAGCCAACTTGCTGACGACATTATTCGCAAAAGATGTTAATGATATCAGTCACGCGTTAGATATTGTCAATGAATTTGGTACATATTCGGGCCTTCGTTTAAATACAAATAAAACAGAAATTTTAGGACTAGGCTCGTTAAAAAATAACCAGAATACTATTTCTGATCTCAAATGGGCCACTGAAATAAAAGCACTTGGTGTATATTTTGGTCATGATAAACGGAAGTGCGACTCATTAAATTGGAACAGTAAAATTGATAATTGCATCAAAACTATAAACAATTTACAATTAAGACATTTAACATTCTATGGAAAAATCGCTATTATTAAAAGTTTATTACTACCAAAGTTTACATATCTGATGCAATCGTGTTACGTTCCAAGACATGTAATATCAAAAATCAATAAAATGTTATATGATTTTTCATGGAATAATCGAAGAGAGAAGATCAAAAGAAGCATATTAATTAACACCCTCTCTGATGGAGGTTTAGGCATGATAGATAAATTTTCTTATATTAAATCATTACGGATTAAATGGCTGAAACAATTCTTAGAAAATGATACAATCGCGAATTGGAAAACAATTCCAAAATCTTACTTCAACCAATATGGAAAGAATTTGCTCATCTTTTATACCAAGCCTGGTTCTGAAAAAAGCCTACCAATAATTCAACGTAAACTTCCAACTTTTTACAATGATATCCACACGGTTTGGCTTGAATTTCAAACTTTGATAATGTAAACAAACGAATACCTAAAGCATTACGAGAAATCCGACAAGAAGTCTTCAGGGGTAACAAACACATAAAATCAAAACCAAACACAACGTTATTTCACAAGAATTGGATAAACTCGGACATTAACTTTCTTAATGACACACTGGATAAGAAAGGCCTAATCAATGAAACTTTCATACTTAATAAGGTAAAAAATAAATCAAACTGGATATCTGAAATAAGTATTCTCAGAGAATCGATACCACCAGCATGGAAGAAACTGGTACAAACAAAAGAATCTTACCTCACTAAAGTCAAAACAAACTTACATTTGCAACTTAAGGACTTAAAACATCCTTTCAAAACAAAGACTTCTATAATACTGCATTTATTAAACAAAAATCTGAGGTTCCCTACATTCATAAATCTTGGGAAAATAAATTAGACAAACGACAGTTCTATTGGACTCTTTTCTATAGTAGGTGGAAAGCAACTTGTTTAGACAACCGAGTAAAGCAGTTCAAATACAAATTAATACACAACATCATTGCCACAAATGAAAACCTTATGAAATGGAGAATTTTTAATTCGCCATTATGTCTTCATTGTCATGCGATTGAAAACTACGCACACTTTTTCATTGATTGTTCTTACACAACAACACTGTGGATACAGGTTAATGCAGCATTAAAAACTCTTGGTTTTAATCATAACTTTAGGTGCTTAAAATATATAATTTTTGGATACAAATCAGAACTAAGAGAATATACCAATATCAATATCATCATCAACCTAATAGCTTTCAGTATTTATAAAATGTCTCTTATATCTGAAAGAAGAACACAGCAACATAATATAAGAAACATCCTTATAAATGAACTAAAACGAGCAATATCCATACTTAAAACACAAAATAAAGCATACACATTAATCAGCAGTTCCTAGACCACGTATCAAGCATGGAATAACCAGCAAACAAATATTTCACTGAAATACCACTTGTATTATTTTGTTATTATATAAGTTTTGCTAACATGTCGTCATGATATTACACAAATTAGTGTACTATAATCGGAAAACTAATTGTTATTTGCCAACAAGCTACTAAAAGTATTTTGAATACATTTATGTTTTGAATACTAACTATATACATGTATATATAATCATGCAGAATTGTAAGGTGGGGCGAGGGATGGTTCCCCGACCCTCTCCCACCAATGACGGGGATTAATAAATGGGCTAGATCCACGTGACAAAGCCGGAAAAAAAGATTTCTGGTGGAACGTGGATGGCGATTAACATATGAATAGTTTCGTCATACTTAAATGTGTCTATAACCTATCAGCTCTTAGCGGTTGTAGCAAACCAGATATATTAACAAACATGAAAAAGATAGAAAACTGGACTGACAGAGAAGGCTGCACTCAACTGGTTTTATAGAAACAAAAAATGACAAGTATGAAAACTATTAACTTTTAAATGGCGATATGATAATACAATGTATTTCAAGGCACATGGTTTATTTCACTCCGACATTTTAATGGACAGACAATTTTACGAACATATTCAGCATGAACTCTACAATTCTGACAGCAAACACTTAGCACGATTCATATCTTCGGTGTAAAACATTCGTAGTTGCGATTTATTTGATAAAAACAGTGACACAGACCTCTCGAAACTAAAACATAATATTATCTATATAACTGCTGAAACTACAATTTATGATGCTATTACATGTGTACTGTAAATGAAGAATGTTGTTGGCGTGTTCGGTTTGCTAGTGTACTGGTGTATGAGATATCATAACGAGGATGCAACGTTCGCAAAATTATGGGAGACACATGTACGTAGATCGGGGGTAAAACCTATCATTGGTGAAGATATTTTTTTCCTGAAATTGATATATTGCTGACATAGAATGAGAAGATCGTAAGTACAAAATCAATGATTTTGAGAAAACAAGAAAAATGTCTGAAATTTACTCTTTACTTATAGAACCAAGCTTTTTCAACTTCATTTTGGTCTACATGACAAGTTCCGATTTTCAATAAAATATTCTTATAATGCAGATTTCAAATATGTACCAGTCTTATACTAAGGTTGTAAGTAGTAGGCCTACTAACGACCTTCTCATTCTAATCCAGCGATATGTTACGTTTTTGGAATAGACTTATACTTCTCGATGCTAATTGGTTAACCAATTGCAAACAAGCATTCAATTCCTCAATTTTGAGAATTGGAATATTTGTTTTATTTTGTTTTAATAGAGACCACAAGCATCCATGGTTAATAGCATAGGGTCACTTCATGAAAATGTCTTTCACTCTTGTCCAACTCATGGTATGGTGTCCAGGAGGATGTGATTTTCTTATCTTCAAAAATAATTGGTTTGATAAGTGTTGGAAATGATTACTTTTAATGACATTTTTACTTTCCAAAAGCATGTTTCCAAATGCAAAGGCCTAAATTACACAGATTGGACACTCCACTGAAAACTTAGGAAAACGCAAAGTAACAGGCAGCAGAGTCAGTTACAGTGCATAAAACTTTTTTTAGGCATCCAATTTTCATGGACAATGCATCATGTTGAAGAGCTTAGTTTTGTTCTACCACATGAAGTAACCCATTTTTGTTTATCTCTTATAAAATACAGGAAATAAGAATTTAAATAAGGCAAATAAGATATTTTCTGATAAACTTGGAATTTACATGAATGTTATAAAAATGAGAGTAGGTCTGGCTCTTTGGTGTCTTCTACTTCATTCCTTGTCTGATTTCAATAAATGAGGCATCATATCAAAGCTGAATAATAATTCTATTGCATAGACTAATTAGTTTTGTGTGTGAGTATATTAGAACATGAGATATAAGGTATCAAATACAGACGAGATTTCGCGAGATTTCATAAGATTCCAGAAGACCTGCCACGAGATATCATGAAATTTGGTACATGTTTCCAATCTGTGTAATTTAGGTCTTTGGTAAATGCCATGACCAATGCATGCTTACATTGTTGAAAAAATATGATTACATCTTGTTAGGACACATTAAAGTTGACTTGTTTAGTAAATTACGTCATGGCTATTTACAACCAGTATTATTCTGTCATGCATTTTAGTATTGATTTATAATCCAAGAACATGTATAAAAGAAGTTAGCCAACTATTATGTAAAATTGACCTAGAAGGACCGTGACGTAAAATAAAATTGAAAAAAAATCACCATGCATTCTTTAATTTTTTAGCTAAATATTTAAAAATCCCTGGATGTGCACAAACAACAGAATCGACAATACATGAAACTTGGCAATAATTACAATCCCTACCAAAATATGTATCTTTGTAGCAAAGAAATATAACCTAGCAATCGCCATCGAACGAGTAAATCACGATAACCTCCCTTTGAAACAAAAAAATCAAGAAAGATAATCGCTAAACATTTACGATTCGGTTACTTCCCTTACATTAACCAGAGAGAATCAGCCAATCACAACCGAGAACATCCAGCCTCGTTTTGGAAATAAACATGGAAGTGAAGTTACGCGAAGTGAATTAGTGGTGTAAGTACAATTTTAAGTATATATTTCCGTTTTTCAATGAAAATATTACTTTGTCACACAAATAAATGACAATTGAGCACACTTATCTATTGACCGCACTACGTAAGTTGTAAGATTGACGTGCGTTTGTTGGAAAATATTGATGTCACTTGTTGATCAGTGTTGATGAAAAGAAAACACCTTATGAATGAGCTGGTATTTTAGCATGACTAATGTCACTAAATGTGCCAATATTTGTTGACAATGTCTGACTTTAGTGGGTTAAATCATTTCAGTATGATAGTCAACGAGAGGTGTAAAAGTTAAGTACTATAAAAAAAATAGGATGATAATTTAAATTACAAGCATGTTTTGATCAAAATCACAGGTGCTTGTTGACTAAATTGGTCACAATTCTTTCAATTTATTGAGGTTTGGTTTCAAGCAAATGTCTAGTGTTTTACAATACAACTTGCTTTTGTCTCCCTATTTACATAAAGGTGGCAAGGTAAACAAGCAGATGAAACTGTCACATTGATCAAGAGGTCCGAGATTTGATCCTCGGTCTGCAGACTTTTGTTGATTTTAGGCTAATTTTTAGCGAACAAAAATCGGTCCGAAAAATTTCCTTCTGGTCTGACAGTTTCTCCAAGTCCATCAAACTGTTGGTCCGACAGATTGACAGACTGGGCCTGGGCAATTTGTAATTTCTGAAACGCTTTTCAGTGTTACCCACCCTAAAGAGACAAACTGGTGGTAGTCTCGTGTGTATCAGTGCTGTACGCTGGGCAGGTTAAAGACTCAAAAGAATCGTTTCGGAAAAGAGCTAGGGTGACAACACAGACCATACCCCCGGCTGTGTATCGGAAATGATCACTGGCCCTTGATTGCACAGAAGATACCTTCAGTCCTGACGAGAATTACCATGCTCTTTAAAATCAACAACAGACTGGTTGAGGTTCCAGAGCACCCATCTTATCTGGCAGACTTGCAGACAAGGCGAGTTTGCAAGTTCAAGCAGATTGCAGCGCAAGAGAACTCTTAGTCCTACCTGACCTCATTTACTCAAGGACAATCAGACTACAATGCTAACAGTAACAGACAATACTTGCATAGAGGCACTTGGTTCAGTAATGATGTAGAGCGTCTAGATCACCAGTCCATGTACATAGTTTTAACCTGTAAATACAATTTATATGCAACTTTTTTGTCAGGCATGACATGTTTTATCATTTGGTATTAGACATTACAGAAGGATTTTTACCCACTTAATGGGATAAGAAGAAGAACTTGGATTCCTTGTATCACATCTCTGTCTCGTCATTGAGTCTATATATGCCCTTGTCAGACACCTGCCAATCCAAAGGCATTTGTCGGCACTGCAATGAGTAAGGAGTTTTAAAAAAAAAATGCATGCTTTGGGGGTTTTGTCAGTTGGCTGACCATGACAAGAGTGCCCTACTTGTGGCATGACATCTTAAGCCTTGACTCTTGAGGGGGGTGTGTGCATTTGAGCCCCACTTGATCATTTTGGGTAAACATAAGATCGCCTGACACCAGGTCTGGGCCTAATAAAAAACTTGGTAATTACTTTGGAGATCACAGATTTTCAGTATTAATTAAGACTGACTCAGTCTCATATGGAGCAAAAACTAGGTTTTTGTTAAACAGTTTCACTAGAGATGAACTTTTTACTGTCCACCATTAAGCCAAATTGCATTTCATCAATTGACTACGAATGTAACTTGAGGGACAATAATCCACTTCATAAGTAATTACACACTCACAGATGCAAAGTTTATCTGTTGCTAAAATCTTGCTATAGAAATCATTTATGCTTTGGAGGCATTCTTTCACCAGCCAGTGTGCGCAGTTTGATGCATTGTAGAAATAATTTCAACTGTAGTTTATCAATACAAAAACAGAATCCTAGTTACTATTGAAAAATGTCATGTAAAAACTAAAAACTGGTAATTGGGAATGCATTCAGTGTAAATTCCGCCTTGTTACATTCAGGTGCATATTCTGTGTTATGTTTTTGGCTTTGCAAAATTGCAGGGCCTTTTTTCCTTCTAAAACAGAGGCCGATCTTCGGTGACTTCCCAATCGCAAAAAGCTTCTTTTTTTCCCAATTTCGTAAAAGAATTTCCCAAAAAACCAATGCTAAATTCCCAATGTATTGAAATTTCGTACGGAACGGTTCGTACGGAACGTAATGGCGTTTATCCATTGTTCAGTTAAAATGAAGAAAAAATACGTATCATTCGATTGGCATTACTAATCAATTAAACGAACGGTCGTCAATTTATTTTTTTAATTAATAACGAGTGCGACATCGCGGAAGCAATATTGCATTTGTTATCTACGAGCGTGGAAAGCGACTCGACGACACGGCCGCCATTTTGTTATGCAGAATGGCTAAAGTCCGATACGGGACCGTACCGTTCGTATCCGGGCCGAAAATATGTTCGGAATTGAAATATCAAGGACAAAAATTGTAATATTATATGACAACTCCTAGCCTCATACAATGGAAAGGTATATTATGTTTGAAAAATAACTTTAAAGAAAGAATGATAAATTAGAGAAACTAAAGGTGACAGCATGAAGTTACATACCTAAAATACTGTATGTAACTCCATGGTGACAGTTGTGGGCTATATTAAAATGGGGCTTTTGTTGTTCATGAAAAGTTAGACTTCTTAACTTTATAATAAAACATGAAAGCCCTGGATGATTTAACATGTATGTGGACTTCAGTTTCCTTTTTGATGTATCTTAAGTTAATTTCCTTTTTCCCAATTTGGCCGAAAATCGCGCTTGAATTTCCCAAACTGACAGGCTAAGGCCTCTTCCCAATTTTTGGAAAAAAGGCCCTGAATTGGGGGTAACTAACATCAAATTATTAATAAAATTAAATTTAATATTGGCTGTTTGAACAATTCTTCGAAGTTGGTCATCCTGGTAGAGGACATTATAGTCAGGTCTGAGTTGTTAACAAACTCATCAGATGATCAGTGTCATGAATCAATGTCCATAACATGCCCCTGATGACTTACTTTAAAGGAATATTGGAGCATCCAGAGCTTGAAAGCACAGAGAGAGAAGATTACTGTACAAAGGGGTCCTTAATAACAGATATCATATGGTGTGATAGAACCACTAACTAAATGTTTCTTGGAATTCCCTGGAATCCCTGATTGGTCTAGTCAAATCAAAGATCCATTGATAATATTGTTTACATTCGTAAACTAATCATGGGGTCATTCTATAATATGATGCTGAAATCCACCAATAAAATGTCAGTATAATTTTGTCGTAATCTTGCCATAAACAAAATCCATTTTATGAAATTTGGTATTAAGTAAAGATCAACAGTAAAGAGAATAGCATAAGCAGTGTCTAGTGATATTTCCCACTGGGAATCCAAATCCTAGACAAATTATGTATATTATAATACTGCAAGTTGCAAGCACAGGCTGATATTGAATTCTCATATTTCTGTATTAGCATTATGCTATTGTATTCTGTTGGGTTTCCTGTATTAATATAGGAAGAATTCATGTTAGGCCAAACAAAAATTGCTCATTTCCGCTACCACTACCGACCCAAGTTTTTGCACCCTATTGTTTTTTTGTTGACAAATTGATCTTGTAACAAAATTAAAATCTTCGAATTTGACCTAATTTCTCTCTGGGTATACTAGTTCTTTCTGTATTTCTTTATCATTGAAGGTGTCTGTCAGTGCGAGTATTCTTAACATAAAAGTGGATGATTTAAAGGTCATCTCAGTATTTTTTCTAAAAACAAAATAAAAATTATTCCCTACCTACCAACCCTATTTTTCTTCTTCAAAGCTGGTAGCGGAAACAAGCAACTTTTTCTTTTTAGTCTTGTAAATGAGTCAGCTATATGAAATCACATTGATCAATTTTGATTCACCATTTCAATGTTAGTTTGTGCAGCAGTCAGTGGAAATTTACAGTGAACTGGAATTTTGAGTACTAGTATAACACATTTACTACAATATAAAGGCGATATTATAATGTTCAACTGGTTTTATTGTCAGGGATTTATTTGACTCTTGAAACTGCATTTTGATTCTTGACTTTGAAGAAAGTGTCTTATACGACTGAAGAGTCAAATCTACTTTAATGATACACATCTTCTTGCAATATTTTGATTATATTTAGGAAATAGATCTTAGTTTTCCGTGATATACCGGCCAATATATCACGGTTTGGAGTTCATATGCGTAGGAATTAATCACGAAGGCCGTAGGCCTGAGTGATTAATGACTATGCATGTGAACGACAAACCGTGATATATTGGCCGGTATATCACGGAAAACTAAGATCTATTTGCATTCTAACACGTATAATATGCGCAATTTCATATGGACTCATTTTTATTGCAGAGTGATGCGTTGTTTGTCGTGTTGCTATAGACAACTTCCGCTGTTTAAAGTATAAAACCTCCACCCCTGGAATACTGTTTTTATGCCCCCGTATCGATAGATCGGGAGGCATATAGTAATTCACCTGTCCGTCCGTCCGTCCTTCCGTCCGTTCGTCCGTCCGGCCAGGTTAACCCAAATTGACCGTTTCGTCTAGCATTAAAATGGCTTGCTACAAAGTTTTCAAACTTGCATGGATGTTGTATATGACCACTCTCCACGCGCCTGTATCACCTGACTCCATTTTGACCTTCACCTTGACCTAATTTTGGACTTAGACTTATTGAAAGGTAAAATTCTTGGTTAACCCAAATTGACCGTTTCTTCTAGCATTAAAATGGCTTGCTACAAAGCTTTCATACTTGCATGGATGTTGTATATGACCACTCTCCACACGCCTGTATCACCTGACTCCATTTTGACATTCACCTTGACCTAATTTTGGACTTAGACTTATCTCCACTTTAGTATTTTTACAATAAAATTTTGTCTGGCGCGTATCTTCAAAACTATTTAACGTATTGACTTGAAACTTGAAATATAAATAGATGGCAACTTGGAGAAGTGCATTGACAAAGAACCATAACTCTGTCTGTCTTAAATTTTGAATTATCTCCCCTTTAGGGTTTTTTTATAGTCAAATTTTGCTCTGAGTATATCTTCAAAACTATTTAACATATTGACTTGAAACTTGGAATATAAAAAGATGGCAACTTGGAGAAGTGCAATGACCAAGAACCATAACTCTGTCTGTCTTAAATTTTGAATTATCTCCCCTTTAGTGTTTTTTTATAGTCAAATTTTGCTCTGAGTATATCTTCAAAACTATTTAACATATTGACTTGAAACTTGGAATATAAATAGATGGCAACTTGGAGAAGTGCAATGACCATGAACCATAACTCTGTCTGTCTTAAATTTTGAATTATCTCCCCTTTAGTATTTTCAGAATCAAATTTTGACAGGAGTGTATCTTCAAAAGTGTTTAAGATATTGACTTGAAACTTGGTATATGAATAGATGGCAACTTGGAGAAGTGCAGTGACAAAGAACCATAACATCTGTATCACCAGATCACACATGAAGTCGATCAAGGCACTGCTTTCAAATGTGGCATTACTCGTTTACCATCATAAGCCCCTTATAGTTCAAAGCCATGTAACACTATCAAACATTTTAACTGAATAATGGCCCCTGATTGACTTAGCTTTTTATGGACATGGCTTCCACGGGGGCATAAGCGTTTATTGAACGCAGTCTTGTTTGATCATTTCATTTAAACAGAGGCATAACTAGAGCTCATTCAAAAGTATGTATTTCATAAAAACTAAAATGAATCGATAAGTGCAATTGCTGTTGCAATAATACGGATATAATTAAATAGATAAAGAAAGAACGCTACGCAAATAAAAGTTCGCACAACGTCACGTTTACGTTGACGCCAAATAAACGTCATACAATCCATGACGTTATGTGATAAACAAGACGTAAATTCCATTCATAAAAAGCGTTATTTATACGTGGGAGGTAATTCAACAGCCAAAAAGTAGTACAGCAAAAACTGTGATATACCGGAAATTTAACCACGGTACAGTCCTATACGTTTACACGGAGCTAAAAATAGACAGTGTTAGAATTGAAAATTGAGAGTCAGGAGTCATTTTGACTCTTCACTTTTAGAGGCTAATCGTGAAATTCCTGATTGTAGTGGATAGCACATGCTGAATATTTTCACATTAACATTGAATAAGACTGGTTAACATGCCTAGTAAAACGTAATGGAAGGGTTTGTTGCATATTTGGGCTTACTTGTATACAATGAATGTAGCTAAATGTATCTTTTAAAGTTTTATAGTAACTACTGTAAGTTAAAAACTTATGATTGCCTTTGCTACTGTAACTTGCTGACTGATAAAATGTACATTATTGCCATCCAGTAACTGAATGACTTTGCAGTGCTATGCAGCCAGGTGCCTGTTTGTCCCTGAATGCTACAGACTACATTAATATGTGCGATAACAGTCTGCGTAATTAGGATTTGAAATTATTTGCCCCAATCAGCTAAATTGAATACTATTCTAAAAGATTCTACAGTATGCATAATTACTTCAAAAGTTACTTGCCCGACTGTAAAAGTTACTTGCCCGACTGTAAAAGTTACTTGCCCGAATCAACAATTACTTGTCCCGCACAACCAGACAAGTTCTTTGCAATAAGTGGTGCTATTGTAGTTGAGAGACAGTGGTTATTTTACATTGTAATTTTTGTATATAACATACTGTAAAATCATTTAATTTCGTTGGGACGAAATTTCGTGGTTTTGGTAAAAAAGACAATTTCGTTGGCACTTGAATTCGTGGATTGTGAATTTCTGGTAACAAAACAAGGGTCAAAATCAATGTTCGTTGGGATTAAAGTTTGTGGTTGAAGTGAACCACGAAATCCACGAAATTTAATCCCCCACGAAAATTAATGATTTTACAGTACCGTAAATACACAGCCATAAGTCGCATGCAGCCATAAGTCGCAGGGGGACTTTTGAATAAAAATCAAGGTTTTTGTCTAAACCCTTTCATAGGTCGCATGTATAGTTTTCCATTTTTGTGAAAGCTGAGATCATGTGCTCAGTGTCAAGTGTCGAAGGAAATGTGGTCATTTTCAGCTAAAGTTGGGAGGAATGTGGTGATTTTCTGACAGAATATGGAGGAGTGTAGTAATTTTCAAACAAAGTTGATGGGAATGTGGTCATTTTCAGATAAAGTCAGGGAGATGCGGTCAGTTTCAGATAAAGTCAGGAGTAATGTAATGATTTTCTGACAAAATTGGTAGTAGTGTAGTAAACTCTTCCATAAGTCGCGGGGTGACTTTTTAACTTTTTTTGGGACTGTTTTTGCCCGACTTATGGCTGAGTATTTACAGTATACAAGTAATGTGGCTGGCTGCTGGTAGCCTGGTACAGTCACACGTAAAATTCTGGCACTCCATTTGGTTTCCTATAATAATCCAGTTAAACAACTTTACATGCGGTCAAATGTGTTAATTTTCTTGTGTTAATTATGTTGCAAAAATATTAACATTAGCTAAATTAGCTGGTAAATGTCTACAGAAAATTGGCACTGACCTTTTAACAGTCTGGAGGTTTTGAAGTAAATGCCAACAGTTTCTAAATCTTGCAGTTAATTATTTGATCACAGATTCAGTCTTTTATGAGGTTTTTTTTTGGCATTAGTGTTCCAAAATTTTCTTTATTGTGATTAATTGTGCTTAGCTTGTTTCTTGATTGAGTACTTGGAACTGTTACAGCTGCTTTCTAATTCTCACTGAATATTTAGATTTACGGTTTTAGCCAGGTGTTCTGTGACTCAAATTGAAGGGTGTTGGATAATATTAATATGTGCTGTAACAATATGAGTTTACATGATGTTGAAAGTTTGTTAAGAATGTGTTAATCACCAGAATGCTGTTAATATGCTATTGCTTATGATTTCAAAGTTAGTGGAATTTCTGACATTATGTACATGTACAACAATTATTAATTTCAGGGAATTTTAAACCCAGGAAATGATGTGCTTAAGCCTTAAGTTAAATTTCTACAGAAATTGAAAATAAAAGTTTATAAATTTATAGAATCAGTTCAAAGTATTGGCCAAGTGATGATGACAGCCTAGGTCATTTTCAGTATACATAAACATTTAATATTAAACGGTCACCCTTTTAACGGGAATCCACGAAATAACACTTTAACAGGAATAGACCGGAATCCAGGTAAATAACCGGAATAGGCATGTATTTCGCTAATAAACAGTAGTTTTGCATAGTTTTTAGTTTTAATCAATTATTTAACATAAGCAACTTGTATGCAAAAATAAGATAAAATATGTTATCAAAAAAGATTCCGGTTAAGCGGGTAACCCGTATCAATGTTTTAAACTGTAGATTGTCTGGTTTGGTGTAGGGGTTACTCGTGATGTGCCAATGACACCCAAAACTGACTTGTACCTTATTTTTGGAATTTATGATTTAGTAATACAAATGTATGTAAAATAATGTATACAATGTATTGGGCTTAGTAATATTATGTCTGACATTACAATTTACAGTGATGACATTCTTTTCCCAATGTGCAGTACTGACATCTTCTTTAATTTTCAGGTCTCGGTATCGAGAGCAATAAATTGAATAACTTTGACAGACAAAATTCAGACCAATGAATTTTCTTAATCTATATTTTATTATGATGTACATTCCTTTATTTGTGTATTTTCAGGTATGTTCAGGATGGCTAACAGGGCCTGTTGTTACATAGGACAATTCAGCATGGAGATATGTTTTGGATATGGATAGTTAAGTGACCGCAGCAGCAGAGTTGTTTCCCCTGGATTTTATAGTATCTATAGTGGATACCGTATGTTTGTGTCCCCCAGGATGCATTTGTGAAATATTTAATACTTTCCTCAGTAATTTTATTCTTTGATACATATGTGTGTCTCCAAAATGCATTTGTGACGATATTAATCATTTCCTCAGTAAATTATTGCATTTATTTACATGTAGAAAAGATCTGAGAATTCAGTAATCTCGATTTATTGACTGAAGTTTTTCTTCACACCTTGCAAGTCCTTTAATTTTAAAGTGTCCATTGACTGTAATACAGTATTTTAATGCATTTTGAACGTTTTTATAAATTTGCCAGTTTTTATGCTACGGTGCTTTGTATATTCTAATTGATCTTTGTATGTTATTCAATTATTGTGACAGTTTCATTTTTTGTTGGATGTGTAAAGAGTGATATTGAATCTGAATATCAATGAATGAAAGATCTATTGTGAGGCGATAGATAGTTTAATATCAAGTGATCACTACGCTAAGTCAGCAAGTTACATGTAAATGTCGATCAATTAAGATTTAAGATATTATAAAAGTCAATTTTTATTGGTTTATTGTGAAACTGCAAGATTTTATAGAGTGCCATGTACCCGTCATCTCTGGAACGCTATAGTTACAATATTCATCATGATAGTGTCTCCAAGATGGCTACATATACAGATCGCCATTTCATCCTCTGTCTTCAAAAACCATCCCACTTGAGAACTGATGTGGTAAGTATAATATACAGAGATGCATTTTTTTAGTATACAGTGCCCTCCAAAAGTTCCTTCACACTCCTAGATACTTGAAATTTCCAAAAGGGACATTTTGACCCTCAAGATTTTGGTTTGAAGGGTCGCTTTTCCTTAATATCTGACATGGAAATTTTGCCTATAAAATGGTAAACTTAGTAAAAATTATCAATATGACTTAAGATTAGAAACTAGTGGAACCCACGTATATTTCAAAATTATGAAGGAAAGTTTTATTGAAGATAAATTCTGACATAATTTCCATCAAGTAATGAAATGAAAAGATACAATCATTTATATAGTGTCTGATTCTCTGAAAGAAACCATGCTATTGCACTGCGGGCGTTTGTCAATTGATGTAAGTAAACTGTATAATTTTTGGAGTGTGAAGGAACTTTAGGAAGGCAGTGTATCATATGTATGTCAGCTTGTTTTCCTTGTCTGTGTTCATGTATGCATTAATCACACTAAGTGATATCTTATTGGATTTTAAAGATGAACACAGATGGTCACCACATTATAATCATATTATATAATTTATAAATATTAAAGATGATACGTGATAACTAGACCCATGCCTTAGTTCAAATGTCAAGGTTGCACATACATGTATAAGAGGTCAGAAGTGCATCGAACCAAATGGCATATTATGATATACCGTAAGAAAAATTAACAAAGATTTTCGTCATATCAAGATGATGTGTAGCAAATCTAGTATATATCTCAATCTGGGGGACCCATGTCTATAGATCTAAGGTCAAGGTCATAATTTAAAAAAAAATGAAAATCAAAGTTTTGAGTGTTAATTTAAAGTGGGACGATGTATCACAATGATGCATTTTGCTCTTTTTACTTCATTGTCAGAAAATAAATACATGTCACAGTAAATCAATTTTCAATTGACACAAATTTCTAGTTTAAAAATTTCATGTGAAAGTTGAGTTTAGTTCAACAAAAATGGCCCCTTCAACATTAAACCAGGAAGTTTGTTTACATACTATGGTAAAAACAGTTGTGTAGTGTACATGTAAAAAAGTTTTTTTTCACTGTTTACAATGTAAAAAAGTGCAATAAAATATGTACTCGAAATACACCTGTGCCCATACATGGTACAGTGACCCTAGTAATTATCATTGTTGTTGTTGTTGTTGTGGTTCATACTATGAGTCATTGTAATTTAAATAATTGATGTTAATTATGGTAGGGTACATCAAGGTGTATTCAGCTATATTATTCTCTTTGTATAATTATAACTTTTAATTCTAGGATACATCTTACATTATTTTGCATTTATTGTGTACTTTGGATGCAAATAGTTTTTAAAGTAAAACAGGTTTGAAAGACTTTTGAACGTCCAGAAATACCAACATTTGTGCCAAGGCTCAAGTGTTCTAAAGGTGAATCAAACCAGCTGTTCAAAGTTTTAGAATGCCTGCTTTAATTAAAAAAAATTAAACAATAATTTTGTCTAAAGAGCTAAAGAGATGTAAGTGAAAGTATTCATTGATAGTAAGTTAAAAATGCATCCCTTTTGCGAAATATAAGTAAGGCTAACAAAATTTCCCAAACCTTTAAAATGGCCTTTAGCTCCAACGAAATTCCAATTATGCCATTATTAAAACAATGAAATGGACTTGAAAGCTTTTCTGGATAAACTATCTATTATTTTTATTGAAGAGTATTGAATGCACTGTTTTAATGTTACAATTAATAATTTAATTACTTAAAAAAAAGTTTGGTTATTGTACAGGTACAATGTATTATAAGCTTGAACGACAATTTAGAGCTGTACATTAAAAAACTACATTTATACCCTCTAGTTCAATATGTCAGTAGCTCTGCTCAACGATATTCTCAGCAACTTATCTAAATGCAAATTTTGTGATGTCAAAATAATTGATTTTAACATCAGCCTACAGATTCATCATGGTTATGAATACCAGTAGTTCAAATTGTGCGTTGCTTTATGGTTACTGTGTATGTATTCTTGCATAAAACTGAACAACAAGCAATATATCTGAGTTGATGTTTTCAGGCTCTTGCTCTAAATCATAAAATGGATGTACAGCTGCATTTCTGTGTCACAAATGTATCTGAAATCAAGTCAAATATGTGTACCGGTAATAGCTTTATGCATGACATTGATACAAATGTACACTTATTTGCGGTCAATCTAACACAGTTAATACATATCCGAGGTATGACCTGGCATTGGCCGTGTTCTACATACCTCTAGTCCTGTATTCATAAATATATGAAATTAGTTGCCAGTTAGTCTGTTGGTGACAGAGTCGAGACACTGTTGTTGTTAATTAAATGTAAACTGTAATAAATTATGTAGTAAATTCAAAACAATAATAATAAGGTCATGGGTCAGATTATATAGATGGATTAATAACTTAGGTACTACATGTATATGTACAATATACCATGTAATTTATTGGCCATTAAAGATTATGCTATCCATCATGGAAATAGTATCAATTGAGAATAGTGAATAGTCAATACAGTAAAACTTTGTTGCGTTGGTCTCAATAAATTCTTCTTTAAGTTACCCTTAACTACTTAATTTTAGGAATTGGTCCGGTACTGGACAAATTGGGAAAAAATTGCAGCAATTTCTCTAAAATTGGGATTTTTTCAGGAATAGTGATTTTAATGGACATTTAACAGATATAAATTAATGGTTCAGTCCTAATTTTAAGCAGGCAAGAGACCTGTACAACTCTCTTCAGTGTTCTTTATTAACATTTGATTTTTTATTTACTTCATTGAATCATTTTGGAATTTTTTGTTGGGAAATCGGGAAAAATGGCAAGTTAATTCAATTTGGAATCATATTAGGTGACTCTGGCCTGGACTAAATTGGAAAAAAATCTGCAATTACTGTTACAGTAATAACGTTCTCGTCATTGTCTCCCGGATCATTGTATTGATGATACAATTTGAGGTATGTTTGTTCAGCCTCTGTTACTTGTATCAATTACATATCATATCATATTTCAGTGATTTCAATACAGAGTTAATAAATCAATAAGGCATGTAATGATCTGTTGGGTGCAGATTACATTGTTGTATGTAATTTACTCCAACTCTACTGTATGTAGCAGATCATTCAAAGTTAAATGATAACGGTTATAAACTTAACTTCGTCCGTCAGGTAGTATGTTTATCTAGGTTTAACTTGCTGCAACTGATTTAACTTTAACTGTAAGTTCTGCTATTCTTTCAAATGGGATAGATCCCTCATTAGTATTACTTATTGGATCGACAGCTCATCCTTCAGGTTAAAAGCTCATCCTTCAGGTTAAATGTGTTTATTGAGGTTTAACTGGGTATACCTGAGTTAACAGTAATCCCCGCTATTCTTTCAAATGGGATAGATCCCTCATTAGTATTACTTACTGGTATTGAATCGACAGTAGCAGATCATTTTCATGATATGTACATTTGTATCATATTGTAATCACATCCGAATATTTAAAGCAGTACTCGATCACAACCTTGGCAATGGACATAGCTCAAATCAATATTATCACCAGTAAGATGAAATTTAAAACAATATGAATAATGCAATTGAACACCAGACAAAATTAGGCATAAATTCCTGATGTCCTAAACCAGGGGTTTCACTAGACCTGAAAACCCGAGGGTCCCAAGACCCTTCACTCAAAATTTTGGAGGGTCGTTTTCTGAAACCCAGGAGTCCTTTCCCGAACATGCATGCCTGTCTACATTAATGGTTAATACGATTAATTATGCAGCTCTTGCTAAGTAACATGAACAAAGTTTATTAGTAAAATGTGTTGTTGTTTTATTTAATGTCAAATAAATGTTAATATGTACATAAATTAAGCCAAATAATGGCTTATTTACAACTTTATATTTAAAGTAGGCTACAAAAGTGGTAGTCTTGAACAGGGTTGTGAGGCTAATATAGATTCATGATACCAAAAACAATATACTGATACATGTATCTGCGTGTATTTATAAACTTTTTGATGGATTAAAATACCACTTAGTAACTTAGTTCTACTTTCGTTTTTCTGAACGATACGCCAATATCGCGAAAACATATGACATTCGAAAGTGACATTATAATTTCGAATATACGAATTTGTTTTGTTTTATTATCGATCCGGGCACTTACAATTAATTAATTATCAATTAAAATGACCGTCCGGTGGCTTTTTGAAATCAACGGGTCAAACGCATCGGCGGTTCTTTTAATTCTCTATCCAGTGGTTTAAGACGACACGTGCGTGTCACAATCAACGCATACAATTAAACACCAATTAATGCCAATTATAACACCTTCCGCGAAATCTACATGAACAATTTACTGTCTGTCAATCTGCATATAAGTCCCGCCTCGTGTTTACATCACCTACGATGACCTTTGGGAATTTAACTATGTAATTTATTCAAGCCACGCCTTCCGCCGACAATCATTGGCTTCTGACCGACGCGTGGATTTCGTCACGCATCCGGGTCCCCATCCAAGCGTTCATCGATTGCGATCATGCGTTGATTGATAGCGATTACTCAAGCGTCCAGTGATTGTTTACACGCTAATATTTACAGTTTTATGACAGGAAACGTGCGATAATTTAATGGACTGACAAAGGAAAAATCCCCCGGGTCCGGAGTGACGCACAGGCTTGAAATACGCCGGGTCCTTTCTGCGTCTTTTGGAAATCTCCCGGGTCCGGACTCGGGTCCTCGGGTCCATTGAAACCCCTGGTCCTAAACATATTAAAAAAAAATTGATAAACAGACCTGTAGCAAAGATGCGGCATCTTAATTCTTAACAAAGTGTTACCTTATTGTGTTTGTTTCTTATGGCCAGTTACTGAGTAAGCATGTTACATAGTCTGTTTATTTAACCTTTATATTATGATTAAGTTATATACAATAATTAGATTTTATGTTTAAAGTGGTATAAATGTTTGATTTATTACAACAAAAACTTGCACCCAATACATTGATGATAATTGATATGAATTAGACAGTTCTGATTGGTCGATACAACAAGCATATTGTTATAATGATCACGTACATGCAAAAACTTTGACCACAAATATTTCACTGGTCCAAAATAACCTTTACTACTAAATGTGTCCGTAAGGGGAATTTAAATTAGCATTTGTAAAGTGTGTGACAAAGAATAATAATTGCCGTGATACTGGTAGTTGAATTTTTACAGACTCTACATAAAGTTTTTGAAGTTGTCGGTCCGAATTGACATTACGCTAGAGCAAATATCGCTCCACCTGACTGTTTGTCGAAGGATGCTTGGCGAAGGTTTTCAAGTTAATCCATTGGGCAATGTGATTAAGAGTTACCATTAAAATTGATTTTTCTGTCAGTCTGAAATTTGTTCTCAGGCAGGATTAATTGGGGTTTGAAAGTATTGGTGGGGCGTAATTGTTCAAAGTGTTTGAACTTAAAAGGGGTTTCATTTTCACAATTGGTGCATTGAAAGTGCTGCATATTATGATATTGTAGTACATTTGTCATTATGTTTTAAACAATCAAAAATCAAATAATATAGAACTTTCAGTAATTATAATAATTTATTGTGACCACAGTCAATTTCAAAGAGATTCAGTACTAAGTCACTATCTGGCTTTAATAACAAATGTTAAACTTAAATACCCATTGAATACATACATATACAAGTATGTCAAATATTTTAACTTAAAGTCAAGTGTTGTACAAAAATGACACAAATAGTAAGTCAATATTATAGAACGGTCTTATCATATAAGGACATCTTACCTAGATGATATACTTAAAGGTACCGGCGTTTGCCAATTCGTACTTTAAATTTTGTAGATAGAATAATGAAGCTTAGATCTCTCAATACCCAAAACATACGTATACAAATTATTGGACTGAATAAAGCAGTGTATTAATTGTTGGACCGACAGGTATTACAATGTATATGACTGTGACAATGAAATACTTGTACATATTTAGTTAGCTAATCTTCTCATCAGCTATTGTTGAAGGTATGAAACGCTGATCTAGTGAAAAACCAGCTGTAACAATACCAGGGTGGACATACCGCTTGATTTTTCGGCTAAGTCTACAAGTAAAAATACTTAAACAAAAAATTAAAAACAACCAGAACTATCAGATTCTTAATTCTTTTACAGATTATCATGAGATACGTTTGACGCTGGCCTTATTTTGTTATTTATGGTTTAGGCAGAAGTCATTATCAAATTCAATCAAACGCCTCTCTGTTTTGCATACACCGGTACATTTATTTTTTCTAATCTTCAAATGTTCACCTACATTTCATTATGTTTCATACAGTGTATTACTACTGTATGTATTTAGCTTATATCTTTTTTAACACCAAATCTCTGATAGCAATTGACATGTTTATGTTTTCATTGAGACTTGAACTTGCAATAAAACAACTGATTGATTAGTTAAATAAAGATATGACTTAGATTATTGACACTGAAACTTGTTTCACACTGTTATAATCTTGTTGAGGAATATGAAAGCATTGAGAAAGCCGAAAAATGAGAAAAATGAGAAAGCTGCTGTTAGTGTTACACAATTTATGATTTTTACTACACCTGCCATTGAACCTCGGGAGGGGAGGGGGGAGAAGTACCATAGGTAACTGTATCATTGTTAAAAATAGACAACTTTTTTTTTAATTGCCTTGAAATTCTGGCCATTTTAGAACATAATGGACCTCTATGGAAAATATAAATTTAACCAATTATTTTTTCGTTGAAAACTTTAAATGATACAGTAACCTGTGAGATTGAGTACACATAATAAATGAAGCTGAGGATTCATCAGTTTTTTTCTCACTCTTTCATCCTTCAAATTCCGTGCTATTTATAGTAACAAGCAGTTAAAAGTTTCACAGAAATAGACATAATATTGGCAAAGTGTAGGAGAAGCTAGATATTTCAGGAAATTGTTTGCAGATTTTTCCTCCATTCCTGTGCTCATCAAATTCATTTATTATCTTGTTATTATAGGATTTTATTGGTTTGTAGAATTGATGATGTAATGTAAAGCACTTGTTGGTGAATTATAATGCTGTAAAATATAAATGTATGATTACAAATCGCTTGCTTAGAATGAGAAAGTCGTAAGTACAAAACCAATATTTGGAGAAAAACCGTCCGAAAAGTACTCTTTACTTACTGTAACAATCAAATGAGCTGTTTGACAAGTTCCGATTTTCATGAAAATACGCTCATATTCTTAAGAAGCGACTTGTGATGCTGATTTTAGATTATGTATTTGTATTCTTATAAGGTCATTAGTACTTACAATCTCATTTGAAGCCAGCAAAATGTATGTCCCCCCTCCTGCCTCCTAGGTTCAATATAAGATCATCCAGGATATTGTTTTGCACTTGTGCTTTTGTTGGTAGACCAACACATTATAAATGGTTTCTAATCAATCTGCTCTCTATGGTGGGGCCTTCGGGTCCTCCCAACTTTATAGAGCTTTTTGTCCTAAACCAGTCACTGAGATGACCTTAGTGTAGTCAGTAGGTCAATTAAAGGTCAAGGTCACAGTGATATTTTACAGCAGAAATTGTAGAACAGTTTCTGATTAAGAATGATTGGGTGAGGACCTCTACCATGGCTCTATGGATTGCAAGTAAAGTAGGTCAAAGTTACGATTGCAGTGACTCATGGGCAGAATGGTTTCCAAACAAAAAGTTGTGAGAAAGTCATGGAATGATGTGTCATTTTGTTGATTTGTAACATAACTAAATTAATTATTATCTGGTACACTTGTAGAAATTTCTGCTGATTCCGATTTTTAAAATGGTTCAATCTTCATGATAACAAGTAACATGTGGTAGATGCATGAATCCATGGACATATAGCTATAAAATATTTGATACTGTAAAATCATTAATTTTTTAG
This sequence comes from Spisula subtruncata, assembly GCA_963678985.1. Taxonomy (NCBI): domain Eukaryota; kingdom Metazoa; phylum Mollusca; class Bivalvia; order Venerida; family Mactridae; genus Spisula; species Spisula subtruncata. The sequence continues at coordinate 49,819,862 of OY787660.1, forward strand.
GGGGATTAAATTTCGTGGATTTAGTGGTTCACCTCAACCACAAACTTTAAAAATCCCAACAAATCCTTGTTTTAATACCTGAAATGCAAAATCCGCGAATTCAAGTCCCAACAAAATTGTCATTTTAAACAAAACCACGAAACTTCGTCCCAAGGAAATTAAATGATTTTACAGTATATACCCTAATAATGTATGATGTTATAACTTGATGATTGTTTTATTGCAGGATTTAGATGTAATATATTCATACCTACATGGAATGGAAGCATTATCATCACTACGTGAACCAGCATTACGTGCATTATGTAGAACTGTAAGATACGAGTACCATGATGCTAACGATATACTTTATTGGTAAGCTTTCAATTCTCGTTACGATATACTTTATTGGTAAGCTTTCAATTCTCGTTACGATATACTTTATTGGTAAGCTTTCAATTCTCGTTACGATATACTTTATTGGTAAGCTTTCAATTCTCGTTACGATATACTTTATTGGTAAGCTTTCAATTCTCGTTAAATCCATTATTGTGAAAACTGTTTTTGTCAGTCATGTCAGAGGCATAGAATTTTCATGTAGCCAGTGAATCTTCCAAAAATGGTGGTTTGTTTGAAATAAAAAAGAAAATGGCAAAAAGAGCCGACAAGCATGTCCGAATAGCCAGTGGATTTTACCGCCTTCCACTAAGTTCCAGTTCATTTCTACAACTTTCTGCAAGGGGTTGATTGTGAAACAGTGTTATTATAGCTGTTGTTGATCTTATAGGAACCGCTTGCAATTTGTGTGTGTAACATGCTGGTGTTTTGGTTTGTTGTATCAATACTGTTTCACCATCAATATAATAATTAAGTCATTATAGGACGTCCTCTCGTGTACGATGTAATTACTTACACATACAATGCTGTCACATAGTGATGCCAGTCATCATGCCAAGCTGTAGACATGTGACATAACAACGTAACCAGTGATGGCATGAAATAAGTCACTGGGTCAAACACTCCTAGTACTAGCCTGTTAGTACAGTAAATCGATGGCTTAGAACCAGAAGGTCGTAACTACCTCTTAAGACCTTATAAGACTCATACATATTTGAAATCTGCTTCACAAGGCGCTTCTTATGAGCATATTTTCATGAAAATCTGAAATTGTCATGTTGACCAAAATGAAGTTTTAAAAACGTGTTTTCGCATAGGTAAAGAGTAAATTACAGACAGTTTCTCTTGTTTTCTCAATATATCAATTTGATAGTTACAACCTTCTTGTTCTAAGCCAGCGAAATGTCAAGTGTAAATCCTATAGTGCCACTAGAATATCTTGTGATGCTTAAGCCTTAGTCTCAGCTACCGGTATGTCATATCCGTGGATTGAACCTCAGATTGTCCTCACAGAGTACAAATACCACTGGGTCCTATAATCTCTGTCACACAAAAGAATTGGATGCATCTGACTCGGCTGGCCTCAGCTCTTCATGCGACTCCCATAAAGACTGGAAATGCATTCAGCTCTCTTCAGTATTGTAACAAAAGTGGGATTGTGTGAATTTAACTGGTGGTACGGTGGTGGAGCGGATAGCCTGCTTGACTGCTGATCGAGAGGTCATGGGTTTGATCCTCGGCCGGAGCACTTGATCATTTCTGAAACGCTTTTCTGTGTTTCCCACCTAACTAGAGATGAACTGGTTAGCAACCCAGAGGTAGTCTCGCGTGTATTGGTGCTATACACCGGGCACGTTAAAGAACCAAGGTGTCTCTTCGGAAAGAGCTAGGGCATCTCGCCCGGATACCTTGTATCACATCACTATCTCTTCCACCTGCTGTCCCTTCAGCAAAAACACAGGACCCCATTGGAAATAAGTGCTTGCACTTTCATGGGTTATCCTTGACCGAGAGGTTTAAATAATTACCTACAACCCTACAGTTTCACGGGTTCAGGCTACCACCAACCACTGTGATTTATAACTCAGCCACATTGTGTGATGGACTGATGGTTCTTATTTACTTCCTTTTAATCCATCAAACTATTTTGGCTGTAAGTGATATAAAGAATGATTGATACTTTGTCTGTCCGTTTGAAGGTTGAGTCTATTACCTTCTATCTGAGACTCAGACATTAGACATAACAGGACATCCAAGAATGCTTTATCATTATAATACAACAATGAAAGTTGATAGACATATAGATAGCTTTTGTATAATACTGTAAAATCATTTAATTTTGATGGAATGAAACTAAGTGGTTTTGGTAAAAAAGACCAATTTCTATGGGACATTTATTTGTGGATTTTGCATTTATGTTAATAGATACAATGGTCTAAATTATTGTTTGGATTTATTTCATGGTTGAAGTTGACCACGAAATCCACGAAATTTAATCCCCCACGAAAATTTATTAATCTACAGTATATCTTGTATATAAAAGCATTGTTTTCTCACAACCTTACCTGCTTTGATCCGTACATATTGTATATTATCATATATACTTTACTGATACAATGTTTAATATAGGAGATGGAACACATCCTGTAGGCATGTTTGTTATATCTCACAGTGCTGATGGATCTCTTACAGAACTTACTTCTCTAAACTTTCTGTTTGACTATCCTGTGTTGATCTATTGTACGGGGAAATTGACTTGAACCTCAACTTTCTGTTTGACTTTCCTGTGCTGATAGATTTCTCACTTTTGTCTATATGTTCTATTGTATGGAGAATTTGACCCGAATTTCAACTTTTTGTTTGACCATCCAGTGTCCACTCTTATGTCTATCTATATGTTCTAACGTATGGAGAATTTGACCTGATCCTTGACCTTGTAGTAGCACAATTTAACTTTACAAAAACTTTATTTGCCAGTCATCTTTCTGCTGAAATTTGGCAGCCATGTATAATGAGTTTCTCCACCCAGATTTAAACTTGGCGTGGCCCAATTAGACCACAAGTGCTCTAACCACTGAGCCACTGCTCATATCTTTAACATTTCTGTATTCATTACCCTGCTTGCGAATGTATTGCATAGATGCTCAAGGTGTAATACGCTTAGTAATATACTTTATAATACGCTTAGTAATATACTTGTGCATAAAGGTCAGGATCAGGCCACATTCTCTGCACTATTATATTTCTTTGTATCAATATCTCTGTGCTACCTTGCCCATACAACCTGTGTGTCAGTAATTCAGTATATACCTAGAGGTTTGTTTATTTGACATTTTACCTTCAAAGTTCATACACTATGCTAATCTGGTATCTAAACTTGTTACATTGCCTCCTAACGAGGAATTATTCAATGAATTTCATGAGAAATTTTGATAGATTAATGATTTCGCTACCATACTCGCTACTGTTTTATAGAACTTAAAAATGTAGTAACTTAAATGTTTGGTGTCTTAAAAAGCATTTGACTAAAACCAATTTTACAATGGAATTGTTACAAATTCTTTTGGCAAGCCTTTATAAATTAAATTTGCAACAAATTTTTTGACATTTAAGAAAAATCATCATAAAAAATGGTCCAGCTGATTTCACCATTCCTTGACTGACAACATTTGGTAAACAGAAAATATTTTGAGCAATATAATGAATTTGTATGTGTCAACATTACATGTAAATATAATTATAATGTCATGTACTTCATTAATAATATATTGAGTGACCTTGGTCGAATACCAGGTACAAATGTAGGTATAATTATATATCTATACAAGCAAACTATGAAATTTAAGCTGGGGAATGTGAGACTGACATTTATCTTATTACGCTGAGTACAGCATAAAGGTCAACTACCTGTCAATATTTGACAGTGGTCATAACTTACAAAACAAGTTTTTGCCAAGGGAAGTAACTCTGGTTAGTAAGTGTGTATATTTCAACTTATGTCCACACTAGTTACCTCCCTTAGGCAAATTTGAAAAATGTTAAAAATGGGATTATTGATATTTCAAGGGAACTAACTCTGATTTATTTTTTCTACAAAGTTCTGTAAATTTGTACCAGTTAGCTCCCTTGTGTAAAATGTTAAAAAATGTAGAGAATGTGGTTGCTGAGATAAACAGATATGTGTGTACAACATTTTAGTTATGATACGCTGATATAGACATGCATTCCTTGGTTGCTAGTTACATAAGAATTCATTCTGTCCATAATTACTAAAGTACTGTTTATTCCTACCTGTTGGGATGCATGAACGCATCCAGGGGGGTTTGTTGATCACCCACCCCTCACTGGAATTTTGGTAAAAATATGGTTATTTTATGAGTAAACTCTGGTTTGTCTAAGGACTAAACTACTTATCCAGATATCACTCTAAGAATAAATACCTGACTGGTCACACTCCTGAGCAAAAATAGCTGGTCTGTCACCTTCCCAAAGAAAAATAGCTGGTCAAACCCCATAGAGGAACACTTCTGGATCCGCTTATGTGATGTTTACAAATATGCAGGTGGCGAAATTCATTCTATTAAATTACACATTTTGTAGTGCACAAATCATATGGCTTGATCCTTCTGGAACGATTTAACGCCAGATTTGGTAGATTTTAATCTTAGTTGCCTTCGATGCTACAAATAACAATTACCAATTAAAGTTCAATGTAAGTATAATTATAATAACTTGATTTTATTCTCTGTTTTATTTCAGTCAACGAGAGTTGAGTACATGTTGGTACATATTGTTGTCAGGATCCGTGTTCATCGAGGGATCCATGTTTTTACCCAGAAGCAGGTAAGAATTGTATAAATTTTACTTGCTTGAATTTACAGCCAACTGACTGAATGTTCTTGACGCGACTTTACAGAATCTGTAAATCATTCTTTTTATGCCCCCCCACCGAAATATGGTAATTTGGGATATAGATTTGCCCTTTTCCATCTGTCCCAGCCTGATTGTGTTGTTGCTTACACTTGTACCAATACATATATGGATATAGTTTTTTCAGAGATAGTTACTATCTCCCTTTTAATGTGTCACTCATAATTCTACAGACCTCAAACTTTGGAGGGATATCAGTTAGCATACATGTGTAGCTAACTAGTTGTGCACCTACATATTTTGAGTCAAATTTTACCTGTATTAGCAGAGTTGTGGCCCTTGAAATGATGAAATTATGCTTGTGATGTTTTTAACTCAAGTGTTTGCGATACAGTCGACAAAATATCACCAGCAAACTTTCGCAAGCCTTGTCATGCATTGGGTGCATATCTACAAACATAATTACATATAAGTGCATACATGTTGAATGCACATAAATTTCTGTGCATGATTGATACATACCAGCAAAACATCATGCAGTCTTCATGATAATATTGAAGTACTGAAGTACCTAGATGTTTGATGTAAGTTATCTACAGACTCGTAAGAAAGCAAAGAAAATAAAAAGTTTGTTTCTCCTTGGAGACGTGACAGGCTGATCATGCAGGTATTTACTATGTGTCTGCAGCGGTTTTACAAATGTTGAATATTCTGGAATTAGGAATTAATGTACTTAAAAGAATGCACTTTTCTGCAGTAAAATACAAGTTGTTTGATTTTGATCGAAAAGATAAGAACAAATTGGGACAGTGAAGGCAACATTCAAACGAAACCAAACTGAGCGCTGAAAGAGAAAAGTATACTAATTGCTAGCTTTGTATGAAAGTAAGGATTATTTGAATTTCATTACCTGAACGGTAACAAAAAAAATTATGTTTGAAACTGTGTTTGGATGGGAGCTAGGTGCACTGTTAACATAATTGCAGCTCACTTCCAGGATTGGGCATTATGCCTTGGTAATAATAATAATGATAATAAAAGACTTTAGTAATGACGTAAATGAGGCAGCGCAGTTGGCAAAGCCAGTCTTATCTGTGAGCCTCAAAGAGGCAGGCCCCAGTGTTAGGTTCGGCCAAGATTGTTATGACTATGGTTAAGGTTTAATTTTTGATACATTTATATATTAAAAATTTATATTAGATATTGTAAGATTATATAAGCTTAGCCCTACTATAATTTTTCCTCCTTACACATTTGGATATTGACCTTGACATGTAGTATTCTCCTTCTCATGATCAAGGAACATCTTGTCTCTCTTTGATTGGTGTCAAGTTGGAAATACTTGATCTTTATAATCTGCATAATTACTGACACTTTTTAGGTAATCCTTACCCACGGTTTGATTGGCTGGTAATTGAAAGTAGTGTCATGTACCACCTTAAACCTTGCATCTTCCTTATGAAGGGGATTTTCTGCGTTGTATGTTTTCTGCGTAATATGTGTTCTTGTTCCATGGTACTGTTTGTGTGAGAATGATGAAAATGATGAAAATTTCCCGACACTTCCTGGGCATTTATTTTGAAATTTTGAGGAAAATTTTAAGGAAGATTGTATAATTAATTATATTGCTGATACTTATATATGTATGTATAGACGTGTTTTAGATGACTGTGATAGGATTGTTTGTGATGAGAGTCTAATTGGATCTAATTGGAACTTTTGTTTGATTGCTTTTTGGAATCGGATACAGGAATTTTTGTTTTAAGGGTACCTAGCTCTGATCGTTCATTTTTAGCATTTCGATTAGAAATCTTTTCTCAAATTTTGAGATTTTGCTGAGATCAGAGTCTGAGTTTGAGATTAATCTTGAAGTTGGATCTCTTGAAATTTGACTAATATACCTGTGTTGGTCATTGTCCTGTTTTAGATGAGAAAAATCTCAAAGATAATTGAGATAATAATTTGAGTTGAGGTTTAGCTAATATTCTGTACTGGTGATTTAGGAATCAGTGCTACACAGTGTTTGTTGTCTAAGCATTATCCGATTGTCAGTTATATGATTCAAATTATGTCTTTTTTGATGGACTGAATCGAACATGGCTTAAATGTTTGTTGGTTGGTTGGTTGTCCTATGATGTTCAAATCATTCCATGTGATTGTACTAGGAGACTTGTTTAATAGGAGTCCCAATTTATGCAATTATGAAGAAAACTAAAGAAATTGCTCTTAAAAATGTAACCAACCGTTCAAATAATTAAGATATATATCTCATTCCAAAGATGAAAAGTTCAGCTTTCTACATATTTCTGTCTATATTTTATTGCAAAAGTGATGTACATATTTCACCAGGGAACGACAACCGTAGCTCAGCATTTGTTCCTGTTCTTGATAATTTTTCCAATTTTGTGCTGAGTAAGTGACTAGGGATCAGAGTTTTGTAGTACAGTAAAGTTCCGCTAATAAGACCACTTTGATTATTTTGAACTATTTTTGCCACTTTGATTATTTTTGCAGATTTTTGCCAGTTTAAGGTCCCAAAGTATTAAATTTAGAACAAAGAAGGTCTGCTAATAAGACCGATTCGCTATTAAGACCACCTTTTTGACTGGTCTTATTAGCGGAACTTCACTGTATCTCTTATTGTTACAATATGTGATAAATCATTGTTGTCCCTAACTTGAAAATCAATTTTGCTAGAGTTATCAAACTTTATATGAATATTTTGCTGTGTAAAACGACAATTTCTGGACTGCTTAATGTCTTAACAATGGGTCCTGACCCCTTATCTCCTGTCTTTTGTCAACTTATAAGGATCAGGGGTTGCATAATCCATCATCATTTCGAAAGATCAGATTTTCTGGACTGAGACTGTTAAATTCTCAGTATTTGTGACTTTATGTATAGGTCATAGATCACATATTAGAATTATGAGCAAATTAAGTGCAAGGGAGTGCAGGATATGATCTATAATCTATACTTATAAGCTGAAAATATTGTTGTGTAAAAATCATTGTGGTGTTAGTTAAAATTGCATACCAGGTGTTAAATTATGTATACTTTTACTATTGATCCAACATTCTATTCTGTTCCGTTCCATAAACACAATGTGGAGAATATGTGTATTTGACCTAATATATAGCTTGGCCAATTTGACACCAGCCTGACCTATTGATTAGCATAATTTAACAGTCGATATATTGTCTGTGTTTACAACACTGAGTCTATGTTTATATAATCGGGGAGTATCACAAAGACGCTCGAGATGTAATACAAACACAAATTTGAAATACCGATATTGCACGATTTGCTTGCGGAAATTGATAAATTCAAAGCAAGAACCTTGTAATATATTCTTACATAAAGGTCAGGCTCAGGTCAAAATAGCCAAGCTATAATAATATTGTTATAGCCCTTACACTACTCCATACCTTCTTGGTCATTGTCCAAAATATATGATAGACTGTAAATTCCCGGCTAAATAAAGTAAATAAGATGGAGTACTGTTTAAACATGCTAATAGTTCAAAGATAATAGATCAACGGGCACATTGGATTCATTCTGCTTTACATGCTTAATTGGTCTTGTTACTTATACAAATATTGGGTATGTCGAAGCAACTCTTGTTTTCAAACTGAGCCGGGGGACTTTGGAGAAATCAGTTTATATGTGATAAGATAGTAGGGTGGAGTACATTCATATAGTTTTAAGGTATGTTAATAGCATTTTTTCAACCTTTTCAGATTTTTTACCAAATATTATGTATTATACAATATCATCTGTAGAAGTGAATAATTTGAATATACATTAGCAGTCAGTGAATTTATGATTTTGATCAGCTTGCCCGAAAACTGAATAGGTTTAGGTCTAGATTATATACTCTAGATGCATAACAATTGCAGAAGTTACTTGCCCAAATTCAACAATTATTTCATTTTTTCCTGGACAGGACAAGTGCTAATGGACAGGACATTTTAAGTGCTAATTTCTCAGACTGCATTTAGTGAAATATCAATTTGTACAAGGTTGTTCATTTGCTCATTGTTACGTATTCAACATTTTCATACTCTGGAGATATCATATTTTATTTGACATTTTATGTAAACTGTAGAGATAATATTGTGGTGACCTTATACCTAGGACTGTATCAAAGAGTATATGTGTGAGAGTGATTGATGTAAATTATGATCATATTTGGTCATAGTCGTAGTCAAAGTGTTTTAGTCCATCCATATAGAAATTTACATGCATTGAACTTATATCTTGATAGTTAGAGACAGATACTAGGAAATGACCCAAGTGCCACTGGCAGGCTGAGGATCAATCCTGGGACCTCTCGATCTGAAGTCAAGAGTTTTGAATTCATTTAATCACTGTGCCACCCATATAAACTGTAGTTTGTAAACATATGTAGTATCATCGGGAACGAATCCATGCCTTGTGTATTGTGTATTAGTTCCAACTTGACTTTTGTCATTTGGTAGGTCCAGTAATTACCTTGGACAACACTTATACTGTCCAGACTAGAAGAAAGATTTTATCATTTGGTGTGGCATTAATTCTCCAGTGTTTTATTGAGACTGGGTGAAATTCTCCTTATACATGTATTACTTGCATGTTCACTTATAATCAGCATACTTGATTGATTCACAAAAACACACCACAATATTTGTGTGATATTTTCTTCTCAGTATTGTAGGAGACACTGTACACTGTAGCAGGACGGGTATATTGATTTCCCGCAGGTCAATTCCAATATGATGGTCTTTTTTCAGTCCACTCAAAGTGCTTGTCTTTCTGAATTAAGATAATTTGTATTATGCTTTTGTATGGACTGTTAAGTGCTTTCAGTACTAATAAGTGCTTTCAGTACTTAATGTACTTGACAAAAATTCTAAGTCCACTCTTAATAAGTTTTTTTCGAAAGGGACAGAATAATCAGAAATCAGTCAAATATTCTAATTCATAGACTTACTATTGTTTTTATTCGAATAATCCAATTTTGTAAAAGAACAAAACTGTTTTACCTGGAAAGAAAGATAATAAAATACAATGCATGTATTCAATTTCATTGCAAAATGGCTAACCTATGTAAGAATAAATACATTTCTAACAGTGATATTTTTATCAGAATGATCCAAAAAAATCAGCTTAGCTGCACTAAAAAGTTATTTGATGACAAAGTTATGATGGCCATTTAAAATTTCATAGACTAGATGTTTGCAGTACAACCATGTTTGAACTTAGTTTTAAAGCAGGGATGGGTGCTAATGGCACCCAAAACAGATTGGCTTATCATTTTCAGGATTAGGCATTTTCTTCAGTGACAGTTGGATTGTCGACTTATGTTTTAAAATGTATACCGCGATCAGTGTGTCATCTAATAGTCATCTTGATCTTGGCTCGAAATCTCTTATTCATCAATTCATACATTTTAACAAAATATGTACATTTTGTATACATACATATATAGATATATCAGGTTGTTATTCACCTCCGGGCTCTGTTTATATACACATATCACTTACATGAATGATTGTGGTCAGTTACTGATTTACCTCCCTTTGAAATTTTCAAACTAAATTTTAGTGAAAATTACCTCCCTTGCATTTTCAAACTAATTTAAGTTGACAGCTTATAGTATTCACAATTGTCATTTTATTACAGTTTCATTCACTTTATTTAGATTTTTGACAAGTTGCTGTCAATTAAGTTTGATTGTAAACTAATTGTTGTAAACATTTTATTTCCTGATTTGACAAATTGACGACATGAATGTTTGAATAATGTATGAGTTATATGAGACTGGATATACAAAATATAGGTAAGATATTTTATCTTTGTATTGATTTACTAGGGAAATGTGTATGTATTTATTTATTGATTCTTGGTATAAGATTTTGAAGAGAGTGTCATTGACCATGACTTGTGTTGGAGAAACTAGTATGATGATATTAAGATTTTTTTTCTCAAATATTTAGAATATTGACCTGAGAACTGCGAATGCAAATATTTTATCTACTTACTGAAAATAAAGATGATATTAATCTTCGAAGTTGCAGGGTGGCTCAAGGACGCGTCTCCTTCAGTCCGTCTGTATGAAACCCATGTTCTGTAAGTGCCAGGGGCCTTATTCACCAATGCTGTAAGTCTAAACCTCAGACTTAGACTTTATATTGCCAAATTGTTCTATTCGCTCTCATTTTGTTATAAATGAACCAATTTTGATATAAATTAGTATGCATGTTCAGGGAGTAGCAAAAAATATTCAGATTAAATTTCACAGGGTTAAATCTAATTGCAAAGAAATGACAATGATTATAAATGTTGTCAATTTTAAGTCTAAGTCTAGGTTTCATTGGTGAATTATTATTAAAGGTCCTAGGTCAAGCTGGTTAAAGTAAAAAATAGCCATGTTAAAGATAGTATTTCAATGTTGTTTGCAGTACTCATTTCTTCATTCCTTCGAAAGCTGAAGTAGGGATGAGTCGATAAGACAAGATAAACTTTATTTAACATCGATTATGATTAACATTATAAGGAAACATGAACTACAAGCTTGTATTTGACATAACAAAGAAATCAGACATTTAGATAAATATATGCAAATAACATTTAAACGAGACATATAATAATATATACCAACAATGTTACAAGAGATTTTTTTTAGCTAATGAAACTATAGATGACTATGGATTACAATAGTTTTTGTTGAATGGAAACAAACGACAACTTCATTTCTCCGTGATTGTTGAGCCCGCATCCTCATACATATAAACAGTATATGCAGTATAGCATGTATGTTTACTTATTATCTCATTAGACTGACATACTTGTATACTGGTTTTTGTCAAATTGGTACCAGGTAAAAAACCATACGAATATATAAAGCACAATCACCTCACACCCTACCATGATAAGTTATCTAACAAAGTCAATTGTCTCATTATTGTCTTGTGTTACATGCTTATACACTACACAATACCAAATACACAAACTATTCTATTTATTTGAGATATTTGTATTGTTTAGTTACATACCACAGGTATTGTCTGAGGGTTTTAAATACCCTAACTAGGTAATCGTATTTCATTCACATAATTTTACAATTTGTCTGCAAGTGTTTTTTTAACTTTTAAAATTTTAATTAAAATACAAAAGTTGTACTGACACTTGAATAAAACAGTAAATGTCTGAAAGTGTTTTAAATGATAAATTTAATTAAAATACAAATGTTATACCTCAGACACTGGATTTTTACGATGTTTGCACAAATGGCTTATAATTATAATAAATGTAAGTATTATATATCTAACGTCTGGTTATATCATATGTAAATAATATATGTTATATCATATGTAAATTGTATTTCCTATTTCTTGGATGATGTCTTTTATTTGTATTGAATTACTTATTAAATGTATCTGCATTATTCTACGCAACTTGACAACATCTGAGAGATGGGAAATTCAGCCAGCTATTTAGAGGAATAGTGAGTTTTAGATAGATTGCAAGTTGCATATTGACAATGAGAGGAGTAATTGTATTGTTGAGTTTTACTAAGTATTATGTGTAAAAGCATTACAATGAAGTATTGTCTAATTTATAAAATTTTCCAGTATTTCATCTTATGTAAACTATGAGCTTAATATCTTGCGAAAAATTTGGAACGCTCATAAGAAATTTTCTTATTGCCAATATTCTGCATGCCAAATGTCTGCATTTTAAAGAACTTTGATCTGCAATATTCAGGGATTCTGCAATTCCGAATCAGTTCGGAAATCCGAATTGGCTGCAGTAGAAAGTCTTATCTTTTCACCACACATTAATAGCTATTTAATGAATTTTTTTTTTAATTTACAAAGTTATGGTCATTTGAAGTTACATAATCTGAATGATAACAATAAAACAATGTTTGAAACCTAGTAAGGTGTAGGGATATGTGCTTATGGCACCAAGAACAGTTTTGCGATCGAGCCTAATGCCTCTGAAGAACCCCTGAATATTTCATTGTGCACATAGGGTATTTACATATTATTATATTGTATAATCTACATAGTCGGGTGTGCCTCTGTTTAAATGCCACTGTGTTTAAACATTTAGTAAACCACTCATATCGACTTAAAAATCCTTCCATTATATCAGAATAACCATCTCATACATTTTGTTTGCTATTGTCACATGTCAACCTTGATAACACTTCGTAATTAAAATACTGTAAAATCATTAATTTTCGTGGGAGATTAAATTTCGAGAATTTCGTAGTTCACTTTCAACCACGAAATAAAATCCCATCAAACAATAATTTTGACCCTTGTATTTATTACATGAAATGCAAAATCCACAAATTAACGTCCCATCGAAATTTTCGTTTGTACAAAACCACAAAATTTTGTTTCATTGAAATTACATGATTTTACAGTAACGTGTGTGTTATGGTACCTGATTGAATGGTCGAGCTTTCAAACACTTTCTGAATCTTTGCATAATGACCCTCGAAAAGGCATTCAAGCCGTACACTTTATTCATCTACAATGTTTAACTTATATTTTCTCAATGTCCAGCTTTGTGTGACTGACCTTAAATTGTCCTGTACTTAAATTGGTTTGTATTCATAAACGACTTGTCACATTCAAACGTTAGGATACCGTGGACGTATTAATGTACATAAAAATGAAATAAGAATTTTATCAAATGAAGAAATGAATAATAAAATGCCTGTATAAGCGTTTTTATGAGGGATTAAACTACTGTTGTCGGGGTTTTAATTCAGGAAAAAAGTGATTTTAACTTGATTTAAGAACTTAGTTTGAGTTATTGGTTGGTATGCTAGCATTAGGCGAAGATTTGCCTGGATCGACTGTATTTATTCAAGGAAAAAAGTGATTTTAGTGTAAAGAACTTAGTTTAAGTTATTCATGGGTATTTTAGCATTAGTCGAAGATTTGCTTGGATCGACTGTTTTTATTCAGGAAAAAAGTGATTTTAATATAAAGAACTTAGTTAAAGTTATTCGTTGGTATGCTTAAGTAGTGAGTGCAAATTTGCCTGGATCGGTAGTATTTATTTAGGAAAAAGTGATCTTAATGTAAAAAATTTAGTTTAAGTTATTTGTTGGTATGCTAGTATTGGTCGAAGATTTGTCTGAATTGACCGTATTTATTTGGTGGGTTTAGATTGTGTGAAGATAGAATGACCTGTGACAAGTGAGCTGTCAAATGTGCGCTTAATAAAAAAGCTTATGATTAAATATGTGATCAGATTGATTATGTTTGATCACATGTTTCGTTGATCCGACTGATATATAGGATTAATTGATCTAAGCAGATTACAGGCATTCCTGTGGGAAATAAAAGTTGGATATCGGAATATTTCTGTTACTTGTTTGTTTTCTTTGTTTGTTTTTTTGCATGGATTTCTAGTTTTAATCAATAACGCAGATGTTTTTCACGTTTAAAGTATAAATTAATTAATAACCAACATAATTAAATTTGTTTGTATCATCTCTTCAAGGCAATATGCCACATTACGAAAAAAGTTTTTCAAGATCTGAAATTTATAACTTGAATATTGTACATCAAAGTAGATGGTACTGGTTGATTTTTGTGCAAATATTATAAAGAATCAAAATAATATCTGCTTGTGTGTATGAATAATGCCGGTTTATAGCGTTTTGTTTCCAATAAAATGTGTATAAATTAAGAAATGATCTCATTTGAAATAATTAATTGATTAATTAATGAATGAATGAATTTACACCGCAATTACACAAAAAATCTTGGCACAATGTCTGTATTGGATCCTATCCAGAAAAATATTAGTCTGATCTACTTAGCTCGTTATGTTTAGCTTAATTAGATTTCACTAATTGGCGAAATAAGTTACATATGATTACAGAGGAATGTGACTAATTAGGACTAGATATATGCATTGTGTGTGTCGCTATGATTGTGGTCTGTATTCTATGTATTAGAACAAAACGTTTCTTTAAAACAAAAGGTTGTTAGTGAATCGTTTGAGACAATGATTGCTTGTTGATTAGTATAAACATCGGGTAGCTTTTATTGTGATATGAAAGTCTATAGATTAATTTATGAGTGTTTATAAAGTGGATTTCGGATTTATCCGAATTGTTTATTGGATTATTTACACGTAGGAGTGGGTAAACCGTGGAACTATGTAATAATTATTGGTATATTACAGTCTTACATTTTTGACATACTAGATTATAACGGATCAATTTTTTACGAGTCATCAATAACAATATTCGTACAAGTATTCAAAAAATTTGCATGGTCATTTATTTAGGTTGGATTTAAAAGGCTGCAAGTGTGAAATAATTGTGGATTTTTTTTCGGATTTTTTTTTATGTAAAAGTTATTTAGAATTAATTTGCAATTTGCAGGTTTTTAAGTCGGATTTTTATATTTATTTATGAAATTTTATTACTTTATTTAATAATGATTACCGGTACTTCATTAGTGTCAAATTTGATGTCATTTAAATTTGGATATTTTCTAAATTTACAAAGTGCTGGTTTCTGATTATTTCGTTAAATTGCTTTAAAGTATTTAATGTGTGCTATTCTGTGACAGTGTGATAAATGAAACAACAAAACATGTCACTCAAAGTAGTGTATACCAGTATACAGATACGGCTCAGGTAGTGTCATTTCGGTGTAGTTTTGTCGTGTAGATTTTGGCGTAGTTTTGGTACAAAAACAGGAGTTGTTTAACTTTTAGTATAGTAAGCATAAAATGTCATAATAGACTTAATAGTCGCGTATCATGTGACAGGATATAATGTATATGTTAGATGATCTTAAAATAAAATATGCTTTTCTATTTTGGAAAGTGTAAAGTGTAATAAAAGTTAAAACGATGGTGTGAACAATATGTATACCTGAGATGGTTGATGAATTTTGTAGTGTACTTACAGTTTGTCAGGACTTTTATGTCAGTACTTTCAAGCGCAACAGCTTCTTGGTTTTTGGAGATTGAGATTTGAGACTCCAGTGGATTTAATATTTAATATTTTTTAGTGGCTTCATGTCTTATAAGCTCTTGAAGTTAAAAGTGGATAAAAAGATGAAAACTTTGGTGAAGTTTAATGTATGAACTGTGTTTGAGCATTCAGAGGTGTCACTTATGGATGTTTTTATCTTGTAAATTTTGTGACCTATGAAAACTGGAATCTTTTGAGGAGTTGTTCTTATGAAATTAATGGGGTTTTAATTTCATTGATTATAATTTATTTTCGATTCTTTTCAAGTTTATAAATATACGATTATGGAATCATAAATCATGAAGACCTGATAATGTGACGATCATAGATAACTTTGTCAAGTAACTACAGTAAAGCAGATATTGAACATGACAGTTGCCACCTAAAAATGTAAAATCAGACTCATTTGTTGTCTTTGTGCATGAAAATTCAAAACTTTAAATAAAAACGGATTTAAAAAAAACTATACTCAATATATTGAACATTACCGATATTGAACATTTTCTTGTCATAATATTGTAGTTTTGCAGATTGATCTTATTTCTAACCTTTTACATTTGTTTAAAAATCTTGTAGATGTTTGCAACATATCTCGAAATAATAAAAAGTTAAAGTCTTTAATTATAATCCAGTTTTACAGCTGTATAATAAAACAAATACTGGTTGAATTTGATTGAACAAATTGATTTGTATTTGGGGATTATGTAAACATTGGCATTATCAGTGTGGTGTAGGTATTCACACATAGTTGTTAATGTAATTTACTGGTAATGCTTGGCTATTTTGACCTGAACCTGAACTTTATGCAAGAATATATTATATTGAGGTTCTTGCTTTGAATATATCGATTTCCGCAAGCAAATCTTGGTCTTTCAAATTTGTGTTTGTATTACATCTTGAGCGTCTTCGTGATACTCCCCGATTATGAAAACATAAAATCGGTGTTGTATTGTAGGTAATATTAAATTGTTGAATTATGGTAATCAAAAGGTCAGACTCGTGTCAAATTAGCCAAGCTATTCTGTAGGTCACGGAAGGTTCTGTAACAAAACTTTAAATCTAATTTCGTGATAAATTGTAACTTAACTTTAGTTTGCCTACAGCTTTTATAATTGCAGCCAAAGTGGATCTCTGATTTTGTTTCTTAATTGGCCTGCTGTAGATTGAAAGTTGAGTATTTTCGTCTAGTTTCTTAATTAGTCTGGTAAGATTGGAAGTTGAATATTTTTGTCTAGTTTCTTAATTGTTCTGCAGTAAGATTGAAATTTGACTAGTTTTGTCTAGTCATGTTTGCAGACAGTTTGAAGTATTTGCTTAGATTCAGTACTGCTTATTTACGACCTGTATGTGTGAGTTAGTGTTTGCTTAATAATGCATGTTACTTTTCTTTTATACTCAGAAATAAGATATTTGACATTTCAAGGTCACCTTAACACACTATGTCTCTCCTGACTTGTGAAAACATGAAAATAGTACCTGATGATTGCACTTCCATGCACTGGTCTGTCAGGATGTACATACAGAATTGGTACAGAATTCCTTAGATAGTTCCGGCTGACTGTCATACTTCATTATCTTTTGTCTTCTTCTAATGTTGTTCAGGTTTTTGTTGAGATGTCTTGGCATCGGCAGCGATGTATCTCATGGAGAGTTAGAAATTTGTAGAATTTTTTTTTTTCAACTGATAACTGTTATTTTGTACGTCTCAGACTCTCTGACCTCTGCAAGGTAATCAATTTACCTTATAAAATCCTTTAATGTGTTTGGCATTTATCAATTTCATTCCTGTTAAGAGTTCCCCTTTGACAAACATAATTAGCCAAGTTACATTAATACCAGAGTTGTGTCCCTTTTGTCTTTCAAAATACTCTTCCAGAGTTGTGTCCCTTTTGTCTTTCAAAATACTCTACCAGAGTTGTGTCCCTTTTGTCTTTCAAAATACTCTTCCAGAGGTGTGTCCCTTTTGTCTTTCAAAATAGCTTCTGACTTATTATCAACTTCAAGACTTGTGACTTCAGCAAATAATTTCAATGCTCTTCATGTGGATTACATTTTCGAATCAATTACAATATACCAATTACCAGCTGCTGAGTTTGTGGGTTTGGCCCTTATTTATTCCCCTTGAAATTATAATCTCTTGTTGCCAAATTGACAGCCTACAAATTTAAGGGGCATATTTTGTGAAACTCCTGTGGCGCTCTTGTTGTAATATGATCCAGTTTGCTTGGTGCAATATTGTGCTTGAGACTGTTGCCTGGGCACCATTGTTTTTTGTACATGTTATAGCTACCTGGATTATTCTCAATTCTACTGGTGCCTACACCATTGCTCTGTGCTCTATTCATGTACTCAGGACTGGTAGCGCGTGCATCATTGCTCAATGCGTTTCTGATGTCAAGTTTTCACTGTAATATTGTAATCTTTGTTATTCAGAAATATGCATCTCTTGCATCAGAATGAGTTACAGTACTACCATGAGTATGATCATTAAGAGCTCTGAGTCTCTTACACTTGAAGGCAAATCAAGGTCTCAGTAAAACTATGGTACATGCCTCTATAACTTGATGTAGTTATCATAGTTTTGCACCAAGTCCTCGATATGTAATCATGATACAGAAGTAGCAGTAATAATTACCCGAGTGTGTGCCCCACTCGGAACACCTGAAGCAGCAATAATTACCCGAGTGTGTGCCCCACTCGGAACACCTGAAGCAGCAGTAATTACCCGAGTGTGTGCCCCACTCTGAACACCTGAAGCAGCAGTAATTACCCGAGTGTGCGCCCCACTCGGAACACCTGAAGCAGCAGTAATTACCCGAGTGTGTGCCCCACTCGGAACACCTGAAGCAGCAGTAATTACCCGAGTGTGTGCCCCACTCGGAACACCTGAAGCAGCAGTAATTACCCGAGTGTGTGCCCCACTCGGAACACCTGAAGCAGCAGTAATTACCCGAGTGTGCGCCCCACTCGGAACACCTGAAGCAGCAGTAATTACCCGAGTGTGTGCCCCACTCGGAACACCTGAAGCAGCAGTAATTACCCGAGTGTGTGCCCCACTCGGAACACCTGAAGCAGCAGTAATTACCCGAGTGTGCGCCCCACCCGGAACACCTGATGTATATATGGGCGTTTTTCAAAAAAAGTGCAAATTTTGAAACAAATTTATTATCAAAAAAAATTATGCTAAATCAAATTTTCTTTAACATGATTAGAAAGAGTTATTATAAACAAACACATTCCAAGTAAGGGGAGACCTCCTGCTTCGCTAACAATGTAAATATAATTGCTTGAATTTTTCAAAAAACATCATTTTCCATCCTGTTACCACACCAATATTTCTACATTAATTTTAATATAATAAAAATAAATATGATTTGATTGTTGCAAATCATCAAATGTATTATATTTGTTGTATATATGCAGAAATAATTAAGTTATTTAATACAAAAACACCATTTTACATGAGAATACACCTTCACTCATTGCGCATGTTTGTAATAATTACACTATTTAACTGTTTAATGTAAGCAATTTAATATTAAAACAAAATTTTCAGTGAAATACTGTTGCATATGCCAACTGGGTGAACATTTAATTAAGGAGTTCCATATAAAATAATACACAAAGTTGAAAACTTTAGAAATCTGATGGTAACAGGACGGAAAAACGGTAACAGGATGGACAAATTTGGTAACAGGATGGAAAATGTGGTAAAAGGATGGAAAGCACCTTCATTTGTCAGCCCTGTCAGTCAAATATAACATCCACAAAAAAGTCATTCAAGGAGGATTTCATTATTAGAGATATTCACTGATACTCTGTTATCATTCAATTTGACAAAAGAAGTAATTATACATTATGACATACAATTAAGATGGATTGTTACCTTAAGTATGGCCGTAATTTCTATTTCAAGAAGCTCTGCCTCCTTAAGTATTGGGAGCAAAGTACATTAAAAAATATTTTTTGTTATGTAAGATATTCTTTTTTAAAATGACATTTAAAAATCTGTAAGGTATTAAGCAATTCGGAATTTATGATCAATATATCCATTATTTTTCCATCCTGTTACCAAAATTGAAGTAACAGGATGGAACAAAAAAGCATGGTAACAGGATGGAAAATTTTATTGTAATTCTTCCTATGAATAATAATTATCCCTCTAAAGAGTCATAATTAAGGTGAAAATAAGATTTCCCAATGTTTTTTAAATGTATGTCTGAGTTTTAATGTCATTATGTTGAATTTATAAGCAATGGAGCATGGTAACAGGATGGACAATTAAGCTTTACCATCAAATATGATTGTATGATTTTTATAAAAAACACTATTTTTCTTAATAAAACATAATATTCCCTTTCCCCATTATCTTTGTTAAGGAGACTTCTATCAAGTAATTATAACTGGATTATACCTAGGAATAAATACTTTGATGTATTCCTGTTTTACCAGTAAGGTAACAGGATGGAACAAAAGTGAGGGACACACTTGTTCACGTAAAAAAACACTGGTTTTATTCCAGATCAGTCAGAAAAATTGACTATCATCTACTGCAAAGTACAAAATCTTTATATTTAGCTTAAATTAGCATGATAAATTCATATAATAAAAGAGATTTTGAAGGAACAACATCACCCTGAATTGCTTGGGACAGCCCATTTTCAGGGAGTTAGATTCTTAATCGCAAAAATTTGAAGGATATAAGCAGTTTATTTAGACATTTGCAGGGTTTGGTAGATAGAAATATGTTCAATCTTGTACATGACAACTGTTGGATTCAGTTGAGAGCTATATACACTATTTTATGAGTCAATAAATGTCTGGGACAACAATTTGCACTTTTTTTGAAAAACGCCCATATAACTGTCTTCATGTATGTTTTATGTTTGCATACAGAGACTATTTATTGCTACCTGTTGATAAAACAGCTTCATAAAACATAGTATGTTAGGGTGCACAGTTACAAATTAGCTGTTTGCATTTGGCATTCTTCTCCCAATTTTCTTAGATTACAGGTTTTCACAGCCCGTAGAGTCTGCCAAGAGTTCAGAAACGCCACCCAGATTACAATATATGTCAGCCAAATGTAGGATGCTCATGCCAATTTCAGTATCTGAAACTGAATGCACCATTTGATAAACATACTAGAGTTAATTACTGCACTATCCAGGCAGCAGCTGTAACCTGTCCTAAAAGGATAATAACGAAACGGCCAGGAATTCAGTACTCCACAAAAAAAACAGAGCATGAAGGCCACAAAAAAGAAACAGTATTGATAAAAAGAAAAGCCGGAAAAATTGAAATAATTCACATAGGTTGAAAAATCAAAGTTTGTAAACATCACATTATCCTGGGCGCACTATAAAATTACTAGTTCCTCATGAAAGTAGCCCATATCATGTACAATGACCTCGGATCAATACTCTCGAGAGTTTGATGACTGTGTGACTTTTGATTGGCTGTTGGTATTTTATAATTATTGTTGTTCAATGTTGATGGTTTTTGAAGCTTGGAACTTTAGTTTAAAAAATGTGATTTGATTTGGGAGCTGGCTGTTAAATTGGATAGAAAAGGAGAGCACTTATATGTCTTTATACAATAACACCACCAACTATTACAGTTACAAAGAACCTCTATAGAGTGGCCCTCTTTCGAATATCAACCTCTCTATAACAACACATTCAAAATATTCTAAAAGCTGATATTTACTACATAAGTTAACCTCTGTAAAGCAACCACCTCTCCATAACAGCACCTCAAAATCTCCATAAGCTGATATTTACTTTAAATTCAACCTCTGTTGAACATGAACCTCTCTATAACAGCACCTTCAAAATCTCCATAAGCTGATATTTACTTTAAATTCAACCTCTGTAAAGCAACCACCTCTCTATAAGAACACATTTAAAATTTCCATAAGCTGATATTTACTACATAAGTAAACTTCTGTTGAACAACAGCCTCTCTATAACAGCACATTCAAAATATTCTAAAAGCTGATATTTCTCTATTATCTATACTGTAAAATCATTAATTTGGGGGGGGGGAGGATTAAATTTCATGGATTTCTTGGTTGACCTCAACCACAAACTTTAATCCAACGAACATTCATTTTGACCCTTGTTTTATTACCTGAAATGCAAATCCACGAATTCAAGTCCCAACGAAATTGTCTTTTTAACCAAAACAATGAAATTTCGTCCCAACAAAATTAAATGATTTTACAGTACTTTAGTAGAGCAACAACCTCTTTTCTCAAAGGTTGTTTTGCTCTTCAGAGGTTGTTCTGTAAATCACTGTAAATCAGGGGCAGATCATCATTGCAAGTCAAATGTTGCAAAAAGAAAGCATGTGTATACATACATTTTGGTCCACATTTAGTCCCCCCCCCACATGGCAGGTGTCTCTTAATGGTTTGGAGTGTTTATTAGGTATGAATGAATTGTAAGTCATGACTTAAACTCACAAACTCAGTAATTATTAAATGAATTGGAGCAAATATGATATATAGGTCAACAAGTTCCTGCCACGCTGAGTTCATTTCAAGAGTTCTTATTTCCTCTGTAATCAATTAGGATTGAAATTCACTCTCCACTTAGACACAGTATGACGTTTTCACCGTAGATTTACGGCCTGGGAAACATGTCATACTCTGGAAGCACTGATTACTATCAGATTGAGTTGAAATTTCAAACATTTAGAAAATTGGAAGAAAAAAATTAATGTCAGATTTTTCCAGACATTATGTTGCCTCTCCTAACAGTTTCTCTAACTGGTTGGTTATAAAGTAGTTCATGTTTGATAATTGCAAATTTATTCGTTATAATTTTTCGTAATTTATTCTTGAAACTTTGCCGTTTTCAGTTAATGCATTGTAATGGGGTTAACTACTCTGCTTAATATGGTTTATTTTAATTCTATTTCATGTTATATGTGTTATAAATCTATGTTGTTACTTTCGGTTACCTGTCTTAGTCTGTTCAGGAAGTCTGTTCCCTATTTATAATGAACCTTCCCTCTCAATTAGAACACATACATTTGTGACATGTCTGTCAAATTACCATAGCTTACTGTAAAATGATGATGAATTGTCAAAATTTAACTAGAATTTCTCTCACTCTATATTTTTCAACTTTTTGGTTTGTAAATGAAATTTGTAGACTGGATATTTATGGTGCATTTGTGTTTTGTTCTTTCTCTTGCAAAATAAGTGGTAAAGCTTGTTGTCAAATACTTTAGTTTTGATGTTGTTGTCATTAGTGATTAACTTATTTAATGGTGTCATTAGTACGGAGTTACTGCCCTTCAGTTAAGATATTTCTTTGTGTTACGTCAATAATGAAATTGTTAGATTGAAATGTTAGCCCGGAGTTACTGCCCTTGAGTTAAGATATTTCCTTGTGTTTCGTCAATAATGAGATTGTTTGATTGAAATGTTAACCCGGAGTAACTGCCCTTGAGTTAAGATATTTCCTTGTGTTTCGTCAATAATGAGATTGTTTGATTGAAATGTTTGCCAGGAGTTACTGCCCTTGTGTTAAGATATTTCCTTGTGTTATGTCGATAATGAGATTGTTTGATTCCCAGAATGTCAGCATGTATCTATAAAATATTCATGAATTTTGGATTATCTTGTCAATTTGATACACATGTTAACATGTGAGATTTGACTGGTGATGTTAGAGTCCCTGGAGACAGGGAAAGCTGAACATTGACAATGTCATAGTTATGATGTTGCCAGAAGCTAGATACTTTTTACAGTTTGTTTGATTTAGACATGACAATGTGAGGAAAAATACTGTGATAAAAACACTATAGAAAACAAAAACATGTTCATTGTATTTTATACAGTACAACCTCTGAAGAGCACCTCTTGGGAGCTGCAAGTATTGGCTGACATGTTTCGAGGTTGTTGCTCTTCCAAAGGTTAAACTTATAGTAGATATAGGCTTAGGGAAATTGTGAAGGTGTTGTTTTAGAGAGGTAAAATAATAAATTAAACTGTTGTTACTGTACACAGGGCTGCTGACTGGAGCGGTTGTACAGTATTTCCTACTAAGATTTTGTATTTCCTTTTTCTATGAATAAGGCATTGACCACTGGATCAATGCTTCTTGTAAAGTCATATATATTTTGAATGGCTGTTTGTCGCCATGTCCAGCACTGAGAGCTGTCATATACAGACCTGGAACTGTCATCTAATTGATAGCATGCTGATCTATGAGGAGCGTGGAAATTGCTGATTGTTGGAGACAATTGTATGATATCGCGTGGTGTACATGTGACTAACCTCCTGGCATCTGCTGTGTCACAGTTAGATCATCCTCTAAAAGGGGTTTTAATGTATGAAGTGTGTTCAGTATTGATTATACTAGTACCAAATAAGGTCATACATGGGTTACGTAGCCATATGTGAGACATTTTTCACATTGTTGGGGGCGAATGTGTGAATTTTCTGTGGAATTTCATTTTTTTTCTCCCATTCTTGTTAATGATAAATTGATTGGACAGGCTAATGATGTTTCATTTGAAGCCTTGGAGAGATTTGGCATGAGGAAGCTAAAGTTCCATGGGCTTGTGGGACGTTCATTCTAGAACTGTAATTATTCATTTTCATGTGATTTTTTTTCTGGGGAACAGCACTTTTTATGAGATATTGCTTTAAGGAATGTAGTGGTAGAAATTAGTGTGTGTGTGGAGGAATTTCTGCTTATTGATGGAAAATTATCTTGTTGATTCGCTGAAATTGGTGTTATATTCTATATAAAGGATAAATTATTTTGAATAAAGGTTTCATTTATTACTGAAATAAAATTAGGTTTTCATTAATTTGGATTATAGGATAATGGTCAATGATTGGCATGAAGTCTGCTGCTTTAATTACTTGATGAAGCGATTTGTTCTTAAAGTTTTCCTTTTAGCCGAGATCCATTAGACTCAGTATACGGGTATTCTGGAGTGTCAATCTTCCTGATTAATACGGAATTCCGGAGTTACCTACCCTGAAAGAGCCATAATTGCTGACCAAAATAAAAGTTATTTGATGAAAATATCTAGGGAAATTGCAAAGTTATGTTTAATTTAGTCTGTTTTGAAGGAATGTCTTGATAAAAACTGAGTCAAATATGGAAAAATTGTGGTCTGCAGAAATGGTTGACCGTCTTTGATTTTCCTGCTTTAAATTTTGGCTCCTTTGACACCCCTGTGTATTATGCTGTAATGTGGTGTACAGATCTGATTTAGTTCAATGAAAGGAATGGTAATCGTAGTGTTATTTGATCTCAAAACTATTTTATTGAATTTATATTATAATTATTGCTGTTGAAATCATAGTAACTTTTAATTGGTTTGGATAATTATACCGGTAGTTTGAATACACTTTTTAATTCGCTTTCTTTATAATTAGTGGAGATTTTAATCACTTGGTGTATTTACCCAGTCATGTACCCTGTCAGATTCTCTTCATGTTTATACATAATCTTTCAGCAATCTGTTTTCTGAAAATCTTTGTTATTCATAATTATACACTCTATAAAAAATCATAGTGTGCTAAATAAAGATTTTTTTATAAATATGGAATTCTATATCTTGAAATGACTTCTTGTTTTGTAGAAAATGATTAAAACATGATGTAAAGTAAGCAAGTATTAATGTAATTTGATATTGTATAACTTAAAAATAAGATTTGTTCTCTGAAATGCTAACCAGTGCACATGGATTTATTTTGCATCGAGGACAAAGATTTGGTTACATTCTATTTCTTGTTTCGTTGATTCATTCACAAATGGTTTTGATTAGATTTTTTGCCTTTTCATGATTATAAACTACAATTTTGTATAGTAGTTGCATTATCAAGGTTTGTTTGGGTATTTCATACATTTATTTTGTTTATGATAAGCGCGTAACATGCAAATCTAATGGAATTTATATATTTTTAACAAAGTATGGATTTTAATATGGCTTTATGTGTGTCTGATTCTTCATTAAGATTGATTGATTGATTGATTGATTGATTGATTGATTGATTGATTGATTTATTTATTTATTTATTTATTTATTTATTTATTTATTTATTTATTTATTTATTTATTTATTATGCTTGTCTTCTTTGATGATGGGGTATTATTCAATGCTTTGTCTACTCATTAACTCAGAATGCTTTGACTCTTATAAAGGATCCTTAAATTTCACCTGGTCAGCAATGCAGTCAAGATGACCCCTATTGATTTTGAGGTCAGTTGGTCAAAGGTCAAGGTCACCATTTATACTTATTACTCCTCCTGAAGCAAAGAAAGTCGTTATAACAAGGGTGTACTGTATTTATACTGCAGACGTTATTTCTCAATGGTCAGTAATGCAGTTAAAATCATGACCCCTTTTGATTTTGAGGTCAGTCGGTCAAGGTCACCATTTATACTTATAACTCTGTTATAATGGAAGAAAGATGGTCGTTACAACAAGGGTGTACTGTATTTATTCTGCAGACTGTACATTATTTCTCAAACCTCCTAAAATAAGTTAAACAATATCAATAACAGTTGATATTTTCTTTGTTATTGTCTGCTAAAAAACACAGATGAGAAAAAATGTTTGGGTTATGACTAAATTATTGCCTGAATAGGTGTAAAAGTATGTTATCATCATCACCTGTGGTTAATGGAGCGTAGTTTAACAGATAATTTTAGCGGTGGTGTACTTTGAACTGAAGAGGATAGATAAATATATTTCAAAATCTATGTACATATCAGTCGTAATGACTGTGTATGTATGTTTAAGTGTGTGAATATAGGTGCAAAACTGAAGTGTTTTTGCTGGGTCATACCTGGGAGACAAAAAACATTAAGGAAAATATTTTGGGGGTATATTTTTGAGGCATTTTTTTTCTTTGAAAGGCACTATTATGTTTATTTTGGTAAATTTCTTGAATCACTATGGCATTTAATTTAGGGCCTTGGTGTGCCTATGCAGTGGGGGCCTGCAGCCTCATTTGGGGTCATTTTAGAAAGTTAATTGTGCATTTATGATCTTTGAGGTCAGAGGTGTTAGGGTGATAATGTTTCACAATATCAGTGGAAAGTAAATTAGTGTAAATAAACAATAGATTATGGAATAAGGAAGTTGTGAAACAGTGAGACTGGTCAGGTGTTGATAGGGAGATGGGTTGGGTTAATTTAATAATGATACACAAAGCCAGGGTAATGATTAACTTTATCCTGATATCATCATGTTGTGAGACATGTAGCTATAATGTCTATGGATCTTGTTTCTATTTCGTGTTTATTAATATTGTTGTGTTTAGTTGTGGTAGCATCTGAATACTGGTTGTTCTTCATAGTTTTTATTGTCCACTTCTTCATGACTGCTATAAGATTTGGATGGTGTTCAGTTGTTGTAGTTGGTTTTTCAACATTTACTCTATTGTTTTATTGTCAGCTAGTACATGACAACATATACCTACTGTAGGTTACGGATTATATTTTATGATGTCTGTACTCAGTTATTATACAACCTGCAATATGGATTAGGATTTATATGATTTCTGCTATTTTCTTGCTTGTTTTATTATAAGACGTCTTAAGATTTCGTATGAAACATCAGCTTGCTAATTAAACTTGTCTGGTTTCTGTGGCATGGCGTGTTGAGGCATATTTTGTGGCCGATTCTCTGTGTAGAAATATTTGCAGGTTCCATATTGCCTTCAATTAAAGCTAATTAAACGTTGCATGTTGTGAGTTGTGTGTTGCTTTGTTTTTACGGTGATTAAAGATTGCATAATTACTGTTTCCTTTAGTCTACTACAATGTTAGCTGACTGATTCTTTGCCCTGCCTCTTCTCGTGTACAGATATTGATCTCGCTCACTCTAACACTGCCTGTTCCCAACACTTACATTGTCTCAAACATTCATATCTATTCTATTCACTTCATACTAGAGCCTTAAAAAATCCTCCACGTTCAGAGAATAAAATTGACAAAATCTCGAAACCTCCAAGCTTGTCCTAGCTGTACTAAAAAAATCTTATCAGCTTTGGTATATATTCTAAAGTATCTTGGAATGCAATATAGTTTTATAGATAGATTATGCAAAAATCACTGAGCTTAAAGTATATTTCTGTGTCTCTTAAGAAGCAGATAGTAGATGGAGATGGTGGATTCTGAAGCTAACATTTTACTGTGGAATGCTGTCTTATCTGATTATTTGTGATTTCAGTGTGAATTCTTCTAGCTGTGTTAGTATTCATGTATTGATGCTTTCCTGATTTATATATTTATATATTAAGTAGAGTAGCACAAACTTTAGGGGTTTACTGTTCAATCTGTATAATTGTATGATTGCCCTTGGAGATTACTTATAAAATGGATATATATTATCACTTTTAAGTTATCTATCAGGACTGAGAAAATGATTTTCACTTGGGGGTAGCATTATCTGATAAAATATATACTTGGATGTGTGGATATTATAGACTTACTGGTCGTAGTGTGTGTATAGTATGGTGTGTTGTACAGTCAGAGCAGATAGGTTGGCCTAGTATGTGGTTGTGATTAGGGATGATTAGACTGACTGTGAGATTCAGACTGGTGGGATATCTAGGTAACAGTCAGTTATAGCAACAAACTTTGGATTGTATATGTGCAAGATCAATTCAATGGATTAAAATTTGATGCTGGCTTCTTATAAGTGTGGACTTTTTTTAACACCAGCTCGTGTTGTATGTATGGAAGTTTAATGGATTAAAATATGATGCTGGCTTCGTTTTAAGTGTGTGGGATTTAGCAGTTGTTTTACAATTTAATTGATTTTTGGGCTCCATTAATTGGTTGATTTATTGTTAATTGGTGATGATTTATTGGTTAATTGGTTGATTTATTGTTAATTGGTAATAATTTGTTGGTTGATTTATTTTGTGATGTAAATTCAACTATATATATGTGATATAAATTATTTATTGTGTTCTTGTAGTGTGCTGGAACATTTCTTGGCTTAATAGTGAAAAATTTACCAATATTTTGAACTTATAGATCTCAATAACAACAATTAAAGTGATATTCGTTGAATTCTGGAAATATTTACTCACTGATCAACTTGACATAAATTGGATTAAACTGAAAGTGTGTTTGTGTCAATAATGGAATAACAATGTGAATGATAAATTCGACATATTTTGTTGGATTATGAAGCTATGTTGATATATTTGGTGGGTCAAGATCGTAAATCCGAGGAGGAGGACGAAGGGGCCACGGCGGCCCTTGCTGGTCCTTTATCTGGACCCCCAGAGAATGGGGGTAAGTCGGATGAGGAGTACAACAATCCTTTAGGGTTAGAAATGGACCCTTATTGGCAAGATGATGTTCAGGAGCAGAGAACTTGTACCTTTTCAAGGTGATTTATATATCAAAAATTGTTTTATTTTTACCCCCCCTCCTCCCCCCCCCCTCCCTGGATATGTGGGAATATACTCAAATTGGGTGCCCCTAAGGGTGCTATATGATGATCATTGTAGTGTTTAAATTAATGTCCTCATTATGTCCAGCTTGTTAATTTGAGTACAGTCCATTCGAAGTTAATTGAGAACGGTTATAAACGTAACTGACTGGAGCAGATACAATAAAATTATGACCCTGATCATACACTTTCAAGTACAAATTTGTATATTTATATAACAGTGGGACAGTGAGTGAGTTTCAAATGTAAGACCAATTTCGTTTTCATAAACATTTGAAATTCTTCTCTCAAATTTCTGTCTGAAACTTTTGCATAAAATTTGAAGTTTATATAATTTATGTCATCAGAATATATTCATGTAGTCTACATCATAAATTTATTGTCAGTATTCTGGTATCATATAAAGAGCCGGAAAAGAAGAACCGGAAAAGAAAATTAATGTTAACGAAAAATGACACTTGTAGTTGGCATCAGACCCCATGAGAACAAACTGTGTTTCGTCATATATATTGTATACTGTAAAATCATTAATTTTCGTGAGGAGATTAACTTTCATGGATTATGTGGTTCAATGTCTACCTCGAAATTAATTCTTTACGAAAACAATTTTGACCATTGTATTTATTACCTGAAATGCAAAATCCACGAACGTCCCATCGAAATGGTCTTTTTGACAAAAACCACAAAATTTCATCCCATCAAAATTATATGATTTTACAGTATATTGTATATATAGGAGAGATCTACAGCTACATCACTGTTATCTGTGATGTGTACTATGTAGTACACACTTTCCTGGAGGTCGGACAAACATTTGTTACTAAGGGCTACCTCTGATAAGGTGTATAGTGTAGAAATGACAGAAAATTATGTATTTAGAGCTACATTTTGCTCATCAGTTATTTCTGAGCATCAAATTCAGTTGTAGAATTATGAAGATAGTAGGCCTAACATTGTTGAGGTTTAAAATCTTAATTCTGGGAACAAATTGGAACTGATTGCAATTAAAATTGTTGCAGCTGCAGCTAGGCTGTATAATATTTGGTGTATTATTTTGTTAAATATTTTACACAAATAAAGATTCTGTAGTTTAACAATATTAATTCAAGGGAATATAGCCTGATTTGTAATGTAACAGGTACAATAAGAGTTCACACATAGGTCAGGTGAAATTTGTAGATTTTATCATGGATGATCTTATCTAAATACTATAATTACATCATCTGTTAATCATTGTTTCAGTGAGAGATTTGATCAGATATGTAGCCAGCATAATGATAAGTAGTATTGGAAACACAATCTATTTTAATATGCAAAACATGTCTTCAAGCCTGTGGCAAATATGACATTGGGGTGTCAATTGATTTCAAAACAGTTTGTGATGCGTTAGCCGATGACCAGTGCAGAACGGCACCAACATTTCCTGTCCTGCAAGTGACTGGTTGGAAATCATTTCCATCAACAAGTCTTCCAGAGGGCTATGTTACGCATTGTTTCTGCAAATGTTGATTATGGCATTGAGCCTATTTAAATCAATAACTGGAAATAAACATTGCACAATAAAAACATACAATGTGTTAAAATTGCACATCACAGCTTCAACTGCAAAGCAAGAAGCAAAGTGTAAAAACTAGGCAAGGAAATACCATCATTTAATGAGATTACTCTGGGCCTGAATGCATTAAGATATTCAAAAACAAACGAGCCTAAAGCTTTGTGTCAGAAAATTTAGGAAAGTGAGAAATAAAAATTTAATTTTTAAAAGTTGTGGAAACTACAGGTCTATGGATTAATCCCGAGCTAAGATGTAGCCTTGGTGCCATTTGAAAATTGATCAAATGCTTATGCACCAGTCAGTTGCATCGACGGCCCCATCCCCAGTGATAGGCCATGGATAGCTGATGAAACGGTCGTGTTTTACCTTCCAGCATCCCCGCACTGCCGAGAAAATGTTTGTAAAAAATTCTCCGAACCAGTTCCCTGGGGACAGTATTTTGCCAGGTAGGTCCCGTGGAAATACCGGAGATTTTACCAATAGATGCAAAACGCAGGGACGTGGAAGGTTGGTGGTTATGACAACAACACAAAAAAAATCCCGGCCCGTCCTAGAGGTGGGACCGTGGATACTACTGACTGATGCATTATTTGTATGTGAAGTTGTTAACACCGGACAGTTGCATCCACAACCCACACCCCAGGGGATGGGCTGGGAGTTTTACTTTAGGGTTGTAAAAAAGGCCCTGTCAGGGAAAGCTGATGGTAAAATCTCAGGTATTTCTGACAACTAAATTTTGTCCCTGGGGTATTGGTTTGGAGGAAAAATGTCCAAATGTCCAACATTTCCCGAGCAGTGCGGGAAATGCTGGAAGGTAAAAACATTGCCCTTTTCCTGGCTATTCCCAGAGTATCCCGGGGTGGGGCGTGGATGCAACTGACTCGTGCATTTTTGACCACCATGACGAATAATTGTTGTAGCCATCGAAAGAGATGTTGAATTTAGGACAATTTGAGACTTTCCGATTTCCACAAGCATTTCTGGAGAATACGTACCCCGCTGTCTAATGCCCACTTTAACTCTAAGGTCACAATAAAACACAGATCAAGCAAAATATGTTAATTATAGATTTATACTGTGATACACGAAACAGTCATGTTTTTTTTGAGTAAATAATTAAATATATCATACACACATAAACGAGAAATATATGTGGTACATGTATATAAAAATGTATATTGTTATTATATTTTTTCATTCATTATAATCACACAAAGATTATTCTATTCATTATTCAATGAATATAATTAATACATGTAATTCCATTACAAGTAAGTCGTTTGCTTTAAAGTCTTTTCGACCATGCACTTATCCATCTGTTTCACTTTAAATTATTTGTTTTATGGTTTTGGAAAAGGTATGAAAAACACCTTGCATGTCAGTTCTGTCACTCTACCTCGACTCACTATAACAAAATCATTAACAACAATGTTTTGTCCATTCTCATGAATCAGTTTATAGTCTTATCTCTAGACTATATCTATTTATGTAATTGAAAAAAATACGCTGGTTGAAGGAGAATGTGTTTTGTCCCACCAGAGCGTTTTTAGCAGAAGTAGATGACATATCCATACTCATGCATGTATAAATATATAGTGAATCAGAAGGTAGTACAAACAAAGTTTGTCCGACCAGCAACGGTTGCTATGGTCAGTGCTTATCAGTAAATCTATTTTTAGCATATCGGCTACCTGTAGATCCCTCCTATAGGATAAATAATGTATCATCTATATGACATACATGTTAGACTTTCTATTTGTCATCAGACCTCTTGCTTTTAGTGCTACAAGATTGTATCTCTCCATATACTGCCTAATGAGATACAACCTTATAGCGCCAAGTTGACAATGTGTCATTCATTATAGAGATGTTAATTGATTACATACATCAGGGATCAGCTGGCTGCGATCTTAACATTGTCTTGTAACACACATCTGTTTTCGACAGCCACTTGATAATTCTCGGTACAGTAAATGTCTCCATACATTTTACCATCCTTTTGTTTCCAAGCAAAATACTGTTGCAGTAAATATGAAGATGCATCCAGACCTGACTGTGCATGTATGGCTTTTATCTGTAACACAATCATTTTTGTGCATGCAGTTATTGAATTTTTCAGTTAATATTTTAAAGAAGATATCATCTGAGAGTAATTTCTTATTTTCAAGTACCAACATATTTCTCATGAGATAGATATATATGTCATGTTAACATGGCCTTGTTCTGACATGGGAAACCCTTGAAGATTTTTTACCTGTCAAATTAAAACTGAACTCTAAATTTATTGATTGAAATGATTGTGATATGTAATGTACAGATTACAGGACTATTTTATTATTTAGGCTTGTGTCTGATTTCAGGTTTTTGAATCCTGAAATTTCCTTCTTTGTCTAATTTGAAAAATGGAATTTCAGGCTTTGAAACCGTGATTTTCGGACTTAGGACTGGTTGCTATAGCATTGAAATACCAGGACTGGATATTATGGATACATGTTAGTAAAGCACCCAAACTGATTGACACTCCCACTATGTTTGTATAAATTATGATAGGTTTACACTGAGTATAATCACTCCGACTGCACTCACTGCCGACTGTGCATTGCCAGGAAATATACCACAGTTATACATGCACACACACCATAAACACATGTTGGGGAAACCTAACCCATGTGAACTGAGTATTACTCATTCTTTCATTTTTAAGTGTTTCGAAGGAGGGATGGGGGCAAACCAAAATAGAAAGATATTGGTCTAGTTTAAAACCATTCCTTTGCTCAATTGTCTTGCATGCAAATACTATTGCTATGGCTGTATGAGTAAAATATCAGTTTCGGTACAAATATTATAAATTTAGTATTAATGTTTTTATGCCCGTCATCTACTAATGCTGGGGGAGGGGGGCAGGGGGGGGGGCCGACCCGCGTATAGTAATTGTCCTGTTCGTTCATTTGTCCTTCCCCCCCATTTGTTTGTTCATCAGTGTTCATCTGTTAATTCGTTCATTCCATCTTTACAAACTTTCAGTTTGATTGACTAGTTATTATGGACATTAGGCAAAGAATCCACGGACCATTAGCATTTACTGAACGCCTTCCATATTTTAGTATCCAGAGGTTTGCTCTCTGTGTCCAATGTTCAATCAAGTAGGTCAAGGTCATCACATGTTGTCAAGGTCACCACATGTTATTTTTTGTCCATTGCTCCTGGATGTATGAGATATTTGAAGTATAAATATTCCATGTGGCATCGGTATGTCAGGTCGTCCAGTGTGACATATTAACTACAGTAGCTCGGCTTTTTTACGCTTTCAGTGACACAACTTAAGATCAATGACATTTTTTATGACATAGCAATAATTTGTTGAAACCAGTCACCTATCAAAAAGGTCTGGTACATTGTAATAAGTGAAGACCACTGTATGTTATTTGTTTTATACCTTTGTTCTCATGTTATTGTGTCATTTGTTTAATGATAACATTGTCGTTATTACACATGTTAACATCATGTAACATTGATCACAATGTTCAGGTAAAAACTAACATACAGATAACATATGTTTATATAAATTGCTGGTGTATTATCTACAACTGCTTCCTGATGCTGTGAATGCATTGTTTATTGCTTTGTTTGTTCATGTTTTTTATTACCTCCCTTTATGGTAACTCTTGCAAATGTCACTAAGCGCTGTCGCCGTTTCTGTGTGGCTTTGGATTGTCTGTGCACTAGTTACCGTAACAATTTTTCAGTCGTAAACAATGACGGAAGCAAGTTTATCATACAACTATAACCAGCAGTGCATTCATTAACGAAAACGCTTGCCAACGTTCGCGAACAATACGTGAGTTCGCGTTTATGAACAATAAGTTCGCCACGAACATGTTAGCCAATCGCGAACGACCTTTACCCATAGCTCGCCAAGCGAACAAAGATGGCGGGTAGATAAATATTTGATTTAATTTATTATAATTTTAGCGATTTAAACATTAATTGTAGATTGTATGTGTTTTGCATTTGTGATACAGTGTGGTTACCAAAGCTGAATACATAGAACACGAAAGAAGTATTACTGAGTTCCTAATTTTCAATCTACGGCTGAAAATCTAACAGAACAAGTAAGGCGATTAAATTGTCTAACTTCGCCATCTTGAAATTGTTTGCGGCGAACGATTAAAATCGTTCATTAAGTAGTTCGTGTGACGAAATAATTCTCGCGGCGGACATTTTCGTTAATGAACGTAGGGCAGGTTTTTTTAAAAAAAAATTTGGCCTGAGTTTTAAATCAGTACTAACTAACCCTCCCACCAGGAACCAGCAACTGCATGTGTGCCATGTGGTTTGTTGTTTATAGACAATGGGGTGATGTTTTACATTGTTTAGGTATGTGAAGTTTTATGTTGTTTGTTTGCAGGATGTTTACTGATGTACCACATGTTTGTATATTTCAGTTTTGGCAAGAGAACACCAGGATGTGCACGTCGAGCCAGCGAATGTTTGATACTCGAACCATCAGAAATGATCGTGGTAAGTACAGTGATTTTATTATGCCCCCATCTTCTTTGATGATTGAATACCATTGCTTTGTACATGTCCATCTGTCTGTTTGTCAGTCGGATGGTAGACCAAAATTTAATGGTTTCCCTTCAATAACTCAAGAACGCGTTGTCCTAGGATCTTCAAACTTTACTTAAAGGTTGGTCAGCAACAGAAGATGAACCCTATTGATTTTGTGGTCAGTTGGTCAAAGGTCAAGGTCACTGTGACCTTTACAATTTCAGACTATTGCGCTGCCGTAGGGGCATCTACGTTTTACAAACATCTTCTGTCATAGCACAGAATGTTCAATTTTATGTAACTTTAGATCATGAGGTGTACTGGTTACGATACCTCTAGTATAGCTTGGCTATTTTGACCTGAGTCTGACCTTAATGCAAGAATATATTATATGGTTCTTGCTTTGAATAAATCAATTTCCCCAAGCAAATCATGCAGTATCGGTATTTCAGATTTGTGTTTGTATTACATCTTGGGCGTCTTCGTGATACTCCCCGACAATGAAAACATACAATCAGTGATATAAGCTTAGACAATATATCAACTGTTAAATTATGGTAATCAAAGGTCAGGCTCGTGTCAATGTGGCTAAGCTATATATCTGTAAAAAAAAGTTGTTTGTCACTATGACCAAACAATGAAACAAAACATACAGTATGTTTAACAGTTTAAGGCTGTGTAGATGACCTTAAAGCGTTTACTTTGCTTTGTGATCCAAAAAAAAACTTGTATACCTATACAAATTGGTTTCACTCTCAATTAGCCAACCTTGATGGAATTATTTAATTATACTTAACTAAGTTTAATTACTGAAGTAATAATCATGTATAAGACTATGTTTATAGTATCAGTGACTGTTACAAGGCGTATTACATTTTATCTTGTTACTTTCTATAATAAGATAATTAGTAGTCTGTTTTATGTTGGTCTTAGATCTGATTATCTGACAATTACTTAATTTGTGTTCACAAATCTGGTTTGTTTGAGTAAGATAGCCCTGGCTAGCCGAGATGATACTGTTTAGGTAAGATAGCCCGACTGATACCTTTCCAGCCCAGTCTGACTGTACATATATTTTACCCATGTAAATTTTGTCAACCTCAAACAGATCAAATATTGATCTTTACCAAAGGGAGACCACTTTGCTGCATGTTTTTGTGCTGGGGGGGGGGGGGGGGGTGAGACATAATGGATGAAGCTAAAAATATTTTTTATCAAACTGATATTTTTCAACATAATAATGAACGCCTGCCAGGCAATTTTTGCGGGATGATCCTCATTTCAATGTCAGAAATAAATGAACAACCCTCATTTTGTTTACCTTAATTCTATGATTTGATCATTTCTTATGATTTTCAATAATGCTGGATGCCATTCTTGCACATCAGACTGTAACTATTCATCTGTATGCATCTTTTATTGTTCAGTTATATAGTTGTAAAATTGAATGATTCTTAGGAGGTTGCTCAGACATTCTGTCAAAAGAACAAATTGGTTCCAATCTAGGTGAAATCAATTACGTAGCATATTTTATGGTTTATATTTTGGACAGATATCAAAAAGCAATCAGTGAATGGTTGGATACAAAGTCCTGACTGAAATGTTTCCTCTTATACTTACAGACTGTATTCCCTTAATCTTCTTATATTCAGGCTGTCTAAACACAGTGTACTCTACTTGTCTGTTACATTGAGTTTATGAAGATTTTATGGGAGAAAGTCTGACATTAAATGTCATAGAAGATGTTCAGAGATGTATTGTTTCTGAAACCGCTCATTTAGCTCTGAACAAATACATGAATCCTGAAACAGGTCGTTTGTGAGGTGCCTACTGAAACCTCTCATGTTTGTAAGGTGCTTACTGAAACCTCTCATGTTTGTATGTTGGTTACTGAAACCTCTGATATTTGTAAGGTGGTTGCTGAAACCTCCCACATTTGTATGGTGGTTACTGAAACCTCTGATGTTTGAAAACCTCTCATGTTTGTAAAGTGGTTACTGGAACCTCTCATGTTTGTAAAGTGGGCACTGGAACCTCCAATATTTGTATGGTGGTTACTGAAACCTTTCATGTTTATCATGTGGTTACTGAAACCTCCCATATTTGTATGGTGGTTACTGATTCCTCCCATATTTGTCAAGTGGTTTTAAAACCTTTCATGTTTGTAAGGTGATTACTGAAACCTCTCATGTTTGTAAGGTGGTTACTGAAACCTCCAATGTTTGTAGGGTGGTTACTGAAACCTCCCATATTTGTAAGGTGATTACTGAAACCTCTCATATTTGTGAGGTGGTTACCGAAACCTCTCATATTTGTAGGGTGGTTACCGAAACCTCTCATGCTTGTATGGTGGTTACTGAAACCTCTGACTTATTTAGCTTGGAACAAATATTTGCATTCTGAAAGGGGTCATGTTCGTAAGGTGTCCAGAATATTGGCATAGGGTCACATGCACACTGGTCCCAAACAAAGGGTCATAAAGGGCCACCATATGCCCACTCCTATATCAAGTTGATATATTTATTTAAAGAGCTGTATAAATAGATAAAATAAAATTTTACTATCTAAGGGAGGTAACTAATCACATTGTCTAAGTGCAATTAACTGTTACTTTATTGACTTGAGGCTAATTCCTGTTGTTTGTTTCTTGGTTAATCAAAGTTTACTTAATGTTATACATATACTATAAGAGTCAGAGATATGAAGGTAATTCTCCTAAACTCTATTTATTTAGTATATTATATTACAGTTGACAGTTGATATAAATATTATACAGAAACTATTACTAATACATACAATTAAGTACATTACATTAACATTGCGACTACAATCACTAAACCTAAGGATATAGAATATAGAAATATACTTGATTAAACTGTTTATTTGTTGATCCTGGTATTGCCAGATGCCTACAATATTGATAATTATGTAATATACTGTAAAATCATTTAATTTTGATTGGCCAATGGGACGAAATTTTGTGGTTTTGGTAAAAAAGACAATTTCGATTGGACGTTAGTTCGTGGATTTTGCGTTTCAGGCAATAAATACAAGGGTCGACATTATTGTCCGTTGGGATTAAATTTCGTAGTAGAAAATTAACCACTAAAACCACTTTCAGAATTTTAAATGTGCTCAATATTAATAATTATAAGATGATAATTAAAAGATTAATTAATGATCAAAACTTTATTTAAAGCGGCAGCACAGTATGGCAAACCCAATATTTTCTATAATTTAAGCCTTTGTAATGTTAAGAAACATGTTTATACACTTACATATGACTGTGATTATGATTTGCAGAAATCTTGTCATTATGGTTATGGTGGCACTTGCAGCAGCCCCTAGCAGCCCCCTTTACTCATTGTCTTGTAGCACTGATGTTTTATTGAACATTCACCCTTTGTGTATAATGCTGAGTTAACCTAATGAGTCATTTAATGATTACATCATAACATGTTGTGCTTTGTAAAACAGTAAGAAACACACAAACTATTTTGTGGGTGTTAAACCTCTTAATTACAGTAATATATACCAGAACTGAAGAATCATTTATACAAAGGTACATATAAACATCGGTGTGATGATACATAACAAACATGTATATAATCATCCCAGTAACAAAACCAGGTTACTATATTCATGAGTCATTTATACATGAAGGCTACGGTAAGTCAGACCAAGCCCTCAACTTAGTTTTATACATGTGATACTGTAAAATCACTTCGTTGGGGATTGAATTTCGTGGATTTTATGGTTCACCTTCAAGCACGAAATTAAATCCCATCAAACAATAATTTTGCCCTTCGATTTTGTTACAAAAAAAATTGAAATGTACAATCCACAAATTAACGTCCTATCGAAATGGTCTTTTTTTACCAAAACCAAGAAATTTTGTCCTAACGAACTTAAATGATTTTACATTAGGTGCTATAGACTATTATAGAACCATTACAACATTAGTGTTATCATGACCCTGTAGCTTATCAGCTATTAGGCTGAGACATGAGGTTATCTAAACATTGAGTATATTTGACAAGAGAAGTTGATGATGTTGTATGATGATGAATTTTGACTGGTAGTATAACTCTAGTAACGATGATTGATTACTCGCACAATTATCTGGGTGAGGATGGGGGGAGGGGGGGGGGGGGTACTTCTTTACAAAAAAGAAGATCATTTTCATAACTGAAAATAATAACCTTTCTATCTTCTGAGTAAAAGAAAGGTAGGTATAATATGCAGTTTGAATCCAGTTTGAAACCACTTTCAATTCATGTATTTCAAAATTTGTATTTAGTTAATCCAAATATCACTATTTGAAAGCATTTCAAGGCATCACGTGTCCTACTTAGCTCACAATATTTGAAATTATATCTGAGGCAGGGTGGCATTGTGGTTGAGTGAATAAGGCTCTCTCCGAAGGATAGAGAGGCGGACCACTGGGTTTGATTCGCAGTTGGGACCCTTGGTAATTTCTGAGTTGTTCAGTGTTTCTCACCAAACGAAAATGAACTGGTCTTAATTGTCCTTTCTTTTCTGAATAGTTAATTGCATGCATTTTTATTTCAAGTTTCTATAATGTTTATTGATGTCACTTCAATGACTATTGTTGTTTTCCATTACTCATTGATAAATATTAAGTATTTAAGTATTGTTTCATAATATTTATTTGTTACAATTAATGAATCAGAAAACAGTTTCCTTATAATGTCATTGCATTTGCATTGAATTGTACCATTTCCGTGAAATCTGGGTCAATTACTGAAGGAGTGTGCAATTCTTGCATTGATTGTTACTGTACATTGCATTATTAAAAAAACATTCTTGTTATATATATAGCATGTGCATTGATTTTTACCATTTCCATGAAATCTGGGTCAATTACTGTAGCAGTGAACAATTCTTGGAACGATTATTTGAATGTTATTGTTCATGTTGTGATGTTTTAACTGCAATTTAAAATGCTGATTCAAGGTCATATGAACTATCAGTATAACACAGCTGTTCGCTAAGTGGGATAGGGAGTTCACGCCATTTATTTATAGCATTAATTTTGCCATACATCTTTTATATAATTATATATGCCATTTTGACTTTCTTGTTCTTAGAATATTTCATGATTCAACTTTAACTCATACGCTAGTTACAAGTTGCCCAATAGAAAGCTGGAAAGGAACCAAAATGTACCTGGTTTCAAAGTGGAATATAAAAATTCTTACAGTGTTTTGGATCTGAAATACCTATCCTGCGATGATATGTATGTATCCTGTTCTCAAGTCATTTGATTTAGAAGTTATCTATTGCTTGTGGCAGAACAGCCAGCTTAAGCGAGAATTAAGATGCAAAACTTGTGAAAGCCTGGCTATATATAGTAGCGATAATATTGGACTGAAATACTGTGATATCCACCACCCACTCTAGATGTGTTGATGTGACAGGAACATCTCCTGTATTTGTCAGTGATGATATGCTTATAGATAATGTAGCTGACATATTTCCAGGTTCACTACATGTATGACAAGTGGCAGTCCACTGTCCTGGTTCCAAGAAAACTGTCAGTCCTCCAGTCCTGACTGATACATTTTTAATTTGGGCTGACAGAAAATTTTGTATTTTTGTGCTGCAAGAATGCAGGGGTTCTGTCCCTTGGATAAAATAACAATACTAGACTGCCAAACATAACTGTGAATTGATAATTGTAATTGTTATTGGTACCTGCAATCATGCGGCTGGGTTGCAGATACTCATTTACTGGTACGGAGGTGTCGGGCGTTGACAATGATCCGCATCCTTTCGTAGATTTCGTGGTTCACCTTCAACCACAGAATCAAATCCCAACAAATAATTAAAATCTGACCCTGGTATTTATTACCTGAATGCAAAATCCAGGAATTAATGTTCCATCGAAATAGTTTTTTTTATACCAAAACCACAAAATTTTGTTGCATTGAAATTAAATGCTGTGTTGTGGAACGTACTTTTGTGCCGCCTTTTGTGCGGTTACGTAATGTTCTATAGTTGGCTTAGTAGAACAGCGTTCATATAACGCTTGATTTACAGTCAGAGTTGCTGACTCGTCAGGATGACACCACTCTGTTTAATAAAACAGAGAAAATATAACAAAAATGTATTTAAGTTTAAATACCAACCAAATTTTTGATAGTTCTTAGTATTTTACAAAGTTCCAAAAACAGTTTAAAAGTAATGAAGTTCTAAAATAATTTCTAAATAAACAAGTTTAAAATACTAAGATCTAATCTAACTAAGCAAAATGTTTGTTAAATCTATCTTATTGAATAAATAACCTAAAACAATGTTACTGTGATTCTGTCCTTAAATTACCTAATTATAGTAATTCTAGCAAAATAATAAGGTCCTAAAATACTCAAAAATCTAACAGTTTTAATCCTAATTAATTAGATAAAAATATGAATAATAATTTACTAAATTATTAATGAAATAATTTACTTAAATCTCCAAGTTAAATGCCAAAAATAAAGTATTAATTACTGTTAATTAATTAATTAAATAAATAAGATTATACCCTGGAGAAGTTTCTTTAGATGTTGTCAGTTCAGCTGCTACTTACAGAATGACCAGGCTCTCTGAAATTTCCACAGAAGTGGCAATTTCTCTACTAGATGGCAGCACTAGTTTAGAGCCTTCTGATTGGTCAATTACAAAATAAAGGGATCATGTGACTAATGGTTAAAAATAGACATTACTAATAAGATCTAAAAATAGAACATGATAAGCCCCTGGCTGCATAATTAAAATCAGCAAGGGAGATAAGCTTGTAAGACAAAAAGAATCTAAAAATAGATTACAAAAATATTGACTTAAAAACAACAGTAAACTATCATAACTAAATCATTTCAAAGTATTAAAATACATACAAATAAAAAGAATACAATAAAATGCATACAAGTAAAAAGAATACAATATACATATGTTTACAGAAGTGGTTTAAATGCATGCTAATAAACAATACAAAATATACAGGTTGTTTAAGTCTATGATCTTATATGAATCCTAATACACTTATAGACTAGCTAAATATAGACAAAATGACTTAAAATAGACTAGCTAAATTCCTAACATAATACAGTATATTTGACTCTAGAAAGTTAAATGAAGGTGATTATCATAACTAAGTGATGTAATATGGTAATATTATGTAACATGCAGGAGTAAAGATCTGACTTTACAACAATACACTGGTTTTCGGGAAGAAAAATTTATTACTTTAAGAAAAGTAATAAATTTTTCAAGATTAAGACTTAAAATATCATGTTACTTATATTACAGAACATATATAACTATAATAATAATAAAATCAAACATAATACAAAAGCTAATCTCAAAAAATGCCAAACATAAAAATAAAAACAAACAAAAACAAATATTCACAAACATGTAAAGTCATAAAGCTAAACTTAACTTATCTAAGACTGAACAGTTTTAAGCATAAGATAACATAAAAATATATACATTATGTAAAACAATAGAATAAAGAAAGGACCAAAAAAATGCTCGAGGGCCACATAAGGGAGCGACAATATTGAGTCTTCTCTTCTCCTTGTGGTCGTCTGAGATCGCGTTTTAAATATAAGAGTCAAATTTCTCTCGCATAATATGGGTACAATTTTCATTATTAATGTTCATTGCCCATATTTAATTAATATTGAAAAGCGCGTTACTTATTATATATTGAAGTTCCTCTTCAGAATCAGTTGCGCGTTAAAGTTAAGTATTACAATTAAATGTTTATTGTTCAAGAAGTTTGAATACTTCCGCGTTTCATTTCACTTTTAACACTAAAATCACTGTTTCACTTTTTCGCGTATCACTTAGTATTAAGATAATATCACCTCATATCTACTGTAAGCAATTGCTTTCTAAGGAATTTTCCAATAAATTCTCAACAAAACCTGAGTGATTGGGTTACACTACCATGTTATAACATTCAACAAAGTTTACAAATTTAAATTTATGTTCATCATGATCTCACAAACAAGTTCTCAAAAACTTAACTATTAACCTTACTAATACTCATCATATGCAAACTTAAGTATCAACTCATCAACAAAACAAGTCTCTCTCACAAAAACAATCATTTGATTCCTAGGATGCAATAGTGACAAAAAATATGATATCTTAAATATCATGCACATAGACCTTAAATTCTATGCAAACAAAATATCAGACACATAGCTCGGACCTATAGATATTAAACCTATAGCCTATAGATATTAGAACCTATAGAGAATACTCTTAAGTGAGTCTGGAATAAACTGACACCTATAGATATTGGAATCTATATACCAAATGCCTAGGATACACAACAGACACATATAGATATTATAATCTATGCAAAACAATAGACTCCTGTAGAGGTTAGACTCTACGTCAAACACACGGACGTTAACTTTAGGAAAGAACAAAGACATCTATAGAGATTGTACTCTATATCGATAGAGATTAACTCTAAAGAACAACACTGTGATATCCTTAATATCAATCCCATAGAACTTAAATTCTATTCAACAATCTCTCAAAAATTTACTATGCAAACCTAGGAAACTATCCTTAAGCTCAAACAAAAAACTTAACTTAATCAAAAAGTTAACAAATAACCTTACATACAATATACATCAACAAATTGCTACAAAAATACAATGCTCAAAATATTTTAGGTAAAAGCAACATGGTATGGTAGTGTAACTTATACTCATTAAAAATATTTAAGTCAGACTTGTGTGCCACAACATTAAATATAAAAA
Organism: Spisula subtruncata; assembly: GCA_963678985.1. NCBI lineage: Eukaryota > Metazoa > Mollusca > Bivalvia > Venerida > Mactridae > Spisula > Spisula subtruncata. The sequence continues at coordinate 49,863,947 of OY787660.1, forward strand.
AGATGTTTAAATACTAGGTGATATTATGCCTAATAAACACAAAGTTTTCTTACATAGTCGTCTAGTTTATCGAAAGGTCTCTCACATCATCGCGTAACATCTCGGCACGGTTTATCGTCTTTGGACATCTGGGTACATCTTGGACTGACATCTCGGCACGGTTTATTATCTCGGGACATCTGGGTACTTTGAGAACGGACATCTTGGCACGGTTTATCGTCTTGGGACATCCGGGTACTTCTAGGACGGACATCTTGACACGTTGTATCGTCTCAGGACATCTAGGCACTTCTAGGACCGACTTCTTAGAGTTCGGTTTCTTCGTTAGTTTCTTTACTGTGCATTTGATGCACCTACGAATATGGTTTCGGACATCTTCATCCATCTTGTACCAATGGTATCGCGTTCTTAGATTCTTGGACGTCTTGTTGACACCAAAGTGTTGACCTTTGAGTGTTGGGTTGTGGTGGTCTTTGACAATCTGGGATCTCAGTACCTTGGGTATTAGTAGTTGCATGTAGTGCTGTCGTTGAGATTTACATGACCAAGCTTTCCGGTATAGTAAGCCTTGTCTTATTACTATGTCGTCAGGGTTCTGCCAATACAATCGGACTGCTGCACTTAGACTGGCAACTTTCTCTGGGTTTGGACATTCTCCTTCGTCTTTCCACTTGTGTAGGTAGTACAGATCTGGATCTTGCCGTTGTAGCTCTTCTAAGTCTCTGGAAGCATATTGAGCGAGGTATGACGTTTTCTCATTCTCCTTGTCAGGTACCACTGGTTTGCTTATGTATCTGTACTTAGGTTTTCGGATCTTCTTCGTCTCTGTACTTGTGGCGTTGGTTACTCGAATGTGGAAGTCCTGCTTCGCTGCTCGGTGATTTTCGTTAATCAAGTTTTCAGTACTTTCTGGTACAAGTTTGGTGTTTATGGGTAATCTGATTGTAACCAATGGCGATTTCACTCTGTTTATCATGATTTGTATATCGTTCTGTGCGTGGCACACCCTCGAAGCAGAAGATTTCGTTTCTGGACTCCCATCTCTTGATTGGTGTGGTTGGTTCTGTGGACATTCATCTTTGGCCATTTCATTTAGGTTTTCTCGCATATGTTTTACTGGTTGGACTGACTCTCAGCCTTTAGACTCAGCCCTTTGTAGTTTAACGACTTTTTGGGGAACACTTCATCGCCATTGTTCTTCAGGGGTTTCACTAGACCTGAAAACCCGAGGGTCCCAGGACCCTTCACTCAAAATTTTGGAGGGTCCTATTCTGAAACCCGGGAGTCCTTTCCAAAACATGCCTGTATACATTAATGGTTAATACCACTAATTATGCAGCTCTTGCTAAGTAACATGAACAAAGTTTATTAATAAAATGTGTTGTTGTTTTATTTAATGTCAAATAAATGTTAATATGTACATAAATTTAGCCAAATAATGGCTTATTTACAACTTTATGATTTTCTAATAATTAAAGTAGGCTACAAAAGTGGTAGTCTTGAACAGGGTTGTGAGACTAATACCAAAAACAATATACAAATACACGTATCTGCATGTATTTATAAACTTCTTGGTGGATTAAAATACCACTTAGCAACTTAGTTCTACTTTCGTTTTTCTGAACGATACGCCAATATCGCGAAAACATATGACATTCGAAAGTGACATTGTAATTTTGGTTTTCGTCACTGCTGGTGGCAAAATAATATCAAATTGGGATATTTTGGTAACTTATGCAAATTTATCGTGTGACTGTGACTACCTTATTGAACACACGAGTCTAAATATAAAATCGCGATCTATGCGAATTTGTTCTGTTTTATTATCGATCCGGGCACTTACAATTAATTAATTCTCGATTAAAATGACCGTCCGGTGGCTTTTTAAATCGACCGGTCAAACGCATCGGCGGTTCTTTTAATTCTCAGACGACACGTGTGTGTCACAATCAACGCATACAATTAAACACCAATTAATGCCAATTATAACACCTTTCGCGAATCTACATAAACAATTTACTGCCTGTCAATCTGCATATAAGTCCCGCCTCGTGTTTACATCACCTACGACGACCTTGGGCACTTTACTATGTAATTTATTCAAGCCACGCCTTCCGCCGACAATCATTGGCTTCTGACCGACTCGTGGGTTTCGTCACGCATCCGGGTCCCCTTCAAGCGTTCATCGATTGCGATCATGCGTTGATTGATAGCGATTACTCAAGCGTCCAGTGATTGTTTACACGCTAATATTTACAGTTTTATGACAGGAAACGTGCGATAATTTAATGGACTGACAAAGGAAAAATCCCCCGGGTCCGGAGTGACGCACATGCTTGAAATACGCCGGGTCCTTTCTGTGTCTTTTGGAAATCTCCCGGGTCCGGACTCGGGTCCTCGGGTCCATTGAAACCCCTGGTTCTTGGTACTCTGTGAATCGTCTTGGTTGTGTTCTTTGTCTGGACAATAGGGGGATATATGACCTTCCCTCTGGCAGTTGTAACAGACTACTGAATTTGACCGGTAGTCTTTCTTTGGTTCTGTACCTCTTTCGTCATGGTTCCCGTTGATGGTTTGTTGTTGTCTGAGGAGTGACCGCTTGAAATCTCTTCCAAACTGAAACAGTCGTTCTTCTGTGATGAACTTCTTGTTGTTTATTCTGCGTAGTTCTGGGGTTTCCTCATTTTCGGTATCTTCGCTTTCTTCTTCTTCAACATAAGATGTGGATACATGTCTTATGTCATTTCTCTTTCGGGTACTTTGCTTGCATGCTTCATGAAGGATCATCATGTCTACCGCTTCTGATATACTCTTGGGTGTTCTGATGGCTATTTCATAGGCCGTCTGGGAATCTGGTAGACCTCTCAGCATGTGTTGGATTGCTATGTCTGCATAAGTTGATGTTCCCTCTATGTCTCCGTACGCTCTTGACATCAGGAGTTGTATTCTTAAAGCATACTCTTGAAAGGACTCTTTGGAGGACTTCTGAGCATTCTCTAACTTAGCTCGATGTGTTCTTGCTGGCGTTTTGTGACCAAAGCGTTCTTTCAGTGCAGCAATGAAGCGTGGAGTGTCTTCTCTTATGTTTGTGTTCAAACTAGTTATAAAGGCTGCTGCATCGTCTCTCATACTTAATACCAGGTTGTCTCTTTGTTTCTCTTCATCCCAGTGGTATTTACGTGACAGGATCTCGAATTTCATCCAGAAGTTTTCCCATTCATGTGTCTTTCCATAGAAGTATGGCATAGACTGTCGTGGTTCATTGGTACTTCTTGAGCCTCTGTCTGGTGAGTAGGTTCTTCTCCATGGCAGCGGGCTAGTGTGAGCTTCTCGTTGCCTTGGACTGTTCTGTAGGAGGGGTTGCTCTGTGAAGTAGTTGTCGGTAGCGCTCGCATCTAGGTTATTGTTTCTGAATCTTCTGTACGAAGGGACCCTTTCATCGGAGTAGCTGCTGTAGTACCTTGTGTCTCTCGTTTCATCCTGAGCATCCCTATGCTGTGGTCGTTGGCGCTGGTGATGTGCTTCGGCCCTGTAGTAATTTGGACGTCTGAAGTGGTCTTGACTTGTGAGCGGGTTTCTGTATGGTGAAGTTCTGTGTTGGACATATGGCTCTGTCTCAAATGCATTTGAACTGGGGTATTCTTGTTTGACATATGCTTCTCTTCTCTGGCGAGGATATGACTCTGTACAGGTGACGCTGTGTAGGATATGTCTAGGAGAGGAGTCATGCCTTCTATTTCTATCTGGCAGATGCTGCTGTTGATTTCTGCCTCTGACGTAGCTGTCTTCTTGGTTGTTGCTGACGTCTTCTGTGGTTCTTCGTTGCTGCTGTCTTAACTTGTTTTCTAATTTTTGCACTCTTTGAAGTAGCATGTCCATCTTGTTTTCAGTAGGTGGTTCACTTCTCATGGGTTGTCGTCTGTTCCACGATGGGGGAGGTAGCGTTGATCTAGCATCATTGGTTTCTGTGTTGGTTGTCATATACCATGGCGTAGGAGGTTGCCTTGACCTAACCTCACTGTGGTCTGCGTTGATTGCCGTGTTCCATAGCGTAGGAGGTTGCCTTGACCTAACCTCATTGTGGTCTGCGTTGGTAGTCGTGTTCCATAGCGTAGGAGGTTGCCTTGACATAACCTCATTGTCGTCTGTGTTGGTTGACATCGTTGGAAGGACCTGTTGATTTACTTGTGTGAGCTGCTGTCTTGGTGTGGTGTTCAGCGATGAGTCTCGAGCCAGTATCTCTGTCATGTCTGCGCCGAATAGACTGTCACTGACATGGGAGATTGAGTCATCGAAGTCTTGGAGCAAACTGGTAGCAGTTGGCAAGTTGGTTGTCTGGTAGTCTGGTGTGACGTAGGCCTCTTCTTCAGCAATGTCGTTGGTACTCATGGTGTGGCTTTTCTTTTTGTTCGCCCTAGCTGGTGTGTTGATAGCTGGTAGCTGTCTGGATCGCAGTTCCATTTAGGGTTTACGTGTTCTTTACTGGCAATCCTTCTGGTTTGACGTTCTTCAGGTTCTTCTTTCTTATGAAGAATATGGTTGGAGCCAATACAGACGATTTCGGAGCAAGTTACGGACAATATCGGAGCAAATTGCAGACGATATCGGAGCCCTTCGGACAATATTGGAGCCTTTCGGACAATTTGGATGCTATCGGACAAGACTGTTAAGTCTGACAATGTTCAAGAGAGTAGATATTCTTTCATTCAAAGAATATGTTTGAGCCAATCGGACAAGACTGTTAAGTCTGACAATGTTCAAGAGAGTAGGTATTCTTTCGTTCAAAGAATATGTGTGGAAGCCAATCGGACGATCTGGAGCCAAACAGTCGCTAAAATAAATTATTATTAGTTGGGCCTGGATTGTCACGTCATAGACCTGTGGACTGGGGTTGTCACAGACCTCCGTGTATATATTGATTGATCTGTGGTAAACAAAAGTGTGATTAGTCGCCTATGGGTGGGCCTCTGGGGGTATTGGTCTTTATAAACACTTATTTAACTAACAGACTGATCCCTCTACGACATCGACTTTGATGTAGACTGCCTATCGCTAGTTTAGCTACACGAGCCGGTTTATGCTGCAAAGTTTTCAGATCTATTTTATACTTAGAAAGATATAAACGCTTAAAAGAGATCAAATAGGCCTGGGCCGAGAGAATAAGTACAGTTTGTTTAACTAACAGACTGATCCCTTTACGACATCGACTTTGGTGAAGACTGCCTATCGCTAGTTTAGCTACACGAGCCGGTTTATGCCGCAAAGTTTTCAGATCTATTTTATATTTAAAGTGACCAAAGTTGAACTTTCGAGTTAAAAATGCAAAAGTCCTAAAAGAACGGGGCTGTCCTCACTGACATCGACTTTGGTACAGACTGCCTAGCGCTTGTTTAGCTGCACGAGCCGGTTTATGTCTCAGACTTTTCCGTTTTACACTATAACTAATTTTTTTTTTTTGAGATCAAATCTTAATATTAAGTTCAAATAACTCGAAAATTCAGTGCAGTCGAATGATAGACAACAAAGGTCAAGAATAGACTATGTCTAGGCAGTTCACACTTTCTATACCTTAGTGAATTTCCCTTAATAGTAAAATTAATTTAAGAAAACAAAAATTTACTTAATAGTGATTTCCTATTCTGGTAATGAAAAGCTATCACTAGTAAAATTCTGCAGTAACTTTACTAGATCAAGATGTAGAAAAATTTACTAATAAAACTAAAAATCCTATCTTGTTAAATAGCAAAAAATGCAAAATTTTTGTCCTACTAAGTTAAAAACTAACCGATTCTGACACCATTGTTGTGGAACGTACTTTTGTGCCGCCTTTTGTGCGGTTACGTAATGTTCTATAGTTGGCTTAGTAGAACAGCGTTCATATAACGCTTGATTTACAGTCAGAGTTGCTGACTCGTCAGGATGACACCACTCTGTTTAATAAAACAGAGAAAATATAACAAAAATGTATTTAAGTTTAAATACCAACCAAATTTTTAATAGTTCTTAGTATTTTACAAAGTTCCAAAAACAGTTTAAAAGTAACGAAGTTCTAAAATAATTTCTAAATAAACAAGTTTAAAATACTAAGATCTAATCTAACTAAGCAAAATGTTTGTTAAATCTATCTTATTGAATAAATAACCTAAAACAATGTTACTGTGATTCTGTCCTTAAATTACCTAATTATAGTAATTCTAGCAAAATAATAAGGTCCTAAAATACTCAAAAATCTAACAGTTTTAATCCTAATTAATTAGATAAAAATATGAATAATAATTTACTAAATTATTAATGAAATAATTTACTTAAATCTCCAAGTTAAATGCCAAAAATAAAGTATTAATTACTGTTAATTAATTAATTAAATAAATAAGATTATACCCTGGAGAAGTTTCTTTAGATGTTGTCAGTTCAGCTGCTACTTACAGAATGACCAGGCTCTCTGAAATTTCCACAGAAGTGGCAATTTCTCTACTAAATGGCAGCACTAGTTTAGAGCCTTCTGATTGGTCAATTACAAAATAAAGGGATCATGTGACTAATGGTTAAAAATAGACATTACTAATAAGATCTAAAAATAGAACATGATAAGCCCCTGGCTGCATAATTAAAATCAGCAAGGGAGATAAGCTTGTAAGACAAAAAGAATCTAAAAATAGATTACAAAAATATTGACTTAAAAACAACAGTAAACTATCATAACTAAATCATTTCAAAGTATTAAAATACATACAAATAAAAAGAATACAATAAAATGCATACAAGTAAAAAGAATACAATATACATATGTTTACAGAAGTGGTTTAAATGCATGCTAATAAACAATACAAAATATACAGGTTGTTTAAGTCTATGATCTTATATGAATCCTAATACACTTATAGACTAGCTAAATATAGACAAAATGACTTAAAATAGACTAGCTAAATTCCTAACATAATACAGTATATTTGACTCTAGAAAGTTAAATGAAGGTGATTATCATAACTAAGTGATGTAATATGGTAATATTATGTAACATGCAGGAGTAAAGATCTGACTTTACAACAGCTGTTTACAGTATTGAAAAAATATAGTGAACATTATCATAAAACTAGGCTACAGATACACGTTTTACTGATATGGAGTTTTTGGGCGTTGATGATGGTCCGGGTCCTTATTAAAAATATATAGTGAGCATTTTCATAAAACTGTTGTACTTGAGCCATATTTAGTGTTAGAGATAATGTTGTTTTTCACTGTATAGTGAAATAGTCATCTATTTGTAAGGCAGGATTTCCTGTCACCATTGTGAAGTACCATCTATCTATAGGGGCTTTCCTGTATCAGAGTGGATAGGATATATTGTTGTTTAACACCAGTATTACCAGTCTTATTGCGCTTTATTTCTGAGTATTATATTTAAAATTATATATATATCTTTAAATATGAAGAAATGTTTCGGATTCTGATTATTTGAATGACGTTTTTTACAACTTTGGTGATTTTGGCATCTAAAACATTAAGAACTGTTTATAACCATCATTATTTGAATGACAACTTATTAATAAGGTCCTTATGATGTGAATTAACATTAAATATAAAGGAATGTGTTGGGATTATGATAATTTGAATGACAGTATTTTCTTGTGTTAGCAACTTGGCATCAAAATTCAGAAATTTTTGGATTATGATTATTTGAATGACGTATAACTTTAAAACTTTCTTGCGCATAAATTTGGCATGTAAAAATTATCTTTCAAACATCAGTTTGAGGTTTATCCAAGACTTGAAATACAAGTCTTAAAGTAAATTCTAAACATAACAGGAGTATGATGTTTTGAGAAATGATGGTGTAAGAAGAATTTCATTCATTTTCTAGTATATAATGGATGCAGTGTGGATAGCTGATATGTTCCTGAATGGACTTGATTGTGAATGAATTGGAAACTTTCTGAACTTTCGGGTTCCTTCAGCAGCTTTAGTCGGATCCTATGTGAAGAATTTTTTGTGTTTTGATATATTTGGAAGATTTTTGGAAGACTTATATATTATTTTAAGCTTCGAAAGTTACTGTTATTGAATTACTGTGGTAATTAGTCAGTATTTTACGAAGATGGCGCTTTCTAGAATGAGAAAGCAGTCAGTGTTTATTCGGAACTTTACCCGACAAATAGCTGTATCAGCTGTACATGGGTGTAATGGTACCCTGACTGAAGTTAAAGATGAGACATCGTCATCTTGTACATATGTGGACAGGAAAGAAAGAAAAGAAGAGGTATATTCACTTATCTATCAATCTAGCTTACAGTGTTATCAGTCTTTGAATTTGGATTTTAAACTACTTTCCCGAATTGGTAAAATTTACCTGCTATATATCCATGCAGTTGAGTCTGTTTCGGGCTAGAACTTTGACATGTTTCACAAAAATATTAAATGGTAGTGATCGTTGTCGGCTTGAGCGACAAACATGTCTTGATAAAATTGGCGAAATAATAAAATACTTACAGTTTTTGTTCCTTTTTGTTGACAGATTTGTACTTGCAGTCTTAGCCAAAAGTCTTATGGTGTACCCTGGTGTATATTTGATTGAACTGTTGGTTGAAAAACTGAGCTATGGACATTTTCATTGAACATTTGTTGGTTGAAAAAACCGAGCTATGGGCATTTAATAAGTATTTTCATTGCTTGTGAATGTGTGTGCTCACTACTGCTCAGTGTTTGAGGAACTGTAAAGTAACTATTTGTGTCATATTTTCTCTACATCATTGATTCCATTATTAAGCATCATATAACTGTAGCAGTGTTGTTTATAACATGTGACAGTATTAGAGTACTGGGTCTGCTAGAACTATTGCCTCTAAATTATGATATCAAGTCAACAAAGTTTATTGGCAAAATTATTTCTTGACTTGATGAAGTAATAAGTCTTAGATGCTGTCAGTTAGATCTTTATTGATCTGATGGTGAGGTAATACCGTATATTACTGTAAAATCATTTAAATTCAATGGGATGAAATTTGGTAGTTTTGGTAAAAAAGAACAATTCGATGGGACGTAAATTAGTGGATTTAGCATTTAAGGTAATACATAAAACGATCAAAATAATTGTTTGATAGGACTAAATTTCGTGGTTGAGGTAAACCCTAAAATTCACGAAATTTAATCCCCCATGAAAATTTATGATCTTACAGTATAACAGTTTCTGGTTTATTTCTGGTATGTTTCTGAATAAGGTTTATGGAAAGTCAGGTAGGTGACACATGTCCAGTGTTTATTTATGTTTGTGTATGCATGAGTTGAGACATGTTTGGGCTATTTCTGTATTTCTGTCACCATGGTTACCAGACTTCTGTTAATGTCATTGACATAATATACAAAGTCTTGGAAAGGATTGTTTGTGGAATATATTGAAGTACAAGGTATGTGCTACGGAAGATAGGTCAATACATTCATATGACTTTTTTTAGTTAATCAGGCTTCTTTTCAGGCTTGTGTCCTGAACTTTCCTTCTTTGTCTATATTTAAAAGTTGTGTGTTTCAAAGACTTTGAGTGAGGGATTTTCTGGCTTGAGACTGGTTGTTATTGTATATATATTATATGTACAATTACCAGGACTGGATATTATGTATATAAATTATATAGGTTAATACATTCACTGAGTATTGTATGAGTGTTGTACTTCCTAAGACGTGATGCTGGATATATTATACTGTAAAATCATTTAATTTCGATGGGACAAAAGTTTGTGGTTTTGATAAAAAGACCATTTCGATGGGACGTTAATTCGTGGAATATGCAATTCAGGTAAACATACAAGGGTCAAACTTAGTGTTCAATGGGATTTGATTTCATGGTTGAGGTAATCTACGAAATCCCCGAAGTATAATCCTTCACGAAAATTTAAGATTTTACAGTAGACAAGAATTGTACTTTCTAAGACATGAGGCTGGATATATATATATATATATGTACCGCTCCTGTATGGTAGCTGAGCAGAGTCATTAAGTTCATACTCGTACTTTTGTGGTGTGGATTTAGCAGTTTTGTGGTCATACCATCATGGAGTACTTTAGTAACATTCCGGCTTTATGTGTTACACTGTCTTTGTGAAGTGGTTTGTTGGCCAGTTTGACGTAAAAATGAATATGAATATTTTCGTCAAAAATTTAACATATTCTTCTGATTGTTTTCCTTATATAGAAACTACCCAAACTGTGTCACTGGGTTAATCACATATACTATAACACTCACAGGAAATAAATGTAGAATTATTTTTTGATTGTGATATCATCTTATGATGTCATCAATAGTAGATGAATAATTTTTTATAAGTGAAATATCTCAGTGTGGGGTGAGCAAAGATGAGTGTATGACTGGCTTGATTGCTCTCCAGCACTTATAATAATATATGAAATAATCACATAACTGGTGGGAAAATATGATATATCTGAAGTTTTTCTTCACTATCAATATTTCTGAATGATAACATAAATTTGTAGGCTAAGATGCTGATGAATACTCAAGATTCTTATATTATTGAAATGGCTTTTATTATTACATTTGCTATTCTGAATTGCTATCTGTATACTCGATGGACTAATATTTTCTATGTTTAGTTTACAAGGTGACTTCAATTCAGCTGTAACTTCAGCTGAATGGTCCATTGGTTATAAATTATGACTTTATGAGTGCTCTGGATTTGGTACCCAGTGATTCAAGTTTGATTCCCAGTCACAACGGGTCATAGTCCAGCTAGCATGAAAGTTTGACGATGATGTTCATTCTCCTCTTATTGTAGAACTAATAAACCTCAATCTTATAAATGTCACAGAGGCCCCATCATCATAATTATCAGTTTTAACTAGGTCACTTGATTGTCACACTATATTGATGTATACTGTTGTCCAATGTACAAGTACCAATAACATTCACACCAAGTGCTGTCCAAAGTACAAATACTTAAAATCATCATCTTTAAAATGACATGGTTCCATCAGCCTCTTCAATGTTAGTGTACAGTCATTATTTATTGACAAGACTTGAGTTTGTATCTTCTCTGTTAGGTCAACTGACTATCATAGTCCGAGATTTGAAGTGAGAGCATTGTAGTTTCAAGGCAATCAGCAATTGACTTTACCAGTTGTCAATCAATGCCCTTTAAATCAATTTTAACGGTAAATCATGATCACAAAGTCCAATGGATTTACTTAAAAACCTTTGCCAAGTAACCTTAAAAAATGATCAGATGGCGCGATCTCTGCTCTGGTGTAATGTCAATTAGACTTAAGCTAGTCTATTGCTTTGGTTTCTTAGCTTTATAACAGCAAGTCTTCCAGACTTCAAAGTACTGGCTGCTAGCTTCATGAGTGCAGTTACTTTACCCATTGACAAATCTGCAAAACTGCTTAAACATCTGTTAGTTGAACATTCCATATTGTCTTGATTACACTACTCACCAACAAGTACTTTACAATTCTTGTATACTTTGTGACTCACACCTGTGGTACACAGTACTATTATAAAGCTGCTGCTATATTATGGCCGCTTATTGTGTCTTGCATTGATCATTGTGTATCATCAGCATCAGCATCATCATCATCATCTTCAGTGATTGCCTCACTCTTATTAGAGTATACTCGCAATTTGGTTAAAACTGTGTATACTTGCAGCCGATCACTCCACTACATAATCCTGTTCTCCGTAAAATTCATACTACAATCAATGGGATGTCAGTCTTAAATGCCCTGGCACCAGTCAAATTTTAGAGACATAGTTTTCATGTGATCATTTAGCGAACAACATTTCACAGGGGCGGTGTTTCTTATTTGTTTATTTCTCTTCTCTGACATACTTAAACTACAAAAAGTTTTACTGCTCTTAGTGGGTAGAAAGTCACTGAAAGAATTGGTCCTTAATAAATAATTACTGAATCCTTGAAATGCTAACATGTCCTTAGTTATGTCTTGTGATCTATAAATTGTTAACCCTTTGTATGTTAGAGTCTTGTAGGCAAGGTAGTTTTGTAGAGTAGTGTAGATTTTTGTAGCCCTTGATTGACTGTACATGTGTGTATGCTCCCTTTTTATGATTTCATAAATTGGGTGCTTACCTTGGAAGATATAATGTGTACCGTGTGTGTGTGAGGATTCTTGTCTAATGTGCTCATTTCATAATTTTTGGATATGAAGTTTGCTTATTTACTGTGTTGTTGGCGGATGATCTTATAGTTTGCATCTTCCATAAGGAATATCTTTTTATTATTTTGGATATGGAGTTGCTTCTTTGCTTCGTTGTGGATAATCTTATGATTGGACATATTTCATAAGGAATATAATGTCTATGTTATGTTGAAAGACCTAGTGTTTATGTCAAGTGTCGCACCAGATGTAATGACTTCTGTTGGTCCAGTACATCATGGTTTAAGTGTTTCTGAATGTGATCATCACGAACATTAAGTACATAAGGTTAAGTGGTCAGTTTTCTGGACTGACCAGTGAGTGGACATTTTGAAACAGTGGATATACCAGTTTTAAGTACATGCAACATGTATAATATATCAATATTCTTGATGATTTGGATAATAATAAATAATTAGTGTATCATATTCTGTGTTGTAGATAGAAAGTGTTCAGTTTTCAACTTTTGGTATAATAATTACCATATAAAGAACCTCAGCTTTCACTATATTAATGTTTCTTGTTTTCATTGTTGACAATTTGTTGTTTGTTTGTTTACTTATTCATGACAGACAACTGGCTTCTTTATTTATAGACTGTACCATTATGGATGGTATATAATCGTATATTGTTTGTAATTCAGCTGAGACAGTTGTATGTGCTAGGTGACATTGGTTTTTTCCCTACCTCAATGGCCAATGACCTCGGCCATCATGAAATTTTCATTGGAAAAGAAACAGTATGAAACTGTTGTTTTGTTGCCATTCCATTGTTGTTGTTCTTGAAGTTACTGAAGAGCTGCATTTAACTTTGCACCCAGCTCCTTCCCTTTAACGAGTTAACTGTAGTTATTACAATTGGCTTCATGAGGACTTCTGATGTTGACTGTAAAGATGTTGGTATGGAGAATTTAATAAGTCATTATGCTACTAGGGTGGCTGACTTGGCTAATATGTAAGGTGGATGACTCGCTGGCTAGCTATTCTGTGAGATGGTGGATATTTTGTATGTGTTGTTCAGTTTTGATGTTGGGTTTTCACTGAGAGGTCAATGAGTCTTCATGTACACAATGTTTAAAAGTTCTAAATCATCTTGTATAAAGTAGACAATTGTTATTAGAAGTTAAGTGTGTTTGACAGATGGGGGAACGTGGTATAGCTATATCTTGTCTCAAGCTTGTGCTTTCTGTATTTCACAAAGGTTTAATCAACTGGCCATTGACTTTGTATTAACAATAAGATGATATGTAGGATACAGGAAGTTTTCTATTATAAACTATGGATCTATAAACCATTATCTATGGATATATACACTATTGTCTGTTAGACATTCTAGTATAAACAAACTATGGAGTCTGATTGTTGCAATGGTACCCAACATTTCAGTGTAAGTATTTCGTTGGATTGGTGTACTTCCTGTTTGCTGTACATTTATGAGTGGTCATTAGCAACATTTCAACAAAAATAATTTGGGGGAATTTTGCGAATATTCTAAATTCACTGATATTTCTTCATACTAGTATGAAATTTTTTGCCAAAGAGATTTTAAAAAATACACTCAAATTTCAGCATACCAAATGACTAAAAATTAAGAATTTGTTAACTTTTTGACCCCAGAAGTATCCACTTATTCAGTATATCAGATATTCAGTTTTCACATTATACATGTGTTACTGTGAGTGTCCGATATCTGTTGAAGACTGATTTATGGTGATTTGTTGTGATCATGGTTCTGCCCATGATTGTAGCTAATGCCTCCCCTTTTGGAGGTCTTAAAATTGACTATTAGTCTGTAACAGGCATGTAGTATCTCTCCCTATGGCACTCACGATTTGGAATGGATCAGGGGTTAATTTTAAACATTGAAATGACCCTTTGATCATAGAAAAATTCAGAAAAGTGTTTAAGATATTTACCAAAATGTCATAATTTTTCTTTAAATGGTAGGTATTTTTACAATATTAAACAAACGATAAAACTAAGTACAAAATAATCAAAGAGGTCCCTAGTGGAAGCCCAAATGAATTATTGATTTAGATCTTCGTTAATATTATTTTTTTTATGTATTTTCAGATTGATTACCCTGATGTACAAGTTATGAAGCCCGGGTCGAGAGGTGGCCCGTGTAATGCTGTCAACCTGGACCGACTCCCTCCATATGATTCTCAGGATGATGTGCGAATGAGACGCATTAATTCAGACACCTCAGGATTCTCAGAACAGGTATAACGTCAAGAGGACATTGTTTGTTTGTTGTTTAAAATGTTGTTGTTGTTGGTAGTAGTACGGGCGACATGATCATGTACACATTCCAATATAAACCTGAACCAAGGATATTCATCTGTTCATGTCCATATGGCAATAAATTTGAAGCTCATAGGGAGCACTTTATTTGGAAGGTTTTTATGCCCATCCATCAAAGAAATTTTGGGGTGATGGGCATATCACTACTTTGGTGCAACAAGATGGTATTCTCTCAGTATACTTTATAGCAAGATACAGCATTGTTGCGCCAAAGGTACAATGAAGATTTGCCCTTGTTTAAATACTACCCAAGTTTTGTGTTCGGCATTTCGGCAGGTACTGGTGATCTGTGAGAATGATTGATTGTGTGTGTCTCTTTCTGTCCATTTCTGTGGCTGTAGACTTCTTCTGTTGAATGCCGCCTTCCGTGTCCAATTTGGTTTTTTTCTCCTTTTGGCTTAAAAAGATCGCACTTTACAATTCTCTATACTCTTGATATTTATATAAGTGTGTATGTTACTAAAGCAGATCATAAACAGTTTATTCCTGTCTTAGCGATTAGTAGGTCCATTATAAGTACTTCTGTTACCATTCCTCTCAGTATTCTTTACTGTGGCTTGTGATATAAATAGTTTATAATCATAAAAACTCATGATCTACATTCATGCCTTTCACTTTATTTCTTGAGAAAAAATTGTTTTGATTGAAGTGAAGTTGAGATGTTTGAATGTATGCATGTCAGCACTGGAGTCAGATAGCATCAAAAGGTGTGCTTCAACGACTGTAACTTCCCCTAGAACATTAGTACATGAATAACGACAGCAGTGTTGTCCGTCTATCAGTCTATATAGACAGCAACAAAACAAAAACCTTTTAATTTATTACCACCTATCAAGTATGAAATGTATGCTGTATATAAATACATATATATATCACATTTATATTGTTTATAGTGTAAAAATCTTTTACAAGAGCAAAAAAAAGTCACGTAAAAAAACCCACAAAAACTTTGTTTAAAATATGAATGATTTTTTTTTAAAAATTCAAGCGTCACTAAAACTTGTTATGAATGAAAAATTAGAATTGCTCATGAATGTCTATGGTATGTCACTATGTGTAGATATAAGACTAAGGTAATTTTCTGCTCTGTGCGAGCTGTTATTGTTGCACTCATGTGGTGTCCACGCTCATGTGGTGTCCAGCATGTTATGCGGACAATCATTAGATCATGAATCTGAGCTGTGATCTCCACTAATAAAACTGATAATTATGACCTAGGCTTTATAGTTATTGAGAACTTTGTACTGTAAAATCATTTAATTTTGTTGGGACGAAATTTCGTGGTTTTGGTAAAAAAGACAATTTCGTTGGGACTTGAATTCGTGGATTTTGCATTTTAGTTAATAAAACAAGGATCAAAATTAATGTTCGTTGGGATTAAAGTTTGTGGTAAAGGTGAACCACGAAATTTAATCCCCCACGAAAATTAATGATTTTACAGTATTTGTTGATGATAATGTATTGTTGTGAATATTTAACTGTTCAATCCAGTCTATTAATGGTACTCCCTTTATAGAACTATGATCCCTGCATGTTAGGGGAGGAGGGGTGTGCTATATTTCACTTTTACTGTCAGCTTGGAGAGAGGATGAAACCTTTATCCTATTTGCTAATCTGATCTAACCTCCATTATCATATTGACAGTTCTAGAATTATTCCATATTGACAGTTCTAGATATTCAATATTGATTGATACCTTGGTAAGATTACAGTAAAGTGATTGAAGGGTTAATGGTGATTACAACACAAGTATCATCATTGTACAAGCAAACCTGAGTTGGTAAATCTGAGACTTTTCTGACCTAAACAACCAATGCACTGGTCTCACATTAAACCAACATTCAATATTTTATTTTGGTACCTTAGGTTATAAAAAATGTAATATCAACTTAGTCCGGCAGTTTGGTGCATATTTTTAGTCGAATTGTGGGTTTGATGATAAAAGCATGAAACTTTGCATGATGGTAGTTGAATGTATTTTAGTCAAAATAAGATATGGACCCACTTTCAAAAATATCCAATATGGCCGCCATTTTCAAAATGGCCGCCATTGCGAAAATTATAATATAGTGTACCTTGAAAATGTTATTTGTAAAGACATCACAAATAAAACAGGGCTAGCATGTGCTTAAAACCAATCAAAGAGATGCCATGAACATTTTGATATCCATCTGGCAAGCAATTTTTACGAAATTTCATTTTTTTATAAAATGGGGGGCGGGAACTGTCAAAATTTAACGGACTAAGATCTTACAAATAAGAATAGAGTAACTATGTTTGTTGAGAAAATAAAACAGTTTGACATAGTTGTTATGTATGCTATTCCCGACAATATTATACATCAACCCAATTTGTCAAGTATCATAATAGCGCCATTTTTCAAGATGGCCGCCATTTTCCAGTTTGTGACAAGTATGTACGTTTGTATTTACTTAAGTTCAAAATATTTAAATCTAACTTTTATTTTGTCTTAGTAATTTGCATAAATATTCAATATCATAGATGATGATTTAGAGTAATATGCATCCAATAAGTTCAATCAAAATGGTGGCAATGCTTTCAAGATGGCCGCCCTTGTCCGATAATTATAAACACAGGCATTGTGTGCATTTGCGTATCCTCACCTAAGCATATATCCTTTATCTTTGTCTTTAAGCCAAAAAATCAAATACACATACTCTATATCATAGAATGCATTTTATAATAAGTTTATTATACACATTATAAATGTACAATGTTTAAAATGTTTGTCAACAATAAATTCGGATATGTCTTGAATCAATCGATTTAGATTTTAGTGCACTTTGATAGATGTACCTATATAGATAATATTGCTAAATTATGGGCGTGAATAGATTGCTATAACTTTACAAAACTTAATTACTTGATAATAGAATGTATTAACAAGATCTAAGACATAAACTAACCAGATAAAATAAGCTAACCATTACGAGAACCTTTTTGCAGTGTTAGGTACCTATATAGTATGGACATTAGACAGACATTTATATGTTTCGGGTACACGATCATAGTAACATCGCCAGGCACAAGTACACGTGGGGAGCGGTGGCCTAGAGTTCGGCGCACGCTTTGCGATCAATAGGTCCTGGGTTTAACCGTAGGTTGTACGGCGGTCGAGCGGATATCCTGCTTGACTGCTGATCGAGAGGTCCCGGGTTCGATCCTCGGCCGGGGCATTTGATCATTTCTGAAACGCTTTTCTGTGTTTCCCACCCAACTAGAGATGAACTGGTTAGCAACCCAGAGGTAGTCTCGTGTGTATCGGTGCTATACACCGGGCACGTTAAAGAACCAAAGTGTCTCTTCGGAAAGAGCTAGGACATCGCGCCCGGATACCTTGTATCACACCACTGTCTCTTCCACTAGCTGTCCCTTTAGCAAAAACACAGGACCCCATTGGAAATAAGTGCTTGCACTTTCATGGGTTATCCTTGACCGAAAGGTTTAAATAGTTACATACATACAACCCCGTCTTGACCAATGGTAAATTTCTCTGAGCAAGAATAACCCACATGCTCCACTCCACCAAGGTGTAAATTGGTACATGTGAGGACTAGGCGCTGCAGATCGATGATGGCTGCCAAACTCACAGGTGAAAAATAGTCTCCCTATGGAGACACGAACGTAAGTTTACATAGGTAGCCGAATGACCCAGGGATGTTCATATGTCAAAGGGTGCTTGAGTGGATTAACAGCTGAAAAAAAGCCCTAGAAATTTGGTAACTTGTTTAACTTTTAAGCATTTCTGCTCTTATTAAGTGCAAAGATTGTCCTTGTTTGTTATCTTAACCATCATATACAGGTATTCCCATACGTTTGGGATACTGACCACCATCAAATACACATGCATTAATTTCTGACCAAGTGGTACATTTACTAACAACCATCAGGTAATAGGTCTATCTTGTAACCATAGTACTGCCATTATTTGTCCTATTTGGTACATGCACTTACTACTACCAGGTAAGTGTATAATCATAATCAGATACGGTGGCTGCGGGGTTGCCTTCATATCGCTTAGAAACGCATATCATCTTGTCAGCAAAACAGGTTACGGCAACTGCACATTCATTGAATATGCCACTTGTACTGAGAAAAACGCCACAACCCCGCACTCGAATGGGAATTTACTCAACCTCAACATTATACGTGGTAGTCAAAAACAATATAGCTCCCCTTGGTCTGCGCAGTTTTGGATCAACACATTTTTAGTTCTCAGCCTAGTAGGGATCTGCATTTCTAAGTGATATGAAGGCAACCCCGCAGCCACCGCATCTTGTCACTCAGCCACTATGCTTCCGGCTTTATAATAATACTCAACCTAACAGGATACCCTCAGCCACTTGTCACAGTTGTCCCTGATTCTGTCTAGACCCTATAATGCCAAATGTAAAGCCATTCGATGTTGTATTGGATAGCTATAAATTTTCAATCTGGTTGGAGTTTGGTACATGTGCATGCCATAGTAACTTACACCTGGGTAACTCAATTTTTGATGGCATTTGCAAACCCTCACCAATGACAGTAAAAGGTCAGTCAATCCCTGGTCCTATTGATTACTTGAGGCATGTCTTGTCCTCTTTTGTCATTCTTGTTCACCAGGCATAGACAGACACAGTCATTTCTATTCTTACGTAGTACAAACCACCACAAGGAGCTGATACTACTGAATTCTCATAGTCATTCCTAGTTCATATTACGTACAAAATTCCGCTACACATTTGTTCTTGATCCAACTGAGTACTTCTAACCATGAGGTTAGCCCAAACTGGTCTGTGTGGATCGCCGAAGTCACCAGGTGATTGTCTACGTGTACTAACAGCATTTTGGTTCAGGCACGACTTGTCTTTATTAGGGACTCACAACTGTCATGCACATACATTCCAATACCAATATTCCTACCTACTTAAGCCTCTTCAGGATGGTTTGCTCCTAATGCCATCATTAAAGAACGCCAATGATTTCTATCCGCATGTAATCGCTTCACTTGACAGCATGTTCAGCTTTTAGCTGTCATTTCTCGATTTGTTGATCTCCGCCAGGTTTCCTTTGATCTTCCCCTATTTCTCTTCCATGTTAGTGTCCATCTCATAGCTACCCGTGGGGTAGAGTCTGCGGCTCCATTCTTCTGACGCGTCCTATCCATCTCCATCTTCGTCTCAGGATTTCTGTAGAGATCGAAATAGTTGTTTGTTCTCCGATAACGATCTCTGTTTGAGATGGTTTTTGGCCATAATATTTAAAAGATACTTCTTAAGCATGTCAATATTCACAACATTTGTTTCCAAATATAATTCACTTAGAAATACAACAATCTCAATTGTTCTTTTAGGGATTTCTATAATGATCGATGATCATAGCTATATGCAAAAATAAAATTCAATAGATAAAAGCGAATCCCACAGCCTAAACAATTTGTGATTACGTTTTTTCCAGTCGTTTTATATACTAGTACATGTACTCATGTACAGGGTACTCGCAATTACCAAATACATACATTCCTTGTCTACGGTTATTGTCTGATTGGGTACATACAGTCACCAGACACAGCTTTCCTATCATCAGGGATATGCACAAACACCAGCTACAGTTATTCCTATTTTATTTGGTAGTTATAACAACTATATAACCATTGGTGTACACCAAATTTAGTACACACACAATTGGGTACAAAACATCACAAGGTTTTCCAGGGTACCTAACACTTCTAAAAGGTAATCATTACGGTCACCATTTCCTATGATTGCGTCTGGAAGCTTGTTTCTACATCCTATTATCAATTTGCATAAAGTTTTAGCAAGCCATTGTCGTTATATGTAAAGAATATACAAATGTAGACTATATAATGACATTATATATAACATTGTTTTGCAAATACTAGTACAATGGCGGCCATCTTAAAAGCATTGTCGCCGTTTTGACTGATCTTATTGGTGTTGTTTTTATGCTAAAACATTATCTATGATATTGAATACTACTAATAAAGTATTTATATAATATCAAGACATACTTAAAAGAAGATTGACATATTTTGAACCTTAGTAAACACTAACTAGAAAATGGCAGCCATCTTGGAAAATGGCGCTTATTTGATACAACCAATTGGGTTCATATCTAATATTGTTGGGAATAGCATACATAACAACCAAGTCAAGCTGTATTCTTTTCTCAACAAACATATTTTCACTTTCTTGTTTTTAAGATCTCAGTCCGATAGATTTTGACAGTCCCCCCCCCCCATTTTTTTAAAAAAGTGAAAATTTCGTAAAAATTGCTTGCCAGATGGATATCAAAATGTTCATGGTGTCTCTTTAACTGGTTTTAAGCTCATGATAGCCCTGTTTTATTTGTGATGTCATTGCAAATAACATTTTCAAGGTACACTATATTGTAATTTTCACAATGGCGGCCATTTTGAAAATGGCGGCCATATTGGATATTTTTGAAAGTGGGTCCATATCTAATTTTGACTAAAATACATTTAACTACCATCATGCAAAGTTTCATGCTTTTATCATCAAACCCACAATTGTTTCACCAAACTGCCGGACTAACTGGTTATTGCCCTGATTTGTATTGCTTCTAAGAATGATCGCCAATATCTAATTGCACATGTGCATTTCAAAATAAAAAACATGCTCTGGCCAATTGGGAAAGATACATTTGTTCTTTCTAATGGGATTTTGTCAATTGGCTTTTGGGATGGGGTGTTTGCTAGGTAGATGTCACTGTCTTGTCTTGTTTGCTCTGGGGTGGGCCTGAGGCTTAGGTACCAGTTGATAACGTATCCATTGGCACATATCTAGCTGTATGACCTGAAAATACCCTGAGAACTTCTGTAACCGGATAACCACTTTGTTTGAACCAATTCATCAGTCTTTTGCCAAGATATCAAATCTAGAATGATGTTTACACATATCTTATTTTATTCTGATTATGATTTAAGATGTAAATTATGTAGGAACATAATACAATTAATTGGATAAGTTTGTGTATGTGCCATGGTGTGGGGTCAGTGCTCTCGGTATCTAGAGGAAGGTAGATTGGAATGTCAGATGATATTATGATTGAATCAGGAGATTATTGTCTTATCTGGTCATCAATTAAACAACTTTCTCTCATATCTGTCTATGTGATTACTGTAGCAGGGATATAATAACATCAACTGTTTAATCCTAACATATGTGTCATCGTGAGCTGATATATTACTGCCAGCTCACTTAAATAATACCTCTGGTACTGGGTCTTTCACAGTATTTCTTTCTTTCATTGTCTTTTAATGCAGTCTTTTGTGTTTTTCATGACTAACAAAAGAATTCCGCCAAGTTTATTCCAAAGCCGCTCCCATTTGTTCCATATACCATATACCTGAATTGGCTGATAGTTCTTAAGATATACTTAAACTGGGGTTACAAGCTTGAAAAGCATAGTCAGGCTAGAGCGTCTGCTTCAAATGCACGAGGTTTCGTGTTCAATCAGCCATGCATATTACCAAAGTTGTTAAAATGATACTCAGGTATATCTGCCTTGCTGCACACTCTACATAGTTAGTTCCACTGGTTTCTGCTAAATCAGCCAGTGTCATGATGATATGACTAAAATAATAATACAAGCTAGCGTCTTACAATTCCGGAAATCCAGATTTGCTGCATTGCGAAGAATTATCTTTTCTGCACAAAATAGACAAAGAATTGACAAAGTTACAGGCATTTAAAATACCCTAATATGAATTTTAACAATTGAACTATACTTTTCATATGACTGAAGTATAGTTTAACACTGTACCAGAATGGGGTTATAGTAATAAACATAGTACGGATGCATTATAATGAAACAATATATGTAAGTGACTTGTTGACAGTTGCAAAACAATAGCACACCTGGCATCCATTATGTAATGCATTCAGTACACACACTTATAGAACACTTATCAATCTGCATGATAAACATGTACAACCATCAGGCATTGTAAGATAGATATACTGAATGTTATAATCACTAGAAACAGATGTTACATGAGCAAGCTTCATACCCCCCCCCCACCGCTTCATGCTCACAAAAAACTGATGAATAGTTTCATGCAAAAAGCTCAAACAAATTACTATACACACACTTATATCATAGCCCAACGGCAATCTTCCTCACCTATATGTAGAAAGAGGATTTCTTTATTCTACCTGCAAATGAATTGTATGTTAGATTTCATGATGTAAGCCAGACCCTGGCATGAAAAGATAAATTGTAGCATGTTTGATTAGTATCTGCATGTAGGTTTGGGGAATATAGAACAACGGAACGATGTTCTTCAAGTTTACACCGATTTACACCGACACTTCAAACACTATAAATCAAGTTGATCTCATTACCACGATGTTCTGTTCCCTAAATGTCTTCATGTATATAGACTTAACTCGATTTCCTGCTGTTCTGACTTGTAAACTGTTTTGCCTTAATGTGGAACCAGACTCCTAATAAAATAGATCTGTGTTAAAAAGAAGCTTGTTTGCAACATAATGCTAGTCTGTGTGAAAAAGAAGCTTGTTTACAACATAATGCTGGTGATTAATTCTGATTTGCGAGTGTGGAAATCTAATTAAAGATTTAATTAAAGCTGGGGAAATTTAATTTGAAAATTTGCTATCTGTAGAAAATTGCACTCTATTCTTGTATGTTGGCTAATATTGTTATTTAAACATTGGGTGTTTACATATCTTATCAGTGCGTCTTTGTATTATTGCACATACTGACTTTATTGTTTCATTTAATAATGAAGTAGTGTCCATCTTATTGTATGAAATCCGACCTTCTAAAATGTCTAATATAAAAAGCATAAGCTAGGGACAAGTTTTTGAAAAAAATGGCCACCAAACAGACAGAAACAGATGCAATTTCATTCTTTGCCTCATTAGCCTAGTAGTGATAGAGTATCAACAGCCTGGTGGTACATAATCCACTCCAACTGGGAGAGGTCTCTTGTTCGATCCTATTCCTAGGCCATGACATACCAGACCAATTGATACTGATACATCTCCCATGCTCCTTGACCCTAAGCCCAGTTGTCTGTTGTCAGGACATTAGAGATCTAGGTCCATGCTGTAATATTTCTATGTTTATATTTTCAGACTATACCAGACATACAGATAGGCTATAATGGTCGTGATGGATATATGCGTAACGAACAGTACAAGCGATGTTCACGTGCCAGTGACACGTCCAGCGCATACTCTGGATCCGACATGATGCAATCGTCGTTAGATGATCCAGAGAATGCCGACTGTGATCTACCCTCAAATCTTATAGAAAGTTTGGTCGATTCTGACGATGAGGAAGGTTATGGTGAAACAACAGAGGTAATACATTAGTTCTTTAGTCGAATTTACAGAGGTCCGGTACCATATCATACCATCTAAAAGTCCTTTTCTGATTTATTGAAGCAAATCTGAGCTAATACAAAATAGAAAACCCTGATTTCGGAGTCATTCGTTTTACACCTATAGTGGAAATTGAACCTTCCCTGAATGGCAACATTGCCAAACATTGCAACGTACAAATGCATTAGACCACTTGGCTATCGTTACAACACCCCCCCCCCCCAAATCATGTTTAAAAGTGAATTAAATTAGATTCAATCTACTAAGATTGTTATCAATTAACTTCTTGTTATTGTTTATATTTGTGTTAACTAGTGGCTATGTCATGTGGGAAGTTAGAACAAGGAACATTTACATGATTGGTAGATAAGATCATGATGTTTCGCGCCTTCTTTTTAAAGTATTTTGGGAATTCGAAGCTCATTTGACTTCAGCCTTCAACAATATCTGTACTTGCCATATCGATGGCGGGCCAAGTGTTAACATCCGTTGTCTTTCCACTGTTTTCAACCACTTTATTTTTAAGGCCGAATTGATAAGTTTCATTTACTGTTTTCTTAGCTAACTTTGTGAAGTTAGACAAATAAGTTTTATACAGATTAGTTTCATTGTTGGTCACATCAACACACCGCTGCTGACATGTTGTCAACATCACTGCTATGATGTAGTCACATTGATACCGGTCATTTGTACAACTTTTTTGGGTAGTCATTGCCATACCTGCCACATTATTTAAATCCAAACTTGGAGTGATCAAGCAAAAGATATTCATAAGATGAACTAAAATGTGATTTAAAAGGGTTTTAAATGCATATACAAGGAATGCATTAGTTCTAGTGGTTATAAATATTGGACAGAAAAATATAAATGAATCAAATGTACCTTTATGCAAAGTTAGGTGAACTTGGAAAACCAGAAAATAACAATGAAAATAGGAGTAACTCCACTTTAGTAGAAGTACTTTGCAGGTATTTTGTTGCAATAGCCAAGTGGTTCATACTTCACATTGCTAGGCAGTAGAGGCTCGAATCCCTATATATGTACAAACTATTAAAGAAAGTTTTTGTGTAAGGCAGATTTGGAGGGAAATTGCAATGACAACAGACAACCATGACTAGTTCTTGCTAATAATATTTGCCTTACCAGAAATAACCTATTCAACATACTTACAGATTTGACTAGTAACTTCCTACTACTTGAATTATTCATGCTTGATAATAGGCTCAGTGCAAAACTGTGGTACATGCCTTTATAAAAAGATGTAGTTACCATAGTTCTACACTGAGCCCTTGATATATACTAGTGATTCTGCTTACTAAAAATAGACTAATGTGAAAGTTTTGTGACAAAACTTAGGGTGATGAAATTTTATTCTAATCCAGGAAGATTTTCCAGAAAGATTTTCCCGCCTATGTGTGGGTGGTTTTACATGCAAATGTTGATGTCCACTTAAATTTAAGTGATGTTGGTAAACGACAATTATAAATTTGTCTAACTTGTTGAAATGTGAAGAATATTTCATTGATAACTATAGAAGTTGACAAGTTCTTCAGTAATTGCACTTCCTTCGTTTAGATGAAAACTTGACATCTACCCTCCCACGTCCATCATTACATGTTATGTCCAAGTTTGTATCAGTGACTCAGTCATACAGTGTGGCGATTCTC
The DNA here is from genome assembly GCA_963678985.1 of Spisula subtruncata. Classification (NCBI taxonomy): domain Eukaryota; kingdom Metazoa; phylum Mollusca; class Bivalvia; order Venerida; family Mactridae; genus Spisula; species Spisula subtruncata. The sequence continues at coordinate 49,889,468 of OY787660.1, forward strand.
AGAACAAACACTGATTCATCATAAGTTTCTTCTACTGTAAATACTTGTTGGTGTAGTGTTTGAGGGGAGCAGCACCCTCATACTACTTTGGGAGTGCACAGCCCCATTGTGGGGACTGCCTAAAACTTTGGGCTTCAGATTTAATGGATTGAGGGCCCTGGTACCTGTTTCTTAAAAATCATAATTCTTCATTGTCCTTTGTTTCTAATCAACCATACAAAAGACATGCAGAATTGAATTAATAACATTCACATTAATGACAGGAAATTGTCAGTTATTATACTATGTGGATTGTTTCCATACATATCAGTGACAAGCCTAAGCTGTCAGCAATTTCACTGACTACTCAGGATTTTAGCACCGGCTAAATTTTCTCAAATAAAACTAATTCAATGTTCAAAATAGTACGAAATTAATGGTCAAATGAGAAATTAACACAAGATATTTTTTACAAAACAACGACAAATTTTAAGCACGTACATACCGCTGACTACTTCGGTACACTTTCTGGCTACATTAAAATTTATGGAGAGCCCTGACATGTACTATTTATAATATACTACTATATTAAATCACATACCCTGGTTCCTAACAATATGTTACCATATATTACAGAATCTACCAGTACGAGACGCAGTACGTGAAAGTCTGGAGAAAGATCCTAGCGACAGAAAAGATGATGATATTGAAATATTATTGGATTTTATGCAACATTTTAGGGTAAAAATTACAAATTTTACATTCCATTGTGCTTTATGAGGGGTGGTCAGAAATTACCTTGAAAAAAACGTTTAAGATACCAATTTTCGAGGGCTGCTTTCAGCAGATACCCTTTGACATTTTAATTTGATAAAAGCTCCGAAATCAGACCAATAGTGTTGAGATTTAGAAAGGTAATTGATAAGCATATGACTCTACATATGAAGAAAGTGTCGTTGACTACTATAACATATGAAGAAATTATACCACTTTTCTCCAGGTATTTATTGATCACACCCGTAGAAAAAACATTGCATGTTTACTAAATAAGGGAACAAACTTCTACCTTATGAAAGCAGCTTTGCTTAAAAAAATGTTTAAAAATAGAAAAGGTGGAAAAAATGAATAGAAAACTATTAGCAAGTTATTGTTAGAATTTTGAAAAATGTCCTTCAAATTCCTGAGTCTTGTCTGATAAGTACTTCATGAACGTTGGATATCGAGGGTTCAGTGCAAATCTATGGTACATGCTGCTATAAGTTGATGGTGTTACCATAGTATTGCACAGACCGCTTGATATACTCCCCCGACATTATATGTATGTCGGATATAAGCCAGGATATACTCCCCCGACATTATATGTATGTCGGATATAAGCCAGGATATACTCCCCCACACAGTGGTTATATTTACAATATATTCTGGTTAGCAAGGATGTACACCCCCACAGTTGTAAGTATGATGTAATATTGAGGTTCCAGATGTGTCTCCTAGTTCAATTCACTTGAATTGCTAGAATTTCTCCTTCTTATTCACTGTGGTTGTATGAAGGATAATTATATGTATTTCTATAATATTTACAGAGGTTTCCGATTCTTGTTAATTGATTGATAAATTATGATAAATTCCGATAAATTTTGATTAATTTCGATAAATCCCTTGCAGGCATTTGCCAACATGACATTGGCTACCCGTCGTGCACTATGTGCTGTGATGGTATTTGCGGTGGTAGAGAAGGCGGGAACTATTGTAATGAAAGACGGTGAGGAGCTGGACTCTTGGTCGGTCATACTCAATGGTTCTGTAGCGATAGAATGTGACAATGAAGAGGCTAAATATCTTCAGCTTGGGGACAGGTACGTGAAATGTCTTCTCTACTCAATGCTCTCGGCCCAGCCCTCATCTCGTATCTCCCTAAGCATCTCAGGTCAGGTAAATTTTAGGCCTGTCCTTGACTTCAGGTCTTTAAATCCTGAATATTACTTCTTTGAAATTGTTATATTTAAAAATATTTTAGTTTGAATTTGGGATTTACGCGTGAGGATGATTGCTTAATACCAGGCCTAAATCTGGCTGAGCCCTGATCTCTTGAACTATATGAAACCTAGTTAAAATTCAGTTCAAATATTTACATGTGCTTTATGTTATTTTCCCATGAAGGCTTAAAAAATAGCATAACTCAGAAATAGGTTTTTCTGAGTTTGGTTAGTCTAAAATATCTAGAGCTTGATATTTAAAATTTATTTCAAATTTAGACTCTGATTTGAGCTGTGATTTCTTCTTGTGAACCTAAAGATAATGAGTGCTAAATGGAAAACCCAAACTGTGAGAAAAAATCGGATCAAAATGCAACTTCTGTAAATAAAAGTGTTGCAGTTCTTTTGATCTCGTGTCCAGTAGCAAAAAGTTTGATTTGTCACTAGTGTAAGTTTTTGATTCTTAAATGCCGAGCATAGCCTTTATTTGCCAGTCAGCTTTCTGCTGAAAAGGGCAGACATATCTGTGCCTCCACCTGGATTTGAACCTGAGTCGCCCGATTAGTTGGCATGAGTGTTATTTCATGTATAATGATAATGTTACTATGTATTACAGTTTTGGAATCACGCCTACCATGGAGAAGTTATATCATCATGGACAGATGCATACTATTGCTGATGATTGTCAGTTTGTTTGTATAGCACAGTCAGATTATTATAAAATATTACATCAGGTAAGTCCTTACTCCGGTATTCAGTGCCTGGGCTGGTATTTATAAAGCATCTTAAGTGAAAACTTAGAATTTTCTTAAAATCTCAAATTTTACTTAAGTGTATCAGCTAAACAGGAAAACTAATATTAACAATTATTTACATTGTTAAGATGCTTTATAAATACCGACCCAGTTCATGTTGAGGCCTACATGCAAGATCGGGAAACTGAATGTTTTAGCCTCATGTTAAGTAAAGGCGTAACTTACTATGTTGGCCTATCATGTATAAATATTATACATACTGCATTCACCCCTAGTATTGCACACAGCTTTGTAATGAAATACAGGTAAAAAGATGGGAAAGATTCTACGACAAAAAATGATGTGCGAAAATTCTTAAAAATGCAAAAAAGTCTTGAAAATACAAATACAACAAAAGAATATGGCAGTCCAACATTGGTCAATCTGATTCTTGGGAAATGTCTAGAGGCTCTGTAAACAGTGTTTTCACATTTTGTTTCCCATTTTGGGCTCATTAAAGTGTGGGTAATTCTTGGATAAATATGGTATGCTCACTTATCATCTTGTAACAAAATCTCGGTGATGCCAATATTCTCCCTATCACTTCAAATTAAAAAACTAACTTTCAAGTTTCAACTTGTTTAATTTTCTGATCATTTTCTCCCCGTTGCTTACTGTTTGAAAATCTCTGAGATTAATCCTTATTAATAGTGTCATGCCATGGATGGGTATTAGACAAATTAATTGACCTTTCTCGATTTAATAATTTTATGATCATGTATGTCTGCATTGAACTGGTGTTTATATCCTTGTAGCAGATACAAAGCATGACTGGATTGTGTTTACTTTCACTTTCTCATTGTAAACAATCTCTAGTCTGGGAAGTTTCACAACCACTTAATTTCAATCAACCAATTTCATCCAACCATTGTGTTATGTTATGTAATGATATTTGTTATTGTCCTGCATATTCAGAGATATGTAATTTCATTTAATTGGTCAGCAAATGTATGATTATGTTGATAATAACAGTTGACCATACAAGTCATGTTATGTAATGAGTGTGCATTTAAACGTAGTGAGATTATTATTTATTCCAAATATAGTAGCGGGAGAGACATACTGATTGTGTTCTGGATGTATAGATGGATGCCATAAAATTTTGTCCTCACTTGTCCAATGTCCGTGAAACTTCACATGAATACTTGGTACCAAATCTAGTTGTGCATATTGTCAGGAAATTAAGGATGGATGGTGAATACCAGAGTTATGGCCCTTTGTGGGAGACGTACATTTTTGTGTCTAAAACCCGACAAAGTTATTTCATTGGACTGTGAATATTAGATAGTTGACCTTACAAGTTGTGTTATGCTATGATAGTGTACGGATGCAGGATTATATATATGTTTGGATAGGATTCTTGAAATGTCTTTCATTGGGCTGTGAATGTTTGAATGTTGACTATAAAAGTTGTGTTATGACTGTGTACGGGCGTATGATTATATATGTGGATTGAATTCTTTCATTGGGCTGTGAATGTTGGAATTTTGACTATAAAAGTTGTGTTATGACTGTGTACGGACGTATGATTATATATGTGGATTGAATTCTTCCATTGGGCTGTGAATGTTGGAATGTTGACTATAAAAGTTGTGTTATGACTGTGTACGGACGTATGATTATATATGTGGATATATTTAAGGTAGAGGATGTTATATTATGACTGTGTATGGACGTATGATTATATATGTGGATATATTTAAGGTAGAGGATGTTATATTATGACTGTGTACGGACGTATGATTATATATGTGGATATATTTAAGGGAGAAGAGAATACAAAGCGACACATAGAGAATGGGAAGGTTGTCAAGGTGACGGAACATCGTGTGTTTGATGGTGGAAACAGAAAGGGTCATATTGTCATCAGGGTATGTACATTTATATAACTCAGAGCATACCTGCCAAGTACTTCTATTAAAGTGGAGTTACTCCTATTTTCGTTGATAAATTTCCCAGTTCTCCTACCTTGCAAATAAGTACATTTGGTTCATTTTATGATCTTCTGTCCCATATTTATAACCACTAGAATTGATATATCCCTTGTTTATGCATCTAAATCCCTTTTAAATCACATTTAAGTGCATCTTGTGACATGTTTTTTTTATCACTCATATTTTGGATTTAACTTGGCAGGTATGTCTTAAGAGTATTTCATTGATGTTAAAACATTTTTAAACAAACTAGACTTTAGTGAACCCGATTTTCACTTGTGAAAATATTGTTTTCTGTCATCACTCAGTGAAATAAAATATAATCTTTCACCAAAAATCAACATTTTTTTCTGTTCATTATTTGCAACTCATATCCTCTTTATTGACAGGGTACACCAGAGAAGTTAATGGAACATTTAATGGAAGATCATAGTGTTGTTGATCCTACCTATGTTGAAGATTTCTTGTTGACCTATCGTACATTTCTTGCTTCACCAACATTACTCACCAATAAATTATTACAGTGGTTTGAAGATCCTGCTCTTAGAGCCAAGGTATGTATATGCCTCGCAAAGCCTTTATTGCCAGTCAGCATTCTGCTGAAATATGGCAGGCATATGAGTGCCTCCACGCAGATATGAACCCGGATCTCCCGATGAAGTGGCAAGCACACTAACCACTAAGCTAGGGAGGCACTGATTTCTACCAACTACTTTCTGTCATTGTGTTGTGAGTGCAAGGTTGATGTTCCGTTGTGAGGATGAGGGTACTATATATAACACAGACACCAAATAGAGATGTTGTGAGGCCGCCAGATTTGTGTTGTCACGCAGGTACCAGATTGACGTTATTGCACAGATGCGTTGGCGTTCTGCCGTCAGCGCCTAGTCGGTATCCTGACATTTTTCATAATCAATATGCTTGTTTAGGGTTGATGTAATTGTTATCTAATTTCGAAAATACTGATATTTAAATGAATTTATTAATGAAAATATTATCTAGTACTGTAAAATCATTAATTTTTGTGGGGGATTAAATTTCGTGGATTTCGTGGTTCACCTCAATCACAAGCTTTAATCCCAACAAACATTAATTTTTACCCTTGTTTTATTATCTGACATGCAAAATCCACAAATTCAAGTTCCAACGAAATTGTCTTTTTTACCAAAACCACGAAATGTCTTCCCAACGAAATTAAATGATTTTACAGTGTTCCAAGAAACTTATTTTATTAATATTTACAATTTTCACAGGTTACACGTGTGGTGCTATTATGGGTCAATGATCATTTCAACGATTTTGAGACGAACGCTGATATGTGTGAATTTTTAGAACATTTTGAAGATCTACTGGATCGTGAGGTAAGACTGAGTTCACAGCATTAGACACATGATGATTGTGTTAATATTGGGCACGTGACAATTGTGTTTATATATCAGGGGTGTCAATTTTCAGGAAAAATCTGGAATTCGGAATTTGCAGATCCTGAAAGAATGAAGATTTCGGACCAAAATATTTCATGAAAATATCTTGAGAAATAGCAAAGTTATGGTCAAATTGATCTGTTTTAAAGGAATTTCTTAATAAAAACTAATTCAAATATAAAAATATGTTTGTCACAAATGGTTGACTGTATAGTTCAGTATAATAATGTATTGTCAATGGGTTGGAAAAAATCGTGCTAACAACATATTGTAACTCAGTTTCAACAGTTACTGATGAATTGAAACAATCCTAGAAACAATCATTGAAACATTACAAAGTTTACTTGTACTAGTTGGTTAATGAACTATTGAAAGGACCACTCCTTTGGATTGTTAGTAAGACTGATTGAATTCCTTACTTTATAAGACAACATATTCAGTACTTGTAAATCAACCCTCATATTTCATTGGTTTAAGTTTTTACTGATGCGGAGGCATAGTGCGATGCACCTATCCATTCGACTGTCTGTTACAAAATGTTCAAACTCAAATTTTTTATGAAACCCATCAATGCATTGCTTTCAAACTTGGCATACTTGTTAACCATCATAAACGACATTGTTAAAGTCATGTTACACTATCCAACATATCAACAGAATTATGGCCCCTGATTGACTTAGCTATTTCTAATGGACAAGACTTTCACCGGAGCATAAGCATTTTCTGAACACAGTCTTGTTTTGCATCGAAAAGGGAGGCAATTCAATACAGAATTTTTTACTATTTAGTTTACTGATCACAGTTTTGTTGAATTTGTTGATACTTATAAATCTTATACTTACTTCTATGTAATGAACCTTATGAACATCTATAAGTTCTGTATTATAAATGGTCTCATGTACATAAAATGACACTTGTAGAAAAATGTGGATAGATATTCGATGCAGGTAAGTGCCGTGAATGAAACCAGCCCCTGTCCTCTGCTAACACTATGAGAATGTCCTATAACTTTGTGTCAATGCAAACTTTCAGTTTATGTTACAACTCTTACATGCTTCTGTATATTCATTGCACTATAGTTTTTGTTATAGTGTCATATTCTTTCATTTTTTGTGGGATATTTTTTTGCCATCATTTGTGAAATTAGAGTGTAATGGGCATGTTCGATTTAAGAAAATTGCAGAATATTTAAATGATATGATAAAAAAATCTAGAATTGATAATCTTCGAAATGGAAATTTTAATAATACCAGAGCAGTGTCCGGTAAAAAAAACCTTGCTAAGAGCCCTTGAGCTACCAGAAGTTTTTTGTCGTTGAGCAGCCATTAAATCACAGCATTGGTAAACTAGTGGACTTCATACCAGCATTTCTAATTTTATTGTGTACTGCAGAAATTGATCATAGTTGGCTTTGATAAATAAAAGCTAATATAATAAGTTGTTCTTGTGACATTGTAGACTGACATATTTGACGTTAGGTCTAAACTATGACTGTAGATCTAAAGCCTAGGTCCCACTGAGCATTTGTTGCCTCGGTGATGTACTCCCTATTTAAATAGATATGCTTCGGGAGGCATCGGGAACTGAGATCACACAAATTTTCTAATGACATTCACCTAGACCACGAGGACCCTTTTGACGATGCTTGCCGATGCTCATTTATTAAATAAGGAATACATTGCCGAGGCAAAAATGGGACCTAAGCTACAATATGTGTATGTTGCTATTTGCATGTTGCAGTATTATGTTTCTTTCAGACAATAGTGCATGGTTGGTTAATGTTCTTGTTCTTGCTCGAGCATGTATTGCTCATAGTGAGCTATTGTGATCACTCCCCTTGCCGTCTGCAAGTCAATTGACTAAAAAATAATTTATAAAAATAAAAAACAAGTTTTTCTAAATCATAAAGCCTACTGCTATGAAAGTATGCATGGAGTAAACATTATGCCTCTGTGAGGCTCAAAACTGGCCCGACCCAGTGTCCATTTTCTAGTTAACTTTAATAAGATCATTTAATAATAACAGCTTTGAAAACAATTTTTTCTGAACAATTCAACTGCATGGCCTATAAGTTAATATTTTACCTAGAATCAATCGGTTTTCCATCTAGACTATTTTTTGGTCTAAAATTTACATTCGGTGCACGCTTGCATAGGAACATTGTAGACAAGTGAGCGTTTTAAGGGCCAGCATGGTCCTTTTTGTTCTTATGGAATGTTGTACTTCTTTCAATAATGTTCAGTTAAGTTTTGCTCAAACTTTTAATATTATACATTTAGAATAAAGGAATATGAATATTCTCGCCTTTATTCTGTCAAACAATGACTTGGTAGATTATGTTCTATGATGAATGCAAGTCTTTAACTTATGAATGAATGTTCCAGGCCTGATATTTTTCAGGCTTGTGCCTGATTTCAGGTTTTTGATTCTTGAAATTTCCTTCTTTGTCTATATTGAAAAGTGGAATTTCTGGCTTCGAAACCTGATTGAAACCTGGAGAATGATTGGTAGTTACCATGCCTGTGTTCAGACTACCCTGATCCACAGGTCCTGGCATAAATCCCTGATGGTTGAGTATTGCCACAGGTCCTGGCATAAGGCCTTGATGGTTGTGTATTGCCACAGGTCCTGGCATAAGGCCTTGATGGTCGTGTATTGCCACAGGTCCTGGCATAAGGCCTTGATGGTCGTGTATTGCCACAGGTCCTGGCATAAGGCCTTGATGGTCGTGTATTGAACACTGTGTTTCCCTGTCTCACTTACTCTACTTGAAACTCACCTGTTTTGTGTGCCTCAAATGTCACCATAATATGATTTCGATTCCTTAGAATAACCACCTACCTATATGTAGGGAGACTTATTGCTTTGTGCTGGCTGTCTGGATGCAAGTTAGCACGTTTGTCCAAGCTTATTCTCCTTAACCATTTGTCGAATATCAATGTAACTTCATTTGAATATTTGCTACCTACCGTAGTGTGGTTGTAGATCAGAGGATATTTGCGTTTACAATCCTCTGTGGGACACAAACGTTTTTGTAGGAAAAAACCTTTCTAGTGCATACAATAATGGTGACTGACCATTTTGTTATTTATTGTAGGTATTGTTTTCATATTTCTGTAGGAACATTCTGTATAATTATATATGATCATTCCCTGTGTAAAGAAAATATTTTCTCTTTATTCCAGACAATGACCGGACAACTGCGTTTGTTGAACTTAGCGTGTGCTACCAAAGCTCGACCAAGAACTATAACATTAACTAGGGCCACACGGGACGAGATATTATACTTCCAGATTTTAGGGGGCCTAGAAAGGGGCTGTGGAATCTTCATCAAGAAGGTAGAAAAAGATTCTAAGGCGTATGAAGCTGGTTTAAAGAGAGGAGATCAGGTATTTTCTTGTTTGTTTTATTTTCCATTTTATGTTTTTCCCCAAGGAACCTACCTTTGGATACTCGTCTTAACATTTGTTTATGTTCCTTAAAAGGCCCCTAGTTTCTGACATGCCTTAAAACACCATCAACCAAAATCAATCATACTAATTCTGAATGAAATTGTGGATATAGACTCTATTTGAGGTAAGAGATATCTGCTAACATAATTAAATTTTTCAAATCGGACTGGGAATGCAGCACTCTACAAAAACAGGAGCCTTATTCACCAACATTGTAACTTAGACTTAAAATTAACAACATTAATAATCACTACCATTTCTTTGCAATTAGATTTAACAATGTGAAGTTTATTTCTGATTGTTTGTTGTTGCCCACTGAATATGACTGTATACCCATTACCCATGTAGATCAAAATCAGTACATTTATAACAACATGAGAGCAAATGCAACATTTTGCAATATAAAGTTTAAGTCTGGGTTACAATGTTGGTGAATATAATAATTTAATGATTATTATTGTTCTTTGTTTTGGAGCTAAGTGTCAGATGTAGCATTATTTTCCTAATATGTTTTGTTCATTATTGTTTTACTTTCCATATTTGGACATGTATATTTCTAATATTGTATGTATTCTTTGATAGATATTGGAAGTGAATGGTCAGTCGATGATGAATATACCTCACAGTAAAGCATTAGAACTTCTACGCAAAACTACACATCTTTCAATTACTGTCAAGTCTAACTTGCTGGGTAAGTGTTACATTGTTTGTCTCTATTGTGCTGCCTGGTTCTCCTTGTAAGATCAAATAAGATTTATTTTGAGTCAGTAAGACAATCAAACGAGTACGGTAAACAAAAGGTTATTTAAACGTCCATTGCTTAGTGGTTAGCGCACTGGCTACCTAATTGGTCAAACTTGATTCAAATCTGGCTGAAGGCACTTATATGCCTGCCTTATTTTAGTAGAATGCTGACGGGCAAATAAAGGTTATGCTCGGCATTTTTAAAAAACAAAAATAGAAAAAAGTTTTGAATGGTTTTGTGTCTGGTTAATTAAACTAGGTAGTTTGTGTGTGACTGGAATGAGAATTTAATAATATTTAAAATAGAAATAGTTTCTATTATTAGAAACTGGTTTAGTTCAGACATATTTTATTTCACATACATTTTCAATGTACAATTTACAAACAATATAATACAGAAAAGAGATTTGATCTAAAGAAACTGGTCTACCATTTAAAACTAACATTTCCTGTTACTTATTTATATGTGCTGTTTCAAATCAAAAGTCTTAAGTGAATTATAAACTTCCTATTTTGTAGATGAATGGTTATACTCGGTTTATTTTATGTTTGAGGAAGCATCAACGTCATGAGTATCGGCCATTTTTCGTCTCGTGAAAAAGAAAACATTTTTGTTATTTCTTAAAATAAATCATAGATTCACCATGTTCAGAAAAAAACATTGTAGCTTTCACATGCATAAAATGTATTTTTCACGTGAATAAAACAAACAGTGTATGTACAGAGTATATGACTTGTACTTTCCAGAATTCAAAGATATGTTGGAGAACTCAGAAAAGAATGCTACATTAAAACGGCAAGATTTTCAACAATCCAACCACAAACAGCGATTATCTGCCCCTGATTTAGAGAACGCCTTATTACAACAATCTCCGGTAGATCAGAAGAAAAGTGGAAGTGGTAAAAAGGATTATAAGGGGTTAAACTTTATGAAGACAATAGCAAGCAGCAAACCAAAAGTGAGAAAAGCACTACGCAATCTGATACCTCGAAATATGAGTACCAGTAGTATGAACACGTAAGTTGTCTCCCTTATATCATAAAATTATTAATATTACCATGAAAGTATATATAACAAATATTTATACCTACTATTGTAAACTTCTTAGTTGATAAGGTATCCTTGAAATAACAATCCCATGAAATGGTCATTTTCACCAAAACCAGGAACGTTAGTACCATTGAAATTAAATGATTTTACATTATTTGCCATTTCGTTATTTTATGTGATATGTTGGTATATAAATACAACTTTATTTCCTTCAAATTATTGAAGAGTACATACAAAAAAATAAGATTTAACACAATTATACAAATATTCTGTTTTAAATTTCACCAAATTATACGAATATTTAGTTTCACACCATCATACAAACAGGTTAAACTAGTTAGGGGTTTATCGTAGAATACCATCAATGGCCTAACAAATACAGTACTTTAAGTTACATTTTGAGACAGTTGTCAATATCTGCAAAATACCAATGTACATCTTACTTGTTATGAAAGTTGTGATTTGATGTACTGTAAAATCATTTAATTTCAATGGGACAAAATTTTGTGGTTTTTGTAAAAAAGAAGATTTCAATTGAACCTTAATTTGTGGACTTGGACTTTTAATTGTTTCTTGGGCTTATTTGTGGGCATTTCTCAGTGTAATTGTGTTGCGGTGTTTCTGATTTCTGTGATCGGCTGGTTAGGTTGAGTGCTGCCTTCCCTGTCCAATTTCCTCATACCTATATTGACATTTTGATTGACATATCTCAATAAATAAAAGTCTTTAGATATTTTAACCATGCTGTTGTCACATTTATCTCGTAAATTATCATTACAGTGATGTAACGATGAATCATTCGGACGAGAATTTGACCCATTTATCACGTAAATCATCAACGTCCTCTGGCTCGTCAACAAACACGGGGATGTCTAACCACCTTAGTGCCAGTAATCCAGATCTTCACTCAGCAACACTAGACGACCGACCCGCTGAAATACCAGAACATGTTGTCAAAGTCTACAGATCTGATCAAACTTTTAAATACCTTCTCATACATAAGGTAACTACTACATATTGTCATCTGTATTAGGATTTTTAAAACTTTGTCTTTGATCATCTTTGCTGGCTTAGAATGAGAAGGTACATCGTTACAAGCTTAAAAGACTGATGCATAATTGAAATCGGCATCACAAGGCGCTTCTTATGAGCCTATTTTTGTGAAAATCATAACTTGATTAAAATGTTAACCAAACTGAAGTTGAAACAGCTTGTTTTACCATAAGTAGTGAGTAATTTTTGGACAGTTTCTTCTTGTTTTCACAAAATATTTATTTTGTCCTTACAACTTACCAAATCATGTTCTCAAACTACAAACAATATTTCCAGACCAAATTTCAGCTCAATGCATCAATGTTTGAGTCTCCTCGTACCAAGTTAAAATTTGACCCAACTTTGCATGTTCTGTGTCTGTAGATACTTCCAAGGGTTAAATGTCAATGAATTTTGAATTTCAGTCAATTTGATGTGCTGAAATATTAGCCATTTCCTATTAATCTTATGTTCTTGGTTTGCCAATATGTTTGCTAGTAGAAATTTAACAAATTCTTAGGATTGAGATTTTTTTTAAATGAATGTAATTTTAGGTTGGGTAATTTTTGTTCAAAATAAAGGGTCTTTATAATGCTTCCTTCAACTTAAACAACTTAAAATTTAGTGTAGTGCCTAAAGGCTTTTGGTTAAAATGAAAAAAAAAATATTGTATTATTTTTGGTAATTTTTCAGGAAACGTCGGCAAAGGAAGTCGTGATGTTGTCCTTGAGAGAGTTTGGGGTCACAGACCCTAGCAGGTACTTGATACATTGATAGTTTCTATCTCTGTGCAGCTTTTAACTTTAGAAAAATCTCTTATATCTTTATATTGTTGAACTCTTTTCTTTGATAAACTGAATGTTCCAAAAGCATTTGATTGGTTAGGTTAATTAATTTTTCCGGAAAAATTAGGAAAAAAAATTGTTTTTAAAGTTTTTGATCACTTAGTATTCATGTTGAATTATATCTGATGTGAATCAACCATCGTGCCTTTCTTTTAAACAACTTATTCCTCTCCAGTGATTCTTTGTACAATCATGAAGAGTTGATCTACTCAATTTGATTTTGAAGGATTCTCAAATGTTAGATAACCATGTCGACCCACAGGTAGCTGTATCCTTGATAAAGACAATTTGAAAACGAAAAAAAAATTGTAAAATATAAATTTTCCAAATATTTTTTTTTTTTTTCGTTTTTAGCGATACAGTTACCTATGTGTCGACCCTGTATGTTTTGCAAAGAATAGGTATCTCGTAGACTTTGTTCCATGTTTGTAAGCTATGTGTACGGGAAGGTGTGTTGACCTATATATATATATTGTTTCAGTCAATACTCATTATGTGAAGTGACAGTAGAATCAGAGGGTTTCATCAAACAGAAGCGATTACCCGATACGTTACAGAACTTACCCGAACGATTAACATTGAATGGAAGGTATACATGTTTGCCTAGATCTTGTTTCTTATGTTGCTTTGCTTAAATTTGAACTATAAACATAAACTGAAAATTAATGAAGTTTTCAAACTTCAGCGAAAAATATTTCTGCACTTGTGAGTATTGCACAGGGAGATTAGGCAGAATGGTTGAACTTGATTCAAGAATTATTTTTTTTAATTTATTGAAAAAATATTAACAACAAAATTAGCATCAATGGGTTTGAGAAGGGTTGGTTTTTCAATTATGACCTGTAATTCTAGATTATTAACTATATCTCATGAGCTGCTAAGATTAGCACTATCAGTTTGAATGCTTTTGGCAGGAATAAATCAATAACTTAATTGGAAACTGATAAACCCAAATAAACATAAAATCAAATCAGTAAACTTAAGGTGTGTTTTGATAATTGGAAATTTTTATAATTGGGAGATATTTTTTGCTTGGAAAGATCAGTGTTTATGTTAATAGTTCAAATCTTCAGCTTATCGTTTGCTGTTCTCGAAGATAGTAATGTTGTTATATGTAGTAGAAATATTGTCCCGGGTCATAGTGGTCAGTTGTCCTATGTCATAGTGGTCAGTTGTCACGGTTATAGTGCTCCATACTGACCAGCTAAGAGACACAGGTCTTGTACAGTCATGTTTCTGTTCCCTACTGTATGTAAAGCGCCATAATTTCAATATGTGTTGGGTGGATGGGTGGTTTAGTGTTACTTCAATATGACTTAAATCATTACCCATTTATCTTATTACAAGTGAGCAATTATATGTCCTACATTTCTACATTGGTCCTAAGGTGTCCACTGAAAACGTTCTACATGTACCAGTACAAATACTTGAGTCTCTAAAATCCAGAAGTTCATCAATGATAGGGGGATATTTAAAATTATTTGATTTTCGTGACTACTACCGTATTTGCCCAACTATTGCACACAGCAATTAATAGGACACAAAAAATTCAATTTAAAAAAATGTCTGATTTAATAAAAATGTGTCAATATAAAGGAAGGATAGGGCTGTTCCCAATTTGTCCATTGCACACCTGTCAAATGTCTCAAGGGCACACTCAAGGTTAAGTTAAAAGTCTGGTTTCGATCAAAGTGCAGGCAATATTTGGAAGAATACGGAAGTGTTGGTTATTTTAGATCCATACCTTTACGGAGAGTTACTGACAAAGTTCTGTCATTAGCTCACCTTCATTTAAAACGGGCTCTTACATTGCCATATTGAAAGATTTATTTATATTAAAGGAGTTTTGTTTCTTCTGCTAGAATAGAAATGTAGAAGTAACCTAGCCATATTACTCGTATATTTCTAACTTTCTAATGCTTGTATTATATTAGATGGGTGCAGTAGATATACCATGTAGATCTCAGTAACCTCCCCTTAATATTCTAATAGTTAGACTGGTTTAGGAAATCGTTTTAAAAGAATGCACTATGGTAGTCAGGCCTTGAAATATGGATAACCAGTCCAAGATCAGAATCTTTTGTTTTCCAAATTTTACTTTTTGTTCACACAGTTTTGGGAGCACCTGCTGGAAAAAACTTTGTTTCTTGTGGGAATGTCCTCAATTAGTTATAATTATTTTGTTTATTTTTGAATACTTTTTTCTGTTTCATTTTGTGTTTGGTGAAGGGGAAAAATGATGAAATATTAATTTGGTGTGAAAATATAGCTAGATAAAATATGCGTGTGATTAACCAGACGTTATGATATTATTATTGGTGTGTATATAAATGTACTAGAACACAATGTATAATAAAAGTTCATATATACTTTTGTATCTATTTATATATTTATTTAGTGTAGTTAAGTATAAGCAATTTTATTAGAATTAAATATGTTCATTTGATCCCTTATTACTCTCCTTTAATTGGAACATATTTTAAGAAAAGAAAAATTAAGCACCATTTCAAAGTTTTTCCTGAAACTATGTCTTATTGTGTTGATGTTCAATTTGCTTTAATAAACATTTCAAATTAATTAATATATTAATTATGAATTAATTCACAGGGACATGCATATTAGTCTTAGCGCAAGGTAAAACCTCTCTTTCATATACACTACAAGTATAACCATTTACGGATATGTCTCCTTTTCGGATATGACAATTTTTGGTATGTAACCTCTGAACTTTGGCCTTCGCCATGGATTGATCACACTTGTGATTGGGTATATTATGGTCGAGAACGTTAGACAATATACGTGGTTAGAAAAATTTATTTGAATTTTTGGCACATATTTTGAACAGTTTGCATCGAAGCACAAAATCTTTGCACATTTACATGTGGTATGTTTGAAAATGTCTTGTCAAACTACGCCACAAAGAATGGTTTTGTTGATTTGAAGAAATTGTATTGGCAAAAAAAATCACGAAGCATTTTATGATATGCCTTTGAGTATTATACAAGACAATATAAACATTGGTTGGTTTGCATGTTTTGCTTTGATTGTTTTTATGTTCTTACAAAATTAGGCTAAGTTTGCCTTAAGCTTGTGACGGAATCTAACCTTTTGCGTGTGTGTTTTTTTTTCAATATTATAAATGTTAAACAAAAACAGCATTTTTTTTGTAAGAGCTTTGTTGCAGAAAATCTTTGATGTGAGATTTAACACTAAAGTTAACAGTACAGTTGACATTTTAAAATGTCAGCCATTGTTGATTCAGTCTCTTTCATACAGAATATTATATTCCTTACAGTTTGTTTTCTGGGAGATTTTTCATTCAGCCCTAAATGTTAAGAAGTCAATGAATGAATAATTCATTTTTGGGGGGGGGGGACTATGTTGATAACTGTAAAATAATCAAGGAGTAAAACACATTTATTTAATTTTTGTTTTTTTTAAAAAAATATATTAATGAAGCTGCCTGTATTCATGAAAATGGTTGAACTATTTGCTTGATTTATTAATAAATGAAATGGTTTCTTTGAAATATGATCCAGGAACTCTTGATAAAGAAACTTTACCAAATCAGTTCTGTTTTACCAGAGTATGGCCTTTAATGATCTTGCATGTAATGAATGCATGTTTGCCGTGACGAGAGTTTAGGGCCTGGTTAGCATGTGCTCATGTTGTGTAACAACTTGTGATAATACTATGTATATATATGTTCCCTAACTTATAACCCAAATTCTAGTCTAACCTATAGGACTGCTAACTCTAACTTTGTATTCTACAGTACATATACACAGTGATTGTGTCTCTGTATATCCCCCCATGCTTTGCTTGCTTGATTTCCTCGTATTTGTGTGATTTCCCTGTTTTTGCTTTATTTGAAGAATAGTCAATTATTGAATCAGACGCTTTGCTGTGAAAAAAGGAAGAATAGTTTTATCTTTGAATCACTTTGTTGTGAAAATATAATTTATATACTCTCACTATGATTGTAAGCGTTAGTGTTTCAGTTACGATTTTGTTTGTCTATGGGATTGAACTTTCTAGATCTACCAAATCCTTTGTTAGTTTCATAATACATACTTACAATAGATTTGCATTATCCACTGAAAACTTCTGTTACATTTCTCTGGTACAGTTTCTGGACCATCAGAATATCTGTTACATTTTTGAATGGTAGTGATTTCCCTTGTCTAATTAAACCGGCTGTTATTTTTCACTTGTACAGTTTCTGGACCAATCAGAATTTCTGTTACATTTGTAATTTCCTTGTCCAATGAAAACTTCTGTTAGTTTTCACTTGTACAGTTTCTGGACCAATTAAACTTTCTGCTACATTTATAACATTCAAAGATTTTGACTGACCAATGAAAACTTCTGTTACATTTCACTGGTAAAATGTCTGGTCAAATCAAACTTTCTGTTTCATTTTAATTCTTGTTTCTCTGATGAAGCTTTTTGGAAGAGGAACTACGAAATATACATGATACTGGTTATGTCAACTGACAGACTGAACAAACTATATTTGATAATATGATTAACTAAGTCTTGCATGCATGTAAATGTAACATTCTAAATTCTTTAACTTAATGTACCAGTCAATAAGAGCCCATGAGAAAAAAAATAGAATGAAAATGTAACTTAACATTTTACTAATTTTAGTAAATGATTTAGTATTAAACTTGCTTGATGATAAATAACTCACAAAATGTTGTTCATATGTGGCTAACATGTTAACATATTAATATATGAGTGAAGTTATGATACTTAATGTGTTGTCAATATTTTAATTCATTTCTAACCGTTCTATGATTTGAGTTTTTAACTTCGTATGTTGACACTGTGAAGCCAAAGTTCCTGTATGAAAGCCATTGCTCATACAGCACAGTACTGATGCATTCAGACAATATTTCCCCTTTTAACGAAACCTTATACTTTTCTTTTATAACCTTAGAAATTATGGGTAAAATTATGATTCGAGGGCTGTGTTCAAAACTTCGGTAACTACATCAATTTATTGAGGCATTTACCGTAGTTTTGCACAAAGCCCTCCATATCTAATATCCGTAAATTGTTAAGATACACTTTTAATTCCTGTTACAATTTCGGAGCTATATTTGGTTTTTAGGGCTAAATTGAATTAAAACACCCTACCCCATGCTCGGAGATATATTCATTCCCTTATATAAATGCCCCTTTATTTTACCCCGCAAGTGGTGTCGGTGAGTTCCTTTGTTAGCACACCCAGAGCACAATCATTTTGTTCTCAAGGTGAACGATTGTGATACTTCATTGTCCGTTTGTCTTGCCTCACCTATATTTTGCGTTTGCCTGGTGATTGATCTTTTGATCGAAGGACTCCTAATATGCATGTTACAGAAAGCAGTCCAATGCTCATGTTGACCATGCCATACAAATCTGAATTTGTACAGGCTTACATTGAGTAACCACTGTACTAAAGTGAGCGATTAAGGGTCATCATGCATGGCCCTCTTGTTTCATTACCCAATTTGTTTTTATTACCCAAGTTGCATCTGGATGGGTTTAGGGGCCAAACAGTGTCAGTATCTAAGCCTTCTTGTAACTATTATTTGATTTTAACCCTCTTTCAAGGTAAAAGCAAAACTTTCTGAAACAAGAAATTTGATTTGCTTTTACTTCGTATCAATATTGTTAACCAACCAATGAAATGTCTTGTTACATATTGTCTAACAATCCCATAATTCCATCCGCAGCTCAAGGCCAGGGTTCAAAGGTTAATCATGTTTTATGTACTAATTTACTCAGGCGAGCTCTACCATGTGTACTCAGGTATTACTTAAAGAACAATATGAGCACGGAACCTCTCGTGCCGGACGAGCTGATGGGGGACTTGATCAAGGAGGCTCAGATCCATATTACACAACTTAACACCATAGAAGTCTCGTCACAACTCACACTCGAAGATTTCAATGTGTTCAAACAAGTGCAGGATACCGAATACATTGATAAAATATTTGGTCTGGAATCAAAATATGGCTGTCCGAATCTGAAGAAATTTGAAGAGGTGAGATTCTATATTATGACACTTTACATTATTTATTTATTATATAGTCTTCTGTGATATCTGAGGGTAACAATTTGTCACTTGGAAATTACATATTTCAGCCCCATATACATATCACAGAGAGCGATAGCAAGGGGTTAGAAAGTTAACTGATATTTTTCCATATTTGTCACTGGTTTATCTCCCTAGCTGGATGCTCAGCATAGCAGTAGTTAGTTTCGGATAACTGCTTGTTCACCTAGTGTCAGGATAATCACAGTGACAGAGTTGTCTCTATAACTAAAATACTGGGACTTAAAACAATATTCAAAAGATATTGATGAGGCAACTAATGATTAAGTAAAGTGTTTCCCACCCAATTACCAATTGGAGATGAACTGAACTGGTAAGAAACCTTGAGATAGTCTCACATGTATCGGTGCTTTACACCGGGCATGTTAAAGAACCAAGGAATCTATTTGAAATGAGCGAGGGTAACATACCCGGATTCCTTGTATCTTACCTCTGTCTCTAAAATTTGCGATAATACCCAAGAGTGGGCCCTGCAAATTACATGGAAGAAAGAAAGTTAAAATGATTTATTGAAGTTTGCTGTATATTCCTGTTGTATATAATAATTATTGTTAAGTTAATTTCACTTTTACTATTTCAGCTTTCAAACAAAGAAATGTTTTGGGTTGTCTCAGAAATCTGTAGTGAAAACAATCTAGTCAAACGTATGAAAATACTGAAACATTTCATCAAAATAGCCCGTAAGTACGCCCTCCTTGCATATTTACTGTAAGAGAAATATGGTTACAACTGCTGAAATTTTTGTTGGTAATACCTACATAATATATTATAGTATTTTCTGGAACACAGAGTTAGTGAATGAAAAGACAATACAAATAACTAATAGAATAAATATGGTCAGGCGCATAGCTGTCTGTATTACATAGTTGCATAATTCAAAGTGATTACATGTAAAATATTTCAAAATTGTCCAAGGGGTGAAGTAATATTTGAGTATTCTAATAAGATACCTAGCTACAATTACTTAGCTACAGTTGATACGAATAAGTTCATAAAATATTAGAACATTTCTGATCCTTTGCATTCAGTCATAAATCAGATGAACTGCCATATAGGTAGCATTGTGTATGTTTTAATATTTCTGTTTTTAGGACATTGCAAGGACTGTAAGAATTTTAACTCAATGTTTGCAATAGTTAGTGGCCTTGGACATTCATCCGTTTCAAGGTTACACAGTACATGGGAAAAGTTACCCAATAAATACAAGAAAATGTATGAGGTATGGTTGTAAACTTTATGTTTGTTTTGATTACCTCCCTTCATTTTCAGTATATTGGTTCTAAGTATTTCGTTTGTAGTGTTTTATATGACAGTTTGAGGTGAATCATCATTTCATGATGGTGTTATGTTTTATTTTAATACAATTATCCGTAACTATTGGACCTCCCTAAAATATTTGATAAATACATCTGTATAAAGAGTCCAAAATGAAAGAAATGCAAGTTTATGTGCTGGTTATGCTTAGTCCAATTATTATCTGTACTTTGGATGACTAACTTTCAATTACCTTTATTTTTTGTTGATGACTGCATACAAAGGCCAATTATTTCTATAAACTATAATCAGGTTTTGAAAATACCAAAAATTATGAATTTCAAACATAAAGAAATTAGCAATTTTCTCAATTCTTTAAAAAAGTTCTTTGTAGTCCCAAATTTGCACAAGAGGTAAATCAATTTGTGCTTTTTGTGAATTCTTAATTCGTGAATTTCACAATGTTTTCCTCATTGCTATCTTAACCAGTTATGTATGTTATATAATGTATTGTATTTATATATTACAGAGTATGTCCGATTTGATGGATCCATCACGCAATATGTCCAAATATAGAAATCTACTCTCATGTCAGTTTGTTCAGCCACCAATGGTAAGTTATAGCAATATCTATTCTCCCAGCTTACATTTCTCAAGCCATTAGCTTAACACCGGGCACGTTAAAGTACCAAGGAATCTATTTGAAACTAGCAAGGGTATTGCATCCGAATTCCTTGTATCTTACCTCTGTCTCAATGACCCAGAGTGGGTCCTGCAAATTACATGGAAGAAAGAAGAAAGATAGCTAATATCATGGAAGAACATAAACAACCCTACCTACAAATAAGGTATTGAACCTCTATGGTGTGATTGTCAAACATGT
This sequence comes from Spisula subtruncata, assembly GCA_963678985.1. NCBI lineage: Eukaryota > Metazoa > Mollusca > Bivalvia > Venerida > Mactridae > Spisula > Spisula subtruncata. The sequence continues at coordinate 49,910,945 of OY787660.1, forward strand.
GGTCTAGATCAGCTCTGATCCTATCTAACTTTGAAATGGCTTTGTTAACAAATACTGTGAATTAAAACTTTCCCAAAATATGGATTGAAATGATTTTCTCTATCAAACATTTCTTGTTTCAAACATTTCTTGCTATTTATAGTCTGATATATATGTAACTAAATTCTTCTCTGTTTTCTCATTTCAGTTGCCATTTTTTCCAGTTGTTAACAAGGATTTGACCTTTATTGACCTTGGAAATGATTCCTTTGTTGAAGGTCTTGTTAACTTTGAGAAGCTACGCATGATTGCCAAGGAAATACGGCATATTTGCAATATGTGTTCACCACAATACGTAAGTGAGAACATTATGCTATATTTGATAAAATGCGGATTTAAAGTTAATTTCTGTACAGCAGATTTCAATTTCTCTCTTGAACCATGTCTTTGTCGTTTTTGAGGTTCCATGTTTTTTCAGTAATTGTAACATAGCGTTACACAAATAACTTACAAACAGGAAGGCTATCATACTGTAAAATCATTTAGTTTTGATGAGAGGAAATTTGTGGTTTTGGTAAAACATACCATTTTGATGGGAAGTTAATTTATGGATTTAGCATTTTTCCTAATAAAAAGGTCAAAATTATAGTTCAATGGGATTTGATTTTGTGGTTGTGATGAACCACGAAATCTACAAAATTTGATCACCCACGAAAACTAATGATCTTACAGTATTATAATTCTAATTCCATACTTCTGTCAGTTGTATAGATATACTGTGCTTGAAGTTGGTTTAAAATATTTTATTTTACATGAATTTCCACTATACAATATAATGCAGAAATGAGATTTAAATGGAAGCTAAAAGCTTATTGAGATCATTTCTCATAATAACTTGGCTGGTATGTGTATATTTGATGCCTGTCTTTCAGGATGTTAACAACATGTATCTCAATACACCGAGTATGTATGAAAGTACCATGATATTTGCTACAATCAAACGTACCAAGAACCGGCGAGCATCAACTATACCCAATGCACGTAAGATGTATGACGAAGCTCAAATGATACGTCGTGTGAAATCCTACCTTAGTAACCTCCCTTGTACGAGAGACGAGGATAGATTAGCGGAACTTTCCAATCATTGTGAACCTCCAGGTAACGTAATAATATCATTTGTATAAATACAGGTGTTTTACTATTCCGTAATTATCCGTAAATCCAATTTCGTTGCACTAGAAAAAATGTTCTTTCCTGCAATAAAATGTAAGTTATTTGGTGATAATCGAAGAATTAACAAAGTTATGGTCTTTTGAAGTTTTGTCAGCTGAATTTTAACAGTAGAACAATATTTGCTACCTAGTTAAGATGTAGGAATGTGTGCTAATGGCACCTGAAACAGACTTTCAGCTCGTTTTCAGAATTTGACATTATGTTTGATACATTTATAACAATTAACTGTGTGATCAACTATTAAGGTAGCTGTTTAATGAATTTCAAGACTCTTGAAAATTATGACTCTCATATAGAATGCTACTGATGTTTTGTATTTATCTTATAATTAATTGTATCAAAACATTTACGCTGCTCATTTTAGAAAAACACATTTTTGATTAGAGATTGGCTTTAAATGGAAGAAGAAAATTTTTTCTCTGAAAAATGTGTGAATTGTCAGGCATACTGTCTAGTGACAGCTTAAGTAATCGTTCTATGATATCAAGGCTATGATAACTTGATCTCTTTCTAACTGTTCATGTTTGGAAAAGATAGTCACCAGAACAGAACAGAACAGAACAGAATAGGTTATTGTGGTAAACAAAATAGTTTCTCTAAGAACATACAGATTATTCACTTCCGGCAATCAAAATTTTATGTACATCATAATAATAGCTCCACATTTTGATTGTATGGAAGGCTTTGTAAACGAGTTAAACAGGATTATTTAAAACAGAATTTCTTATGTTCAATGCATGTGGAATTAATTTACCCAAGGTTGATTAGTAGTCGTTTCTTTTCAGATGTTAGCATTTGTATGAATTTACCATTATTGAATTTTGCTTGTAGCTAAGAAACCTGAGGCTTCCCCTAATCTAAGTGCTAGCTTGACGAGCGTCTCAAGTGAAGAAAAGAAACCTATATATACTGGGCCTAAATTTGGTATGTATGAGTTCTCCCCCTTTTAGTTTGCTATGCACTCTTCTGTCTCGTCTGAAAATATCTTGATTCGAATAAGTTTGTGGCTTGTGACATTTGAGGGTTGTTTGTAAAGTTTCTGAAAAATAAATTGCGTTCATTTTAATATAGCAATATTTAGTTCCACCAAGACTGCATAAAAAATGAATTCATGCCCCTTTATCATAGAACAATGATAATAATTTACTCGTATGCTGTTCAGTGACTTATTTATTGAATTTGTTATTTGATTTTTATGCCCTGGCATCTTATGTTCGTTCATTACAAAACTTTTAAATTGATTGACTTAGTTTTTGGGGTCAAGGCTACCACCGGGGCATTAGTATTTGCTGATAGAAGTCTTGTGCTAATGTTTATGGGTAGAATGTCTAGGTTATGTTTGACAATCTGCCAGATCAAATAAACACCCATTTCATTGAAAAATTGCATTTTTGATGTCAATCCCTTATCCGTTCTCTACTTACTTACTGGCGTTCGCTCTACACGATCACGCCAGATTTGTGATGAATGAATCTGTTCTCTGAATGATTAATAATCCAGTCTTTGTTTCAATTTTCCCCTTGTAAAATTCATTTTCCAGCATCTTGTATGGGGGGGGATTTTTAACAGTGTTTGTCCCCATTTCTACTGTATACGGTACTTGGATCTGTCTTTTCAACGATCCAACGACACCTTTGCTTCTATATTTGATATCATTATTGAATGAATTATGCATTATTTGTTTGTTTCTATTTGGTTTATATTCCAACATTTTGCTTTAACTAATACATTTATAATAATACTGTTATTCATTTTAATAACAGCCCATTGTTACTTTAAACACAAATTGTAAGCTGGAAATAATGATTATGTATTGTGTTTATCAAGTCCATCTTGTTTAGATATAATGACAAATTTACTTAATTTCATTTATCTAATCTTTGAATATAAGCATACATTACACTGTTGTATGATTGGTCATAATTTGATCCTCTTCTTGGATGGGTTAAATTATAACCAAGGGGCAAAGAAAATACCAAGGGTACTGTGTTAATGCACCCATAACAGGTGAGAATTACTTGTCCAGACCGCCACAACTCTTATGATGAAGTAACCTGATCATAAAATCAATAATATGTATTTGAATATAAGAATTAGGGTAATTTTGCATTATAAATGCCATTGAAATGGTATTTGTCTTGCAATATGTGATAAAATTTGGTTAGTTTGATTTGATGTAAAACTATTCTGTCAATGAATCCAAGTTAGGCTACAAACCCAAGTTAGGCTACACTTCTTGCTTTTATTTTCTGTGGCATGTTTGTAAATGTTGCATGTGTTAGAAATGACTCTTGTTTTACCCTTTCCTTAGGTGCTGAAACCGTGGAGAACACACGCAAACTTATGGCGCTCAGTGGGAAAGTCCGTCCCCACGATTCTAAAAACCCTCTTCCTTCAATAACTAGTCCTAACTTATCATCCGGTGGTCGACGTCAACCAATATCACCTCGACATAGTCGGCCGCCTGTACATCTATCCGCGGAGAGCTCATCTGTCGTCAGTCTAAGTAATATTGCCAATAGGAAACCAAGTCGTACTGGTAAGCTTAACGAGACTTTACAATCTTACATGCTTCATTGCTGGACATCATTCATCGTGCGGTCACCTCCACAATCGTTTTGTACATTATTCACGTTGCTTCATCTTACTGTCGATCATCATTTCCAGGGGTGTCAATTTTTTGGATTCATTCCGGAATCCCTGATTTACATTTTCTGGAAGAGGCACGACTTCTGACCAGAATAAAAGTTATTTGATGAATATATCTTGAGTACTGGCAAAGTTATGGTAAATGCAGTCTGTTTTGAAGGAAATTCTTACTAAAAACTTGATTCAAGTATGGAAACAATATAGTCCCGTATGTCGTAACGTTTTATCTTAAATATTTTTTTCAAGCTCAAGACATATATATTTGGATAGAAGAGAGTCTGGGGATTTCATAAAACCATTTCTTGATTGTTGGCAACTTCGCGTTTTTTTAATATTTACTGTTGTTTCTGGTGTTTTTGTCAAAAATCGCGACCCAACGTTATTGATAAATCGTCATTTTTGGAATGGATAATCATAAGAAATCGAGCATACACCTATGTACTTTTATAGTCAGTTACTTAAACTGCACGAAAAAGTTAAAGAGGTATCTGTGATTTTTTTCTATTATTCAATACAGGCCTGTATTTTACGTTACCAGCGATTTTCTACGCATTTGACCATCAATCAGTTAGTGCTAACAAAACATGCATTATGAATTCCGATCAATTTTCATATATTTTGATAAATTATTATATTTTAAACATATAAAACGTTTTTTTGGGTGGATATATTCATGTAAATGGTATTGATAGGGTACTTTAATACTGCATACATAATGCTAAAATTGGTTATAAACGGACAAAACACACACATCAACTATACATGTATACTGTCTGAAAAGATTTGCAAGAGACCTGTACTCTTTTATTTAGTTGCTATTTGTTTTGTGTAAAAAAGTTTGTCTTTTGCAGTAAAATTTATTCCGTATGTCTTCATTATGTTGTAATTTACGTTACACAAGCGTATCCATAGATGACAACTTTATTGTGTTGCATGCTCATTTTAATATAGTACACACATTTATTTAAAAAGGGATATGTGTTTGATATTTCAACAAACTACAATAAATATTTATTCAATTTTCTAAAGTTACATTCTTGTAGAGCGTATAAGAAACACCATTCATAATAAGAAAACGTCACACATTCTCACAATTTGAGTCGAAATTGTATAATCGAAAAAAAAGCTGACATTCAGATTCATCATAAACGTCCATAGGGCACGAAAGTCGATCCCCTATGTGAACATGTTTCAATTATTGGCACATCATAAAGCCTACCATTTTATGCCGTTTTTAACCTCTGTTTTCACCAGTGTGATTTACGTTACGATAGAATGTGTATCATACTTCTTAACATAACGGACACAGGAAAGAAGTTCAATAATTGGGGTTTTTACATAATAAACTACATATCTTCTCATATCAACTTGTCAATATATGCTAGTACTCACGATACCAGTATGTATATTATTACATGCACGTTTGTTTACCCTCTACTTTACATACATATATCTCATATTATATGTGAATTTGAAGTACAAAAGTACAAATATAACTATTCAATGTTATATTCACTAATCTGACCTGGAACCAAATGCACTACTTGATAATATAGAAAAGTATGTAAACATAACCTGGCTAAAAATAAATATGTCAGTACATGATTTGTACTGAAATTTTCATCACGTAAACTACAAAATAAACTAATATATATGTATCGATACAATAGTACAATGCTACAAGTTGTGTTAATGAGCAAGGCTTACCTGAACCAAATTTTGGGTAAAAACGAACTAAATAAATACAATCAACGTATATATTGTTTCTAGCGACATATTTAGGAGTAGTATAAAATATGGTCATGTGGAATTCTTATTTACTGTATGGAAAAACTTGCATAAACACTAAACTGGTACCAAACAGGTACACATTAAATATCTATGAAATGTCTAAACACGATTTCTCTTTAATACATCTTTGAGAGCGGTGGATAGTTGGATACATGCTTCGGTATCAAGATGTGTCACATGATAAACTCAACCAAAGTGTATATTGGTACCTGCTACGACAGTGTATGTTCCTGGGCGTCGCAGATCGGAGTTGGCTTCACCACCCATAGGAGACAAAAGTCTCCACAGGGAGACACGAATGCAGCCGTTCTGTAACATGTAAGGTCTATTTTACGTGACACTGTTTTGTGGATGTGATAGCTATGTCCACATATTACTTCAATTAACTAAACTAGGTCGTTTACAAATATTTTCTAATGATAATTGCACATATTGTACAACAAAATATGCACAAGTCATTAATAATTCGTCTATTTCATGTCTGAACTATACCGAGTAATTCATGTTGTATTCTTACGTGGCGTCCACAAATCGCTTATGTATTACGGAATATATAAACGTTAATAAATAGAGTATGAACCATATTAGTATTATGAAATTATTATTGTTTATTCCTGATTTCATTAATGACATCATCTGAATTATACTGTATGAAAAATTACATCTTCTGATAGCGACAATAGATAAAAAAAAACATGCTACAAAGCCTACAAAACGTTTTACGTGACTATCTCTCTCTCTCTATATACAGTTAAATGACTTTTTTATTTTTGTTAAAATAGTGTTAACAACGATATAAAAAGAAATACATCTAATGCTGCGCCATTTTGACGGATTTGGATTCTACAATTAATATGTATACAAAAATACTGCATAATAGGCATGTGGTTGAAATTTTATGGAACATATACCATGCATATTTTATTATTTGCTCGCCAACAGGCATGATCAATCGTTGACATATGGAGCATACTTTATTTTTATTCTTGACAGAAGTTGGTAAATTGTCAATCATTGAGATAATTATTATGTGGCATACTTTATATTTATTCCTGAAAGACATTGGTTTTTATGCAGATAATGGATGTCTATGGCTTTGTCAGTACGATCTCATTCGTCACGTAAAATACAATTTATTGTCACGTAAATTTTAAGTGAAATACTTAATTGTGTTTGGATTTCTTTATTGACCTATTTTTGCATTTTTTTATTGGGGATTTACATCACAATTTTAGAATATAATACGTTTCAATAACTAATATGTGTATAGATGACATGTTAAACAAACAATATTAAAACATTTGATGTTGTGAGAGTAAAAAAAGTATAAACTTATCGGTCCGTGCTGTTACATAAACTGTAACAAATTACTGCATTTAGCGATTTTGGTGAGAGGTAATGCTATATGTATCATTTTTTATATATACTACTTGATGACCTTTCATAACTTGGAAAATTAGTGTATATCATGACAGCAATTCCGTGCATAATGACCGTATAATTTTCGTAACGTAGAATACAAAATTATACCAGAGTTGTTTGCAGCAATATAACAATTATTTATTGTCATGTGTGCAATGGTTATTGTCGTACATGCTCATTTAATTGTTATTATACAATATTTCCTTTCATTTGATATAAGAAGAAACGAAAACTTCACACGTTTAAAGACCAATATGTATTTTAAAACAGATGCATGCTTTCAAAACTTCCATATGATTGAACAGGACTCACATCGAAGCAGTAAAGAAAAAAAACATGACATGTTACTGGAGATATTTCAGAAATAATATAATATTATGATATGACTAAACACAGGGGTTTTGTTTGTTTTATAAATGTTTAACGTTTGTTAATTGTTGTTAAAACGTTTATGGACTTTGTATTTTACGTTACCGTAAAAACATATTCTATTTTAAAGCTCTAGACAATGCTTACCATTTTAAGCAGTAAGACGAGGGTTATTTTCAGCAGTTCAACTGTTGCCATTTTAATAACGTCTGGACATAAGCTACCTAAGGAAACATGCGTTCGAGTCTCCCTGATGACACTTATATCTTTCCTGAGGATGAGGCAGTGAATATCGATCTACGGCGCCCAAAAATACGTAGACTTACCTAGCAAGTACCAATTTTTACATTGATAAAGTAGAAAATGCGGGACCCCTGGATGCCAAAGCGCGCACCCTACATCTATACCGCCGCTCTCAAAGACGTCTTATAGGGAAATCGTGGTTAGACATTCCATATACATTTAATTTGTTTTGTTTTGTTTTAGTTTTTGCATTATTCTAGTTTGTTGCTATTGTAGTAATATTCCTGACCCCATTTCATAATACTCGAAAACATACAGCAAAAGCAATGTATGCATTAATTTGATTGTTGGCATACTTTTACCATTTTATTTTACTTTTATTATGAGGCCGGAATTGTCTCTTAAGCACAACTTGTTTCATTCTATTCATTATCGATGGATAAGTTTATTTTGTATATTACGTGACGAAAACTTCGGTAAAATCATGTACCGGCATTTTATATTTAGCTGGTTTTGTTTTAAAAATCAGCCATATCATCAAGTAGTGCCATTTGTGCTGACTTTGATTGGTGAATAAAACATTGAATATCCGTACGCTTTTGCACTACTAATTCAAATATGATGTAAGATATATGTATGTAAAATAGAGTGTTAACAAAAGCGCATTTAATGATATACATACCGGTTTCATAAGTATATTGGCAATTTAATGTTTTCACAGAGTTAGTGTAAGAAGATATGTAGTATTTTTGATAACAAAAGTATTGAACTTCTTCCTTACTAGTATGTCCTTTATGTTTATTAATAAATATGGTACATATACTATTGTAACGTAAATTACTCTGGTAAAAACAGTGATTAAAAGCGGCCTAGAAAATGCGTAGGATTTATGATGTGCCAATAATTGAAATATGTTCACATAGGGGATCGACTTTCATGCCCTACGAAAGTATGGACCATTATAAAGAATTTAAATGTCAACTTTTTTCTATTCTTCCATATTGACTCAAATTTTGAGAATGTATGACATTCTCTTATTATGGGTGGCGGCTCTGAGACAATCTACAAGAATTAAATTAAGAAAAGTGAGTACATATCGATTGTAGTTTGTTGAACTATCACACACATATCTCTTTTTAAATAAAAGTGTGTACAATCAAATAATCATGCAACACGATACAGTTGTCATGTATGGATACGCTTGTGTAACGTAAATTACAACATAATGAAGACATACGGAATGAATTTTACTGCAAAAGACAAACTTTTTTACACAAAACAAATAGCAACTAAATGAAAGAGTACAGGTATCTTGCAAATCTTTTCAGACAGTATACATGTATAGTTGATGTGTGTGTTTTGTCCGTTTATAACCAATTTTAGCATTATGTATGCAGTATTAAAGTACCCTATCAATACCATTTACATGAATATATCCACCCAAACAACGTTTTATATGTTTAAAATATAATAATTTATCAAAATATATGAAAATTGATTGGAATTCATAATGCATGTTTTGTTAGCACTAACTGATTGATGGTCAAATGCGTAGAAAATGGCTGGTAACGTAAAATACAGGCCTGTATTGAATAATAGAAAAAAATCACCGATACCTCTTTAACTTTTTCGCGCAGTTTAAGTAACTGACTTTAAATGTACATAGGTGTATGTTTGATTTCTAATGATTATCCATTCCAAAAATGACGATTTATCAATAACGTTGGGTCGCGATTTTTGACAAAAACACCAGAAACAACAGTAAATATTAAAAAAACGCGAAGTTGCCAACAATCAAGAAATGGTTTTATGAAATCCCCAGACTCTCTTCTATCCAAATATATAAGTCTTGAGCTTGAAAAAAATATTTAAGATAAAACGTTACGGCATCTCGTTCCAATAGGGTAGAAAGCCTCTTCTTTGTCAAAAATGGTTGACTGCATCTGCTTTTCCTGATTTTGAATTTGGCTCTGTTGACACCCCTGTCATTTCATAATTTCTAGAACTTCAGAACTTTAATATTGCAAAACAAAGTATGCTTATATGCTTATAATCAAGCATAAAGTATCAAGTTACTAATTGTATGATAATGATAACTTGCTGTACATGAGATGATGTGTACAAATCCTATTACAAACTACAAGTATCATATGAAAATATCAACTAGTAATTACTTTAAGGTTTAATTACAATTTTATGACATAAAACTATATGGTAACGCTTGCTTAAAGCTGTAAGTACCATGAGTTACTATTTCTCCTACATAAAGTGAGGGAGAAATATCGATTTAATGCATTTTCTGGATAGAAGTCGCAAAGTTTGTTGGCGCAAGTTCTTCTTAACCATTGGTTTTCGATTTCAATGAAACTTCACATGAATACTTGGAACCAAGCCTAGTTGTGCACATTGTCAGGAATAGTTGATATCCAGAACTCTGTGCAAGATGGTTTTCCCCTTAATTTACATTAGTGGAGATCCGGAGTAGGTTTATTTAAGGTTGGATAAATTTTGCTGGAGTTATAGCCCTTAATTAGAGATACATGTTTTTGTGTGGAAAACCCCGTCTAGTTGATGATGTTTCATAGCATCCCTCATTTCTCATCTCATATCATCTATGCTTGCTCTATGTGTTTGTTATGTCATGCTTATAGTGCATGTTTGCATTGTGTCTGATTTCTGTATTGAATCCATCTTTTCTGTGAACTTATTATTTGCTCATGAGTTTTATTTGCATTTACTTTGTATTGTTTGTTGCAACAAAACACTATTAACATTGGATGAGAAATTATCTCTTAGAAATAAGTTTAAAAACATATTTACGCCTATCATCTTTGATGAAGGGGTAACTTGCTATGGACATGTTAGTTTGTCTGTCTGAAGTTTCAATGTAATAGTTTTATTGTGCTTGACCCTACATGTAGGAGGTCATCAACAGTAGATGATCCCTATTGATTTTGAGGTAGGTCAATGTCACTGTGACCTTTATCATTTCTGACTATTTGATGGCCATGTGGGGGCATCTGTAAGTTGATGGCTGTCTTAAAAACTATTGTCTGTGCTTATAAAGAAAGATGATGAAACACTTTTCACCGTCAACCCTTCTTTTTTATGCTCTAAGTGAGGTATTGATTATTATGATTATAAAAAATTATGGAAAGACACAGGTCAATCATTCTATGTACTTTATAATGGACTTGTTTCCCATATTCTTGATTTTGAGGCGGAGGTGGTATTAATGTGAGGTTTTACTGTATGTTACTGTATATATTACAGGATCCATTGGTTCTACAGAATCTCAGAGTCCTACAGCAAGCATTAAGAGTGTACAGAGTAGTCACAGTGCTCATAGTTTACCGTCACATTATGAGTCAGATTCTTCTAGTTTTACATCAACATCAACCTATGATAATCCTTCATCAATACCCGGAGCTGGTTCACCATTACAGTCACGTAAACAATCATTAGCCAATCATCATCCTGCATCACATCCTACGCATCAAGTATATCATCCACCACAAACAGGTGAGTAACAGGATCTTGTGAACCAGAATATTATTGCGTGCTAAGCTTACACGTGATTCTAATATTGCAGAGGTTTGATTTTTATGTAAGATTTGTTCTTATGGGCTGCTTTACAGCTTTGGCAGGATTCTGAACTGTACCTGCTTCAGCGCTGATTTTGGACTGTGCCAGCTTTGGGTTCAATTTTTGGCTGGATAAGCTTCATTCTGTTTGGCTTAAGCTTTCACCAGTTTCCGGACTGCATCTGTTTTACCCTGATTCTGGACTGCATTATTTTAACGTCTCTGCACCAGTCGTTGACTGCTTGAGCTTCAGCCAGGTGTGTGCACAAATTCTGACTCCTGACATACCTGAGTGATTTAATACTGAAGCTTTCATACTGATGTTGACCAAACTATAACAATAATAATAAACAATAATGATAAACTATAACAATAAACTATAATGTAAGGCTGTCGTTCTGATTGAAAACTTATTTATTTTAATGAACTGTATATTTTCCACATTGCTACGTATGTTGTCTACCTATCAATGTTTAATGCCTTGCATTGTGGTATTGTTTCTCACTGAGTTACCTTATATGGCATGAATTCCAGTCTCTGATCACATGTGCACAACTTTCCATCTTTCCAGAACTTGGTCACTTTAGGGGTTTTGTTTTGGGCTAAATATCAAGGGACATTTTGGTAAATTCATTCCATGGATTTAGCCATTTTATACCAAATCTATATACTGGTACTTTTTGGAAAATTTGAATTTTTTCATACAAAATTTTGTGGCTTTTTGAAAAGTCAGGGTTTTATGTTATCCCTTACAAAGTCTTGTACATTGTTTGATTGGGGCGCTGACAATATCTCACTTTAAATATTACCATTTGACAAGTTTTCTGACATAACTTTCTGTAAAATGGTAACATATCAAACACTGGGACAGGTGGAGGTAGCGCATATGGTATCTCCATGTAACAGGTTTTGGAAAGATGATTGTTTAGTTGTGTGATCTGCCATTTGTTGTATGATTGTATGATATAAGTAAGGAGTATGTGAATGTTCTCTTCACTTATCTGTTGTTTAATGTACATTGTATATATAAGGCTTTCTTTGTTCCATAATATATGGACCTGTGCTTACTATTTGTATAAAAATGATGACTTATGCCTCGGTTCTTACTATTTATAAAGCAGGTACTTCACAACACAGGTAACTGTATCATTGGTAAAGAGCAAAAATGAAAAACGAAATTGTAAAAAAAAATTGTTAAATTTGTAAAAAAAAAAAAAATGTAAAATTTGTACAAAAAATATTTTTTGTATGATTTATAAAAATAATTTCGTAAAATTTATATTTTATTTTGTAAAATTTGACTCCTTATCCATGAGACAGTTACCGGTGCTTTACAATGCTGATATTTGTCTCAGGTGTTTTGTATGAAATGTTATAACTCTATGTCTGAGTGTTGGTGTGTTTGTTACAGCGGGCGGTCCGATACCAACGTTACCACAACCAGCAGTACGACCCCCTCTACCTCCTTACCATGTTGTGATGCAAAATGCCCAAGGTACTTCGTGGTGTCTGTCTATCATACCATCATCTGTTACACTAGTCATACTATAGTCCCAAATTATTCCTGTAACACTCATTTAATATCTTCATTTACATTTTACACTCTTTGGTATCATTGTATTTCTTTTGCTTAAATATAACATCCATTGTTGGTTTTTTGCTTAAATATAAGATCCATTGTATTTCTTTTGCTTTACTATAAAATTCAAATATTTTTGTCCGGGTACAAAAATAGTTATCATTAATGGAAAAATGGCAAATAGTTTTGTCTCTGTATGAACAAAAATTATCAATATTTTTGTCTCTATACTAAACAACTGAGTTATCTTTAATAAAAAATTCAAACATTTTTGGCTGTGTACAAAACAATTGAGTTATCATTAACCAAAAAAAAATGATAAACCAAAACATTTTTGTCCATATATGAAACAACATTTGTGAGAAATCTACCGATTAAAATATATAAGCCATGTTTTATATGGTATTAAAACAATGAGCATACATGAAATACGATGATATCAGAGAGTGATCAGTTTCAGCATGGTGTGTGTGTGTCTATCATCTAACCCAGCACTGTGATGGTCTAATCCAATACCATATGTCTACATGTCATCATTCTCTTCATGTGTTTACATCTACATTATATTTGTTTTCATTTTCATATCATTTTTCATATCACTTCATTTTAGAATTTTGTGCTCAGTTATTGCACAGGGTGTTGTTTAATTTTCATATCATTTCATATCATATAGAATGTTATGCTTAGTTTTCATTTTCATATCATTTCATTAGTTTATAGAAAGTTCTGCTCAGTTATTATATAGGTGTTGTACAGTATTCACCAGTGTGATCATCTCATTGTTGTGTACTATATTCACAAGTGTGATAGATAGAAATATTTTGTCTTTTCTTGCACAATAATGTTTATTTTTTAATTCATTTTGAAATAAGCACAAACCTCTGTCTTCGTTAAGAGAATGGGTGAATTCCAATGGCCCTGGACAAAAACTAACTATTTTATGACAAAAAATATTCTTCTTAACTTAAATTGAACCTACAAGTATCAATTATTCTGTAAAATTATAAAATATTGTGATGTATTAGGTTTCATTGCAATATATTGGGAAACATTGCAATATATTGGGAAACATTGCAATATATTGGGAAACATTGCAATATATTGGGAAACATTGCAATATAATGGGAAACATTGCAATATATTGGGAAACATTGCAATATATTGGGAAACATTGCAATATATTGTAATATATTGAGTGATCGCTAGGTACAGTAGTGAAATGTTAATGTGAACCTTGATATAGATTATCCAGTAAAATGATAAAATATTACAATACATTGTGATACATTGAGCTATATTGCAATATATTGTGATACATTGAGCTATATTGCAATATAGTGTGATACAATGAGATATATTGCAATATATTGTGATACATTGAGCAATATTGCAATATATTGTGATACAATGACCGATTGTTAGGTACAGTAGTGTGATGTTGATGTACTAATTGTGTGGGTGCACGGTTCTCTGCATGTTGTTTTTGGGGTGACATATTATGTTCATGTTTATCATAATATAACATTGGGAACGTGGATATGGGAGATTGACCTGATTAGCAATATATTTAGTATAGCCTTTATTTGCCAGTCAGCTTTCTGCAAAAATATGGAAGGTATACAATGCCTCAATCCCGATTTGAGCCTGGGTCACTGGATTGGGAAGCAAGCATGCTAACCACTAAGCTACGGAGTCACAATAATAAAGGCCAAAAGCATTCATACTGTCCATTTGAACATATTTGGGGACTTCCTGTAAGACCGTGACAATCTTAGATGTTGCTGATCAGGTCAATCTGTGTTATCATTGAGCATGTAGTATCATTCATTGCATACAGCATGGTCTCATACAGTCATGTATGTGTTGTATATTTACTCCATATTTCACTATTTATTTATATCATCAATCATGGATATTCTCATTGTAGCACTAGCTAATTATCAGCAATCATTGGTACCAAGTGAATCATTGATACCCTGTGTTTGTCTCATTATAAGCAATCGTTGGTACGCGGCAGATCAATGAAACCCTGTGTTTGTCTAATTGTCCGATTGTAAAAGCACAGAGAATTTGTCCTGATCCTGATCCTCAGCCTTCATTCAGCCCAACTGATATCATATCTATTTTCAATTGTCTTTAACCCAGATTGTATGTTCTCATACGCAGGGAGTTTCACAAAAAAATGCTCCATGTGTACTCTAAGCACAAATCTAAAGGCACGATATTACACAATTTGCTCGGAGAAATTTATAAAAAAATTATATTCCATGCAAGAATTGTAATATTTTCATCCATAAAGGTCAGGATCAGGTCAAATTCTCCATACTTAATGTCTCATTTATGAAGGATCAAAGTGCATCATAATCATGATTTAGCCTCTTGAATATGACTTCATTTACAAGCAAGCTAAACTGCTAGTTACGACTGATGGAATGTCTGAAAATAACATGCGCCAGTTTGAATGATCATAATTCATGCTTTGAATAGATTGATTGATGTAGAACAACCTTCATAATTATTATACTCAAACTTAGGGTCAACGCCTTTTCCTGATGAGTGACCTTAATGCATGATTAAGATATATTTGTTAATTCTGAACAATCTTCATATTATACTTCTCAAACTTTGATGAAGGTCAACCAAATTTTCTTGCAGATATTTTGCAAATTTGAGGCAATAATGAGATGGACTGATGAATGTTTCATATAACGTAATGTTGTTTGCATAATATTCATTATTATAATTGAAATACTTCAAAATTTGATGCTTTGTGCTGATAAGCCCAACCTACTGCAATATTTTAGCTACATTAAAACATCTGACTCTGCATTATTATGTCTCCGTAGCTCAGTGGTTAGTGCACTTGCCATCTAATCTGGTGGCCCAGGTTCAACCCAGATGGAGGCACATAAATTATGTATGCCTGCCATATTTCAGTAGAAATTAAAACCAAATAAAGACTGCTCCACCCATGTCAAAGTTTGAGTATGTTATAAAATTATCATTGCATGATTTCGACTAGTATTATTTAATAGTCACTGAATCATTTCTCAATATGTAATATTTGTTTATGTTATATAACATTCTCATATTATAACATTGTGAGCTACCCAATAATGGATTACAGTTCTACAACGTTTTAGCCGATACACTATTTTACACAAAATGCGATTGTTCCTATTAAAGTGTCTTGTTCTATATTGTGATCTTAAAAATGTATTTTGTGTTTGTAAACTTTTTCACTTCATCTTTGTCACAAAAACGTGTAAAAGAACGTATTTCTGTTTGGCATGTAGTATTTACTGTCTGGTAATTTATGTTTAGACCTTGTCTGTCTACCATACTTGTGTCAGGTTTTGTTGGATTGAACTGTCACAGGTTTATCAATTCTTTGAATTTAGTAATTTATATACACATTTGATATAATAATCACCGGGCCTGGAATTTTTCAGGCCTATGCCTGATTTCAGGTTTTTTTTTAATCCTGGATTTTCTTTCTTTGTCTGTAGTGAAATATAGAGTTTCAGGCTTTGAAATTAGGATTTCCAAGCTTGGCAATGATTGCTAAATAACATGCCTGAATCATGCTTCACCATTGACATATATTTTTAGCCCTTGTGGCTTTACTTAATAATAAAAAATTATCCCCACTTATAGTCTGTGGAGAGACTTCTTGATTTTGTGCTGGATGGATGTCACAAAGTTTGCCTATTTTGTTCGCTTTAACCAATGATCCGATATCGATGAAACTTAACATGAATGGTGCCAAGCCTAGTTGTGCATATTGATAGGAAATTTAGATTGTATGAATATTGCCAGATTTATGGCCTTTTGTGGGTGACGCATGTTTTTGCGAGTTGGATTTATTTTCCCTCGCCACCGGGATAATCTGTTTGCACGAGCACTAACATGTTTTTGTGTCAAAAACTGTTCTATTTATACTCCTGTGACATTTCAAACATAACAACATGCATGCATGCAACAATCTATACTGACACAAGTGTATATGAGAACTATAAATCCATTGTGTATGCTCACTGTTTTATATATATTATCATTGTTCATTGTTTTATTATTATAGCATGGTTTTCTATCCTGAATGCCATTCTAACATTATATTTCCTGGGTTTATAACTATATCCTTGCTTTATTTTCTGTTTCTTTCCTGTATGACAGCTAACAGTCAGTACATCCACACCACTTATACCAATGTACGTCGTCCGCCACTACCGGACTATCAGTCGGCCACACACATGGCGCACGTAGCGAGACAGAGGTACAAACCGTGGTCGGGCTCAAACAAGTATTGTAACGATGAAGAATATGATCATGGTACGTTCATGTGTTAGAAAACCGCTTATAGTCAGTACGCTTTCTTCTCAATTTGCAAAGCATTTTAGGAAAATATATTTTTTTATTTCTTTAAAAATCATTAAATTGTGTTATAGTCTCAAGGTAAGGTAGCGCACATTGTTTTATACACCCACGTGAACACATAGTTTTACGCTTCTTGTGAGTTTGCAAAGCATTTAGGATTTTTTTTTAATCGTTAATGTGTGTTGAAGTCTCAAGGTAAGGTACGCTTCTTGTGAGTTTGCAAAGCATTTAGGATTTTTTTTAATCGTTAATGTGTGTTGAAGTCTCGAGGTAAGGTACGCTTCTTGTGAGTTTGCAAAGCATTTAGGATTTTTTTTAATCGTTAATGTGTGTTGAAGTCTCAAGGTAAGGTACGCTTCTTGTGAGTTTGCAAAGCATTTAGGATTTTTTTTTAATCGTTAATGTGTGTTGAAGTCTCAAGGTAAGGTAGCACGCTTAGTTTCATTACACTGGTGTGCACACATAGTTCTATACAACTTTGACCCCATCTAGCTTAAAGATTTACTCCTTACCTCAACACAAAAAACCTTTACAATAGCTGTCCAGCACACTGCACTTTGAATGTAGAGTTAAATAAAATAAGGCCATCCACATTCGATTTTTAATTTGGCACTGTTGACACCACTGAAATTGAGTCATTGTAGTCAACTTGGGAATGTCATGGCAATGTGTTGCTCAATCCTTGGCTTTTAATTTTAAGAACAAACTTAAATGTTAAAATTGATACGTGATATTAGGGTCTTTGTGCAGCATTTCTTCAATTTCAAGGTGTTTTATGTTCGCATGCAATTATTCCTAAAGCTTTTATTCTGCTCTTAAGCTTTTGCTCATATTTTCTGACACAAATTATAACTGAATAATTATCTGTGATGTGTGCATTTATAAGTGTAGCAACTGCTCTATTCTTAACCTATGTCATCTGAGTTTATGATTATCTCTCGAAAAATATTTATATTTTCTTGGTCACTTTATTCTGATATTTTTACATTTTACTGATGATTTATTTAAAGATTTTAGCTCACTCTAGCGCAAAGTGTCCAATCTTGCATTGTCTTCTATAAGTAATGCACAATATAGCATTAGAGCTATTTGACTGGTATATTTTGTGTAGCAGAATAATAGTCTGGTTCCCATTCCAATATTACAGTAACTGGTACCTGTCGATCATGAGGTCTCGGTGCAAAACTATTGTAACTTTATCAAATTATAGAGACATGTAACATAGTTTTGCGCTGAGCCCTTGTACAGTTGCAGTACTGTTAGCCGGGAACCAGACGATTACCTGCTCCAGGAAATAACCCAGTCAGAAAGGCCTATTGTTAGCGAGACATTTTGAGAATTTAAGGTGGAGCTATTGTCGTGACACGATTGTGTGTGTGTCTGCGTTAGTTAAGTTTATTGTCAGACTCATTTTCTCAAAGACTTTCAAAGGTATCCACTTGAAACTTGGCATAGTTATTCACATTCACTTCAGGAGTCCATGCTGACGAAGCTGATTAACTTGGGACCTATATTTATTGAGTTGTCTGCCCTTTTTATTATCAAAAACAAGAAAGTCGTAGGCGATGCTCTTGTTTTACAGTTCATAAATGGCGCCTAGTCTTTCTTTGTCTCATATACATAGGATGCATTATCTTGAATTGTCTTATAAAGAATGCTAATAGCTTGCTTTGCACAAAAACACACTATTTTAACCA
Source organism: Spisula subtruncata (assembly GCA_963678985.1). Lineage (NCBI taxonomy): Eukaryota > Metazoa > Mollusca > Bivalvia > Venerida > Mactridae > Spisula > Spisula subtruncata. Next base: position 49,929,868 of record OY787660.1, read on the forward strand.
GTTAAATAGAAACAGCACTGATGTGTATTGATAACATGTATTAATAATATGTCTCGTGAAGTCTGGGTGTTCTGTCGTATGTGATCCGTTTAGATGCTAGATTCCCTCAGTCATTTATTAAATAAAACTAATGATTGGTTTATTTTACAAATCACTGGCACTCGACCATAGAAACACTTTATAAATAGCTGTGGCCTGACTTAACATACTGTTAAATCTCTAATTTTCGTGGTTCACCGTCAACCACAAAATCAAATCCCATCGAACAATTATTTTGACCCTTGTATTTATTACATGAAATGCAAAATCCACGAATTAACATCCCATCGAATTGGTAATTTTTACCAAAACTACGAAATTTTGTCCAATCAAAATTTAATTATTTTACAGTATATGGATTACGTGTATTGGTACAATTGTCTACAGGCTGAGTGTCAAGTTATATTGATTGGCCGGGGAAGATCAGGATAAAACTAGCGTGCAACAAGTTATCCCCAGTGACCAAGTGTCTGATTTGCACCCTATGTGGATGCAACTTACTAAAGGGTGTAGACTGTGGTTACATAGCTTGCACCTATAGTGGGATTCTAACCTATACTGCTTGGCGCAATGAGACATAAAAATGCATTAGACCACTAGTAGTGTATATGCTATTGTACGTCACAACAAACCCAAAAATGAGTGTGCAAGTTATGAGTATCAATGGGACTGCACCTCCCCTAAGCAAAGCACTACAGGGTTCCTTTATTCAGTTTACCTCCCATTCAATTTAGTGTTAAAGGCATGGGTTACCTCCCTCGGGAAGCTCTATGTTGTAACAGTCTTCAATATATATCAATTAGGGGTTCACACGAATAATAACAGTTCTGGCTATATTTAAACTTTGAGTGGGCAAAGACTCTTTTCTTTAGTTCAGGCAACTATAGCAGCAGTGTGAACTATTTAAAAGAGTCTTGTCCCTTTGAGTGATATGAATCTAGTTCTACATGGATCACAACGACCAGATCGCCCAAGTTATGTACAGGATCTAGGAATGCAGGTGTATGAGTGAGGATACTATATAAATCTCACATATATCACAAAACGTTTATATATTAACTTTGCAGTCAATGATCATTACATCTAAGTAAGTTGAGTTTTGTGATTGGAGCTCTATATGTGTAGCCTGGCTGTCAGATATAGGCAATCACTTGTGTCTTGTTCTTGTAGTGCCAGACTTTTATGTGTTCTTAATATGTCCATGTTATTTGACATTGCACGAGATTTGTGTGCATTGTTCATTTTTAAAAGCCTTGTTCTTTGTTTTTAACTTACCGTACTTACTACTAATAGTTTTTTATTATAATAACATGTTATGGAGTGGTGCAATGTTATTAATATAACATCAAACCTTTTGTTTACCTTGTTAAATGTTAGGCTAGATTGAAGTATTAGTAAATGAATGCTGGCATGATTTAATGTCACACTGTATTTCTTCATTGTTCATTCTTATCATTCATCAGTCTTGCTATAGAATAGATTCTTTCTGATTTATTGAGTGTAATATTTTTTCTGTACCATGGAAGGTTCGGCTTCTGCATGGTTTTGTACAGTATTTTATGTGCAGTATTTTATGTACAGTATTTTATGTGCAGTATTTTATTGAATCCTCCTGCTAGTGCTATTTTTATTCTCTGATCTACGAATTGTTACAAGTTCTTACTTCATATGTTATTAAGAGTGTAATTAGCTTGTGCCTGGTTCACAACTCAAATCCAATCACTGGAGTTCTTTTTGGCTTATCAGTCAGGCTGTATGAACCTCTGCTTGTCATCGGGTCATTGCTGGACACACTCATGGCTTGGCTTAGCATCAAAGAGATTTGTATGCCTGTCCTGCACTCTTGTAATGTATATAATTCAAAGCCAATCATCTGCCTGTGCCTGGGTTATTCAGTGTGGACAGATACTTGTCCAGCACCTTTTGTTGATAAGCCAACCATTGGCTGATGCCCTGAGTGTGCAGGTTTCTTGATCAATTGTAATGACAATAATGGCTGTTTATGTTTCACATTCACAGATCACAGGCAGTCAAATCACAAAGACATAGCATTTAAATATATGTATTGGCATTCACTTACAAACTATATGTCAGTACACTATTTACATATCATATTTATGTTCACAGATCATTATAGACTGTCCTGTCTTATCACTATAATATCATACTTACCGGTTACCACAGCTGGATATGTCTGCATGCATGTGTAATACTTATATTCATGGGTCAAAGATTGACTGTCATGTCCGTACTACATGCTATGTCATACTTACAATCACCAATCACTGACCGATATGTCCATATGCATGTGTAATAGTACTTATATTCACCGGTCACAGACAGGGACTGTCATGTCGGTACTACGTACAATGTCATCATACTTAAAATCACCTGTATGCCACATCTGCTTCCAGAACGTTTAGTGTAATCTAAGCTTATATGATCTGATATGCAGTTCTAGTATATATTTATAAGCTATTGAATGGTGAATGTTTCTGCTTTGCTTTGATCAAAGTTGATACTGTGACCATAGTTTTATGTTTATGTGTTTAAGATTGTGACTTTCTGCTTCATGTTTTTATGAAAAAAAAAAGTTTAACATTTGCCTTTTTGTTTTAATCTTTATCTAAGCTTCCTTTCAAAATATAAATATGCTCTGGATGCATTCAGTTGACTGTTAACTTCAGCTATACATGTGCTGGATTTGTTACTGGGCAACCTGAGCTCAAATTATGGTCTGGCATAGATAAAAGTTACCCTTTATGACAAAGTTATCATTCCTGAAAATTCGGCATCAATGTTAATTTTCCTCCACATGTGGAGAAGTTGCTGGTTCCTCAAGGAAGGGTAAGATAGTACTGGTTTGGATACGGTCCAGGAAAACTGGTTAGGTGAATTGGCCACCACATAAAACTGAAAAAATGTTGTGAAATGGTTTTTAATCTGAATAAAGAAAGAGTTGTCTGTAGCTCTGGACTGCACATCTCTCTGTAGCTCTTTATATAACATCTACAACTAGCTTTACTTGGTTGTTATGGTTACCTACTATTTCTTGTTACTATAACTACCCTGCTTCACAGATCTGGTTTCCCATTTGGCTTCACTATTCCTATGTATAGACCTGTCAGCAACTTTTTCCCCTCACCCAAGTGCTTACAATTATAATAAACTTTATCCTTCCACCTGCCGAACTTAAAACCTGGTTTTATATATTTTCTCACTAGTTTAGTATGCTCTATTAGTTAAAAAAATTCCTTTTCTTAAAACCCAACTCAGATCTTTGCTAAATGCATTGAATAGTATTTACATACATTGTTTCAAATCAACTACTAAAGTGTGAAATGTCTTAAAAGCTTTTACTTTTTGCAGACATAATTATTTATTTTATGGCAAATATATATTACATAACTTGTGGCTTTACTTACATGTATCGTAAGCATTTTGAATGATTCCATTTACCATTGCTTGAACTGTTTTCTTAAATTTTCTTATTCAAAAGTGTGTATGCAATCAGGTGCATAGATTGGTACCAAGCTAAAACAAATATAATAAACCCACGCCAACATGTTTGTGTATACATCTTAAAAACTGAAAGTTGTGTAAATTTTAAATGTATTGGTTTCTTATTTGGATACTAAAACAGTTTAAATGACATTAAAACACTGACCTATATTTTTATGTCCTTGACCCCTTATGACCTTCTCATTCAGGGTCATTTTTGTGAAAATATTGTTAAATTTGACTATAACATAATTGGTTTTTAACCCTTTCCAAAACAATTGTTCCTACCTTTGACCAGTGTAAATCAAAATGTTGGTGTACTATGGTGACGTAGCTAGTGCTATCTATGACCTTTTGTTTTAGTTTGGGACCAATTCACGCACCTTATGCCCACTTGTGCATCGCATCGTGTCCATTCTGCAATCTTCTAGTATATGTATATTCTCTATATGAAATGACAATCAATTGTTTCTAAGATTGCCATGATTACTTAACTGTTTATCTTGAATGTTTACAATATTACTCAGATATTTATTCGACTTTCTGTTATTATTTAAACTTGATGGTCGTCGTACATGATACTTATTTACTTTTCTTGTAAACTTCAGGTCTCGATGACGAGGAAGAGGAAGTAGTCTCCGCTGTATGAGCATGTTTCCATAGTAACGAGAGATCATGTGACTTGTTCTGGTTGCTAAGCAACACTGGTTCTGGTTGCTAGTCAATACTGGTGGTTGCTAGGTGACACATGCTATAGTTGCCAGGTGCTATGTATGGTGGACTGAACATGTTTCAGAAGTGGCATGTAGGATACCGAAAACTGATACTGAAAGAACATTGTGTTATCCTAGAGACAGCAGTTGATGTTTTACATAAAACTGGAAGTTTTCACTATGAATTATCTGTGATAGCTGTGATACAGCATGTATATAGTACCAGGCTGTGGTCAGTACCGGTCAATGAGTGACCAGTCATCTGAAGTACCAGGCTGTGGTCAGTACCCTCAGTGATTGTCAGGTCAATTATATTACCTAGGGACCTGTACCACATGACCGTTCAACTATAGTACTAGATAGGACTGTTTGCAGTAAGTGTATGGTCATATGGGCACGGGTCTGTAAATGAGTGACCAGATTGGACTGTGGTCAGTTTGGGAGTGGGTCGTCAAATAGAGTGACCATACTGACTGGTCCGTAAGTGAGTGACCACATGGGCTCCGGTCGGTAAATAGAGTCACCATTTAACTGTGGTGCCAGATTGGGATGCGGTCATTTAATAGGTGGCCAATACAGTTTGAGGTTCTATTATGGTATCGTTAACTGATTGAAAGCGGACATATGAGTATTAAGAGTGAGATAAAGCATTCAGTATGTTCTTGAACATGTAAGACTATTGTCTGGTGATGTGATGGATTCAGAGATGGACATAGGAAGTGATGGTACAGAATAGTTGACATTATGTGAACTGGAGATTATGTACAAAGTTGTCTGTGACTGTTGACTGTTTTACGTGATGTAATTTGTAATTCAGACTACCGGTAGACGAATAGAAACATTGTTAGAATATGTTGGATGTTGAACACAGGTGGTATTGTTAATGCAAGTACTAGAACAAGGCTACAACCTGTGTGACATGAGGAGTTTGATATGAGGAGTGTCACTCAAGGAATTAACATATTTACTGAAAGACAAACAAAATCTTGCCTAGATATTCAGCATGATGATCATGCCGAGATGAGATACGCCCACAACACATGACAATCATAACCGATACTTATAAGTTCATATATACCGATACTTATAAGTTCATATAAAACTTATAAAGGAGGTTTTCTACTGTAATGGTATTTATATTGACAATGTGTTTATGTGATATCATATGTGACATTATAAGGCACGGTTGCTAAGGTACAGTTGCTAAGGCAGGGTTGCTAAGGCACAGTTGCAAAGGCACAATGGCTATGGCACGATTGCTAAAGTACAGTTGCGAAGGCACGGTTGTTAAGGCAGGGTTGCTATGGTTACCCTCATACATTCTGTAACCTTCAGTTATCCAGGTGTACATGTATGTTGGGATCTACAATTGTCGCATTCTCTATAACATACTGGAGATAACAGTTAGACATATGTCAGTAGTAAACATCAAACATCTTTACAGCCTGCTAAAACAATAAGCAGTGCAAATGTTTTAAGTGATCGTCGCTGAAAAATTTACTTACTGCCCGTTATGCAACAGCAACATATGACCTTCACAGGCTGAAAAATATGTCGTTAAGCAATTTTAATGTTTGGTCCAAGAAGATCACTTTTTATTGACCTTGACATGTAAGGTGAAGGTCATGCTGGTAACTGGCAGAAACTTTTATAAATTTGTCATTTTATTTTTTATTAAAACGACAATTTACAGTACTGTATGTTATTTTATAATAATGTTTTAGTTGTTTATGCCCCCTCATGTTTGATGAGGGGGTATATTGTTTGTTTTTACTAGACGAGTAGAGAATTCACAGACAAGTGTGCAATATAAGAATTGATTATCTGTATATACTTGCTAGATTTATTCTAAACAAGTTTTCACTCACCTATAATGATTTATATAATCGTTTTCTACTACTGTAACTGGAATTTTTGACTAAATTAGTTCAAGTATCTAGAAACAAGTTTGTTACGCTAGATTTATTCTAAACAAGTTTTCACTCACTCTATAATTTTTTTCATAATCATTTTCTTCTACTAAATATATTTTGAAACAAATTCTTTCAAGAATCTAGAAGTGACTTTGTTACGCTAGTTTCATTTCAAACAAGTTTTCACTTTCATTTCTATATAACCATTTTCTACTAGAATGTTGAGTTTTTTCAATTTTCCTGATTAATTCGGATATTTTCCAGATTTACGAATCATGAAAGAGCGATGATTTCTGACCAAAATAAAAGTAATTTGATGAAAATATTCCAAGAAATGGCAAAGTTTTGACCAATTTCATCTGTTTTGAAGAAATTTCTTAATGAATTTTTTTTTGGTCTGGAAAAAATGTGGTTGAAGGCCCCTTGTTTGGCAAAAATGGTTGATTGCATACAGTTTTTCTGATTTCAAATTTGGCTTTGTTTACACCCCTTAATATTAAAGTTTTAGTGAATTATGAGATTTGAATACATGCGTCGAGCATGAGAAAACTTTATAAATAATGATGGTGCAAGCAGATGTTTTATAATTGAGACAATAATGTTTAGTGTTGCATTTTCTATCAGAGTATGATATATTTATTATATTTATTGGCATAATCTTGAGTACGCTTTGTCTTACAGTATATATTTAGTAAAAGGTAGAGAGTTATTCTTGTAATTGGAAATGAAAAGATTTATGTAACAGTGTATCTAGACAAGTTCAGGCCCCAATCTCCCAAAATATCTCAACCTGAGTTAAATCTCATCTCAAAAGTCGGCTTGTTTCTTTTAGTTAATTTCCATGTGAGAATGGATTAAAGATTGGTGTCACACAACAGAAAATATTATTCTGAATTTATTACAGTAAAATATGAATAGTTTGAACTTAAGATTAGTCTTAAAAGCAGACTTTAATTTTCGCAAAATCTCAATTTGAGATGAGATTTCTACTTGAGATGTTTGGGGAGATTGGGGCCAGGCCCCGTTATTATATATTGGAGAACATACTCATACTCCGTACTCCAATTGGAGTAGGCTATGTTCTTAGTTACAAAAACTACTGTAACTTCTTTATTACTGAATGGAAACATATGAAATGAGGTTCATTTCTTAGTTACATCATTTGCAACTAGTTGGGGTGGGTTTAAAAAAAAAATTTCAAGTTTGAGCATGGAGTATGGAATTTGAGTATGAGAATGAGAACATGATTATAATCACCAGGCCTGATTTCAATACTGAATGTCTAGTATTACTCTCAACTTGTGTGTTATCTTCTATATGATACTGTTGTTGCTTAGAAACCAAGAGTTTGATATTTAGAATCTATATTGTACTTGCTACACAAGATTGAGTTACACTATCAAGGTTTGGAATTAATAGCTGGTGAAACAAATCAAATGAAATTGATGATGATTTAAGTTGTTCAGTTATGTTGACACTACATGCAGGTTTTATTTATGCATTGAGACTGTTTTTTCAAATCTGATATGTGTTTTGTAGGTTGAAAAATGTTCCGCTACACAATACTTCTTATTTCATGATTTACTACCAGTATTCAGTATTTCTTAAATCATGACATTGTTATAAATGTATGATGCTGTCAGATTAATATAAGTTAGATTTCTCCGCATTACATCAATATAAAGTAATAGAACTACAATAGCATTGTTGCAGCGATGTTAGATTATGCCTTCCACTATATTCTATATAAATTATAATAATAATCAAAAGAAAACAAACCTCCCCAAATATTTAGTGTATGAGAAAGCCTACTTGCTCATCACAAGGTATTGGTTGGATACCCAGGGTCTGGCAAGTAACGTTCATCTTTGACATTAGTTACTGACAGTTCTTCCACATGTGGAGAAGTTGTCAGTTACTTGACAAAATAATTTGTAAGCACTGTTTAGTAAATTCTTATATCAATACACAGAAAAACTGGTAAGGTAAACTGCCATGTATGACTTATGCCAACCAATGATGAAGCATGTGTACCTCCTTAGCTCAGTTGGTTAGCGTGCTTGTTGTCTCATCGGGCAACCTGGGGGGAAAGGCTGGAGGCACTTGATGCCTGCCATATTTTCAACAGAAAGCTGACCGGCAAATAAAGGTTATGCTAGACAGCTTGGCATATTTTCATTAGAAGTACATGCAAACTGTAGTGTTGATGAAATGTGTTATTTATTAAGTCTCCAGCTTCAATCTCCACTAAACCTGTAGTTCTGAAATTATATTATAAATCATGGGCAAATACCACATGTATTGTAGATCAGTAAATTACGTGCTGTATATTTTTGCTTTTCTCAATTTTTGTACTGAATCTTAAAAATAATTTACCTGTAGACAATTGTAGTATACTCTACTAAAATCGTGTATTTATTATGGTCAGAGGTATAAACTTATTGTGTTCATCCATTATGTGTGGAATGCTGGCCATTAGGTATGAATGTCGTTATCATCGTGTAAATATACATCAACTGATTTATGAATTATCATACTATCAAAACGTGAATAAATTATAAAATATATAATTATATCAGTGTTGCTTCTATTTTTTTAGTTCAATGCTACACTTTGGGCGACTATATTATCAGTAACTGTTGCTACTACCAACTGGGGTATGATAATCACCATGCACTGTGGATTCTTAGCTGGCTTAGAATGAGAAGGTCGTAAGTGCAAAATCGATATTTTGAGAAAACAAAAAAACTGTCTGAAAATTACTTGTTACTTATGAACAAACAAGCTTTTGCAACTTTATTTTGGTAAACATGACAAAATCCGATTTTCTTGAAAATGGGCTCATATGAAGCACCTTGTGATGTGGATTTTAAATATGTATCAGCCTTATAAGGTTGTGAGAAAAAGTTGTGACCTTGTCATTCCAAGCCAGCAATTTGTCTTTACAAAGAGGTGACAAGAAAGGAACAGTGGAAATGAAGCATCAACAATAGTGAATGAATGAACATTTTCAATATACCTCTATCCACAGATATATCAAACAATGTAAGTACTGGTCAAGCTGCAGACCTGGAAAACTGGGTAGGTGAATCAGGCACTGAACATGTTACAGAAACATTTGTTGAGAAACAGCATATAAACTGAATACGGTTAACGATTGACCAGTATAGCAACATAATTTTTGGCTGCACACTCACCATGCAGTAGTGACCACCTGCAAAAACCTTTTTTGCCCCAGCATCTACTGATGCGGAGGCATATAGTGATGCACCTGTCCTACGGCTGACCCGATAAATTCCTCCACCTTTCCAGATAAACTTACTCATCCATGGCACTAACCTATTATTTTCTTACTAATGGACAAGGTTTCCACCGAAGCACAATCATTTACTGAACATTTGCACCTAAAAGGGAGGCAATTCAATACAGAATGTTTCACTATTTAGAAGAGTTGTCTTGCTGGATATATGCTACATATCAACATTAGACACAGTCGGACAGAATCATGGACTACCAGAGATGCATTTGTTTGCATCTATTCTTTACTCAACATTCAGCACCATGCTGATTTCTTGAATAGTTCTCAATCAGTTCTAACTTCCTTTTTCACAAGCAACACTGAAATCATCCCTTTCTATAGAAATGGTCATAGCTGGCTTCTGGGTAATAAGATAGAGATCTTGTAAAAAAGGTATGAGAAAATCCGACAGGGAAGGTAGCACTCAACCCAACCAGCCGAGCACAGAAATCAGAAACACCATGACACAACTACCCTGAGCAATGTCCACAGTAACCCATGCCAAAAAGGCGACCAAATGAGGCACAACAACCCCAGGGCGCAACCTAGTTTAAAACACAAGGACAGTGACCTAACGTTATGCGATCTAAGCTGGCTCTAATGCTCCTTATGTGGTCGGTAGAGCCATGACCTGGTAACGTATGCTTCAGAGATCTGATGTTCATACACATATACATAACATAGGTACTAGATTAACAGGTAGTTTAGTCACAATTGAAGCCTCGGTCCTTTTTTGTCTCGACGATGCATTCCCGATTGAAATAAATGACCTTTGGGAGGTATAGCAAACAGGGATTTCACATATTTACTAATGGCTTCCCTGAAACTTACCTTAGTCCATGTAAACCTTTTTCCCAATGCCTTCCGCACATTTATTAAATCGGGAATACATCGGTGAGGCAAAAATGCTCAGTGGGACCTTGGCTAAACAAGATCATATAGGTTTTCCATAGGTAGCCCAATGACCAGGGGAAGTTGAAATGTCAAAGGGTGCTTGAGAGGCCTAACAGCTGGAAAGAGCCCTAGAAAATTGGTAATTTTTTTTTTAACTTGTGTTACAGAAGGAGGAATGATAAGCAGATAATCCCGGGCATTTAATTGGTGACTTCGACATTGATTTATAGTCAACAAAATATAAGTCACGATTTCTAAATAAAGTGAACAAGATGGAATTTATGATTTTAGATTTTTGTTAAAGATAATAATGTAGATAATTAGCTAGATAACGATCGAGTGTGGCATAAACCATATGTTACCTGAGGGTAGACAATTAGTACCGAGGGTAGACAATTAGTACATGTAATGGTGTCACCAGTGTATTACATTTACCACACACCAAACACTCATCTATCTCTCTTATATACTCCCATATATATATATTCCATCATATACAGTAATAGAGGCATGTCGCCATGAACAAGAATTAGCAGCATTTAACTTTTTGAAAAATAGACATTTGAGCCAGACCTAAAATCACTTGAGTCATTGGCAAATACATAGTTTAGATTCCTACCCCTTCTATCACACTGCATTTGTGAGGATAGCCAATTATATTACCTGTTACTGACCAAGAGGTTTACTATGGACCTGGCCCCGATCTCCCGAAGCATCTCAAGCAAAAATCTCATCTCAAATTGAGATATTTCCCAAATCAGAGTATGAATTTCTAATAAATCTGAAGTTAGAACTCATTAAAACTTACTGGAATAAACAAAGAATAGCATGTGCTGCTTTTGATGCTAATTTTGAGTCCATCCTCACTTGGGAATTATACAAACGACACATGACAATATCTGGGATGAGATTTATCTCAAATTTGAGATGTTTCGGGAGATCGGGGCCAGATATATATCCTTATACTTAAGTCAAGTAAGATCAATATTGAACACCACCATTCAAGACTTGTCGTATAAACCTTCCTCCAACTCATCCAATAAATTAAAGTATTCGTTCCGACCTGAATAAAAGTTATTTGATGAAAATATCTTGAGAAATGGAAAGTTATGGTCAACTTAATCTTTTTGAACGAACTTCTAAATAAAAACTGATTAAATATCAGCTTAGATAAATTTTGAAAGTTCTTTACAGAGGTTCTTGCTATGCAGAGGGCCACTCTGAAGAGTTTGTAACAGTCTATGGGAAAGTTTGGATGACTTTGTTGTTGTATGTATGAAATGGATCAAACATCATGTTTACAGGATAAACTGAAATTTTGATACAAAATTCAATCGCCACAATAATGTTTGTTCATATTTATAACTTTGATAGTTTAAGTTATGTACAATCATGTTTAAGCATACATCACTATTAACTAAACACTGTATAATATCGTAAATATTAGCATAGGTGACCCATAGTTCGCTGGTGGTCAGACAAATTGCACTCGATGATTGTTTGAAAATGATCATTTTATTTATCTGTTTATCTAACTATTGAGAGGAAGTGATGAATAAATATTGCTGTTTGTTTTGTGTAATAATCATGCGAGTAGAAAATATGTAACAAAGACTTCAGCCAAATTCATTAGTTCAATGTAACATGTTATAGAAAGAGAACTGAAACATGAGGTTGTCAGATTTAGTTGAGGGTGTGTTATTATCGACAAATGAGAGTGCACTATGCTGGAAGGTGTGTCATCATTGACCAATCAGAGCTCAATGTTAAGGGAGGTGTGTCAATACTGACCAATGACATTTCCTGAAAGAGAAATGATACATAAGGTTATCTTATATAGTGGAGGGCATAGCCTGAGGTTAAGGTGCCTGGGTTTTAAGCGCTCTATTTGCTTTGTTTTAAAGTCATTCTAAGAGTGTGGTGCAGTATTACATGCAGTTGTTGCACTCTTTCCCAGTTAGCACTCTTTCACGTTGCAGTTATAGCACTCTGTGAAAATTATAGTAATTGCATTTTCCCATTGCGGTTATTGTACTCATTTCAGTTATTGTACTCTTTCCCATATCAGGTACTTTACTCGTTTCCATAGCAGTTATTGCACACTTTCCCAAAGCAGTAATTGCACACGTTCCCATTGAAGTTATGGCACTTTTTCCCACTGCTGTTATTGCACTCTTTCCCATAACAGTTATTGCACCCTTTCCGTAGCAGTTATTGCACTCTTCCCCATAGCAGTTATTGCACACTTTCCTGTTGCAGTAATTGCACTCTTTCCTAAAGCAGTTATTGCACTCTTTCCCATAGCAGTTATTGCACTCTTTCCTAAAGCAGTTATTGCACACTTTTCCACTGTAACCATGTTACATGTTATCAATATTTAGGAATATGAAGCTCAAGGAAAAGTGTAAATTGTTTTTATAAACCCCATGCCAGATAGAAAATAATAGCCGATACTTTGGTGTAAAATTGTCCCATTGTCCACTCAATCGAAATTCCAATCGGCAATTAAAATTTGGGTGTTGAACTGTTCAAATCTACTTCACAAATTTGGTTCATTATTTAGGACAGTTAAGCAGCATTGTAATCAACAAAACAACTTTAAGAAGTTTTATTATTTATGTGATATATGAGATTTTGTTAATACATCGATTACTTGTCATGTCTAGCAAAGATTGTGGGAGAAATAGCGGCGTGATGACAAGTAATTCCTCGTCGTAATCAACAAGGACAAATAACTCAATATACACTATAAAGGACTAGTTTGCGGAGGTTAAGTTTAAATGCTGATGTTATATTCATGTGATCCAAGGTAAATGTACAATTTCTGAACCTTTTAAAATTTTGGCACATTTTATTTTTCAAAGGATAAATAAAAGATCGTTTTTGTTAGCATTTCCATAATTCTGATGAAGAGAAATTAAATATTAATCAATTGACAACAATTGATGGAGCTTGTCTTGAATTAACCCATTCTATGATTGCATTTTCATGAAACTAGGTTTCTGCAATTATATGTATGTTCTTTGTTTCGAAGGCATCATATTTCCATGCTTGTCTAAAACTTTAGAGCAATAAATAAAGTCAGTTGAAGTCTTGTATACAAATACTTCACACTGGGAAAAATATTGATTGATGTTTATTTCATTGTGCATTTGAAAATGGAAAGTCGAGTAGGTGTAAGCGCCGTATTTACATATCATTGATGTCAATTTAATGAAAACAAAATAAGATAGTTTGACTTTCATAGAAATTCGTCTACTTTCAAAATTTAATAAGAAAAAATTGGGACATAGCATAATACATTATCTAAGACTTTTCACGTCTTTTCTCTACAAGGAAACGGTTCAATCTGTTAAATAGGTCGTATCTATTTCAACTTTCAATCCGTCTATTGTTGTCACCTTGCCTTTACTCAAATATCAATTTAGAAATGTTGACTTAACCATTGAGTTTTAAGATCATGAATTTTTGTTTAAACGCCATTGCCTCCAAAGTCGGATAATTTTTTACGATGTATAAACACTTTCTATTTTGTTATTTTTATTGTTAATAGATAGCCAAACTATTAGTTTTACAGATTTGGGCTTAAGTACCTAAAAGTGGTTATTGTATTTTTTAAAAATAATTTCAAAATTATGTACCACTTTCATTCAATATAGGAGTTATTGTTGTGTTCATAAGACGTGTGGAGTTTGTTTGGTTACGTCATTAAAACCGTTGATGTGAATTTAATCTGTCGCAAAGTAAATTACATTTTTTTGGTTAAATTATTTTGTTGAAATTAATCAAGCAGAATTTGGAAGTTTTTTGTATCGCTGCGGACTGAGTCACGAAAACATTGATTTTTTCATTTTCACAAAAGGTGTTTTGTATTCTGGTACATTCGTAGTTATCGTGCGTTCAAGGGATATAGTGGTACGTTTTGTTTTTATTGTAGTTTTATGTTTGAGGATGTGGGTTATCAACTTATCTGTGATCAAACTTGTACAGGTGTTAATATTTCTATTGACAATCAATCGATTTTTTCAATTTTTTTATTTTTTTGTCTTAAATTGATTTTTTGTGACATAAAAGTGGACTTTACAATAACTTTGAAGGAAATCTGTAGTTAACCACAGGACTTCAATGTACTACTGTGTAACACAGTGTATAAACCAAATCACTGTATGACTTATCATATTACTATAAAATTCAACTTGTATCATTTATTGCGATTGAAAGCACATGTAAAATCTGATCACTGTATGACTTATTGTCATACTATATAAACCAATGTGTATGCCTTATTGCAATTTATAATTCAATGTGTATGCCTTATTGCAATTTATAATTCAATGTGTATGTCTTATTGCAATTTATAATTCAATGTGAATGCCTTATTGCAATTGCCGGAAACAACTTGTTTATACATAATGGTGTAAGGGGATATCAGAATGCTAGAATTTTAGATTAGATACAACTAGCTAAGTCTGTAGAATCTAGTAATACCACATAAGGATTGGAAATTTGGAAATTGTTAGTTAATTTGTTCAAATGGTTAATTAGTATTATATATAAATAGAAAATAAAATACATGATTAACAAACAACAATGCTTTGTGGTGTAATCAAATTTTACAGAAAGGCTCTGAATAAGGTTTCTACATAAACGGATTCAACTTCATAACAAATCAGGATAAGTAATCAATTATTTTGACATAAATGATAAAGGCTTCCTTAGTTTCATAAATGCTCAAATAGTTTGTAAGAAATTGTTTGTGGGTATAGCGCATTATAATACTTATAATACGCTGGATTTATAACCCTGCATTCTTGGTTTGATTCACAGTCACTGCAAGTAAGCTGTAGCCTTCCATTATAAATGTTTCATACGGAATCCAGTTAGTGCCATATGAATTATCGTGTCTCGCATCCATTTGGCAAGGGACGAGAAATGCGCGAGGCTCGATATTTCAGCATGAGGCACGTAGTGAGACATGTCGATTTACTACCCCGAAATATTGTGGTTTCTATACTGCGGCAGAGCAAGATCTCGTGTTTGAATATCGCACCTCGCTTAGTGTGTCGCCTGATTGTCGCTTGTTGCTTCAAGTGTCGTGAGTTTTTGCCCCTTGCCCAATGAATTCGAGGCACGATAATTCATATGGCACTAACCGGATTCCGTAGTTTCATGATTTTTGCTACACATGTGGAGAAGTTTCTGGTTCCTTGTGGAAGGGTATCGAAAAGTTGGTAGTTTAATAACTCATCTCTTCAAGGCACTCTGCAGAGATCTAGATATTAACAGAACAACTATTGGTATCTAGTACATTGTATAAATAAATCCCTGAAAGGGGATCACAATATCGTTTGACTATTGGTATATTTGACTGGTAAATGAGGTACAATTACACATTGAGCCAACAATTTAACAATTTTTAGTATATTTTACAATTTCAATTTCAATTTCACATCCATTATGTCATTATATGATATATTAAAGACTGGTACAATTATGGTAAATGTGAAATGTAACATCCTGTCAATCAAGTTTACTTAACCCTCATTTCTACTCGAGCAACAATTTGAGAAAAACTTCCCTTCCGCGCAACAAAAGTGTAGCTACTATTAAATTCAAGTATTAGGTATAACCTTGTTGCACCAAAGGGATAAAATTTAAAATTTATTATTAAACTGAATCATAAAGGATTTCAACCCTTAATCCAGTTAGGGGTACTTCCTGTATTGACAATTGACTGAGCTTAAATGATTTCTCATTGTGTGAGGTGTTCTGTTGCTGGAGGCAACAGCAGAGTTTGTATAAATGAAGCCCTTTCAATGAAATACAGATGCGGAGGACCTGTTTTACGCATGACCTGAATCATCGCTTAAGTTATTTGTTGCTACCAACGGATTTTTCCCATAGAAAATTTGTTACTGAACTTATATAAACTGATGTACAAAACAGATGTGATAAATTAATTTGTACAATTTATGTTTTAAGGCAAAATTTAATAAATTCTGGATTATCACCCCCCCCACCCACCCCATTGCCCACAGTTCTGCATTTATAGAAGATATTGGCATGAGATGTCAATCTGCTGCTGTCCTTTCACATTTATCTTTTGAATACCCTAGATACCTCATTTCAAGTTTGATCTTCATGAAACTTTGTGATAATGTTTGTCACCATAAAATCTTAACTTTAGGCCACAAAAGTGTAAAAACCTAAGTCAAAGACAATTCAAGTGATTGTAGGAATATGACCACTTCCAACAGCCTTGCTAACTCTTTAGCGATGGGTTGAGTGGTTGAGTGTCCCCCTACGGTGCTAGAGGTCCCCGGTTTGATCCTTGGTAGAGACTGGATTTTTATCACTCCATAATTTACTATACAATTAAAGGTGTTTAATAAAACATTGCAACAACTGAGAAAGGACATTTTTTGCTTGAATCTTCTATCCTCATAAATCAGTGGTTAGTCCAGCCTCCAGACTATATACAGTAAAACCTCCTTATCTCGAGGACTAATCGAGACAAACCAAATGATCGAAATAAACCGGGTACTCTACATAGTGGTGTGATATAAGTATGCAATATAATATTTAGCAAACTGCCAGGACTTTGAAATTTGCTCGAAATAAACCGGGTGCTCATTGTATGGATGCTCATCTTAACGAAGTTTTACTGATGAAAAATACACTGGTTGAATGAGAATGGCTTCTTCATGAAACTTACTATAAAGTCACATGGGCATCATCAGAGTTTTTAAATATTTAATGAAATCACTATTATATATCTTGTCATGACGGATATGTAAATAGCTTCCATCAGTTAATATGCATGGAATATAGGCCAATGATAAATAATCAATGTTATTCATGTATAATAATGTAATATAATAACATGCTCTAATTGCTAAATGATACAAATGACATCATTTAATACCCATAGCATTCATAATTTCTGGTCCACATCCGATCAAGGAGGGTAATAGTGTATGAAAACTGTTAAATTATGCATGTTGTCTTTTTTTTCTTCAAATAAGATTCTTTGGATATTTGAAAAAAATGTTGAAAAAAAATGTTGAAAAAACGTGTTGAAAAATCCTTATCTTTATGCTAAGTATATCTTGGCCAATTTAACATGAGCCTGACCTTTTGATTAGCATAATTTAACAGTCGATACATTGTCTACCTAAATTACAACACCGACTGTAAGTTTTTGTAATCGGGGAGTATCATGAAGACGCTCGAGATGTAAGAAAAACACAACTTTGAAATACCAATATTGCACGATTCGCTTGCGGAAATTGATATATTGAAAGCAAGAACCTAGTAATATATTCTTGCATAAAGGTCAGGCTCAGGTCAAAATAGCCAAGCTATATCTAGCTATGACAATAAGGTATGGTAATTACAAACCCAGAATAAAGCCCAATAGATACTTGTCTTGTGAATGCTAATTACATAAGGTATGGTATTTATAATAATTATAATGATAGTGCACGCTAATGGGGGTAATAAGACAGAAAATCATGCCTCATTTGGGTACGATACTTCGTTTCATTGACTATATATTACCTAATGACTTGAAATGTGTTTTGCTATATCCATGGAGAAGGGTGGTGCTTGTTAAGTGACTGTCACTAGTTGTGATTCAACCAGCAATAGCCCTATCGACCTGCCTGTATTCGCTTTATTAGTTTATTACTGTGAAATTATTATTACAAAACTAAATTTCACTTTGGATCCATTTTCGTTAAGTTCATGGATGAAATACTGTAAAATCATTAATTTTCATAGGGGATTTATTTTTGTAGATTTCATGGTTCACCTTTAACCATGAAATCAAACCCCATAGAACAATTATTTTGTCCCTTGTATTTATTACTGAAGTGCAAAATCCACAAATTAAGGTCCCACCAAAATGGCATTTTTTACCTTAACCACGAAATTTTGTCCCATCGAAGTTGAATTATTTTACAGTAGATCGCAAAATTGTAGTGACATGGACAGTGGCGGAACTCAGAACCTTTGACCCCACAGCACACACTCTACCTTTTCCACACCTCTTCCCGCATCGAGAAACCCATGAAATATTTGTGATGTGCAGTCCTTTTAGGGACCTCCTCGTATATTTATACTACATGTTAGCGTTTATTTGAATTTTAAAAAAAGTTAAGTTACCAATTTTCTAGGGCTCTTTTCAGCTGTTAGGCTGCTCAAGCACCCTTTGACATTTCAACTTCCCCTGGTCACTGGGCTACCTATGGAAACCTATGTTTGTGTCTCCCCTGGGAGACTATTTCTATCCTGTGGGTGTGGCAGCCAACATTGATCTGCTGTGCTAAGGAATAGACACTGCCATTACAGTACCAATTTACACCTTGGTGGAGTGGAGCATGTGGGTAGTTCTTGCTTAGAGAAATTAACCAGTGGTCCAAACGAGGGTTGAACTGTCGATCCCAAAGAACACCCTACCTCTAGGCCACCGATCCCTTTTGATATTGTCACCCACCAATCAAGCAAGTATAAATGTATTGATTTTCCTCAATCAAGAAATGTGTATTTGTCGGTAGATTTCTATTCTCTTACTGAATAGCATAGGTAAATACAAACATTGGTATTCACTGATAACAGGGGTATTACTTATCTTAAAGAATGTTGTTGACATTGTCAAATCATTGAAATAGGCTTATCAGAGGTTGTCACATGATCAAAATACCCTCTTCATAATATCAATCAAACTTGGTTCGATTTAACTGTATAAACTTTTTCAACATATGACATACCAGTAACAACTTAAAGTTTAATTTTGAATTCTAGTAAAAAAATTTGATTTTTTGGTGGGGATTTTTTTTCAATTCTGAAATCAGAAATGGTACTCACTACAGTTATTCACTGTAGAAGTGATGTCACAGTCGGTTATCAAACCCATTGCCTCCAGTAATCTCATTGGGAAACCAGTTCAGACAGAATCCACATTCAGTCTAACAATGGCCATATTACTGAACCTCCTGTCTTCAGTACCCAATATTGTTAAATCCCTTTTGGTTGAAAAGGTCTCTTTTACCAAAATCATGAAATTTTGTCCCATCGAAATTAAATGATTTTACATCAGTATTTTTTTGTTCCTGTTAATATAATAAGATGATAGGATCCTGCAGTTTTTTTATGGCCAGAAATAATGGACAGACAAACTACTTTTGACTGTAAAATCATTAATTTTCATGGAGTTTAAATTTTAGTGGATTTCATGGTTCGCCTTAAACCACAAAAGTTAAGCCTATCAAACAATAATTTTGACCCTTGTATTCATTACCTGAAACGCAAAATCCATGAATTAACGTCCCATCGAAATGGTCTTTTTTATCAAAAACACAAAATTTCGTCCCATCGAAATTAAATGATTTTACAGTATTTGATTGATGAATGAAATGATAAAAAGAAGTTGAAAAAGAAATAAATGTCTGTGTATTGATATGGCAACTGTAACATATTGACTGAATACAAAACATTCGCTTATTTAAGGTTATTTTATTTCTCTGAATGCCAATAAATCCTTTTGTCTTTCAGTACATTTATAGTCAAACAGTCATTATACAACTTTATGTGGAAATGTTCATAATCAATGTCTATAAAATATTAACTGCGTATCTTTTATATTATTTTCTTTGACAATGTCAGACTTCAAAGACAATTCTTTTTTATCAGAACTACTGTCACCCTTTTAAAATATTTATGCTTTTATTCTGAATACAGTGTAAATAGTTAAGAATTTTGAAAATAAAAAATACAGTATTAAATAATGAAGAATACAATGTTTTAGAATAAAGAATACATTTTTAAATGATAAAAAAATGCCTTTTTAAAAAATAAAGAACCCAGTTTTAAAAAATAAAGAATTAATATGGAATACAGTTTGAAATAATAAAGAATACAATCATGTAAAGTTTTAAATGATAAAAATGTAGTTTTAAATCATAAAGAGTACAGTTTGAATGCTTAATTGGTGGTGAATATTAGCTAAACTTTACTATTAGATTTTGGCGCGGAAAGATAATTTAAAATAATTTTTTCTTAAGATTAAACATAATATGACAATCAGGCAGATTTGTAATCACAAAAATCTTGCAAGTAATTGACAGGTGAAACACAATCACCCTGTAACAAATAAAATGCACCGCCGATCAAAACTCTTGATTATTATATGATCAAAAAAATGTATAATACTCGGTTTTACGATGTGATTTAACAACAATTTACATCAATATATGATAAAAAATATGATACTGTAAAATCATAGATATTACTAGTAGCTTAATATTTTTTCATTTCGAGGATCATCAGAACTTGATTGCAAAATGAAATCACTAAAAAAAATTTTACTTCAAAACATGTCCCAAGAGATTTTTCTTTCGACATTTTGAATCCCCTTATTTAAGAAACCACCTAACCATCATTTTACTAAAATATGCAAAACTTAATAACTGCGAAAGTTAATGATTTTATGTTACTCTGTTGTTATATGTTTTTTAACAGATGACATGGCTAATATGGTAGGGATAAGTAAACCTTGGGTATTGCAAGAGGTTGAAAAATATAACAATCTCAAACGTTTACTTTACATGAAAAAAGGCTAAATAATAATAATAATAATAATTATAATAATAAAAAAAATAATCCAAAGGGATGGTAATGCGCTGATTTACAGACATAAAGTGATATAATTTAACTAATTCTGTTTGAAATAGAAAAATTGAGCAGATGGTATGTGTAACATGCAGTACTTGAACCTGTGACATGTCGCTTGCTGGTCTGGTACTTTATCAACTGAGCTTAGGCAGGGTAAACAGGTAGTACCTTGTAATAATATTCATGTCCGATGAATATCTAAGGGTCATAAAACACTGTAACTGGTTACCACACGAAGAAGGCAAATACCATATAAGGTGCTTGACCATTTAAAATGCGTTAAATTATCTTGTTTGTAGATGACATTTATGTACCCTAGCCGTAGATATTGATAAATCAGTGAAGTTTTGTCTAATCTATTGTTTATTTCTGTGTATATTTCTCAAGTTTGTGAAAAACCTTAGAAAATTCCTTAGTAGCCATAGAGTGGCTGTCCAAGTTCCTCAATAGGCTAGATAATGTATATTTAATTAAGGCTTACCCACTCTTATATTGCACTAGATAAGGAATTATCATACAGGACTTGAGAGTGCTTGCTACATAGTTAGTATGTATTGATACTTTGTGGTTAGAACTGCGTTCATATAATATAGTCACTGGTTCTGATATTTCAAATTGTGTGAAACATGTTCAAACGTTTATACGGATACATGGAATATAATCTTATCATAACCGTATACTAAGTAAAAGCTATCATCGATACTGCCTACATTTATAGTACAAAGACTCACTTATTTATAAACAAACTTTATCCTAGTTTTTGCTTGAATAAAGCTAGTCAAGATAACTGGTACTGGATTTTTGTGATCAGAAAAAAGAAGAAAAATTGTGCTGTTTTAGTTTTAACAAGAGTCAGTCAGTTGTTTTATGTTTTTGCTCTAGTTTGATGAAAGCAAACTACAAAGGAGTTTTCAATTATTGATAAAAAGTGCAGAGAATATTAAGTTTTTCATTCCCGCTTTTTTGGAGACAAGATAACAATATGACAATGCTTAAGGCAGAATTTTGATTAACTTTTTCTGTGATAATGATCAGTGTGATTTGTTTGTTATAGATTATTGTGACCTGATCGAGACATAAACACGTACGTAAAATTAGACCTATAATCATCGAGAACAACTTCATGACATCAACATAAATCAAACATATAATCGAAGGTAAGATTTTTATCAGAAAAGTTGAACAGTGCACCATGGAGGGTAAATTTTTAGCTCAGTGATATATGACTGTGACAAGCAGTGTGTGCAGATTTTTGTGGAAAGCTATTGTTTGCTGGATTTTTGTGGAAAGCTATTGTTTGCTGGATTTTTGTGGAAAGCTAGTGTTTGCTGGATTGTTTTCATGTAATTGGATTAATTTGGTAAATATTTATTAGATTAGTTTTTACTATATTTTAAATATAACATAACTTATTAAAATATATTTTATTGACATAAAATTGCATATTAAAATACAATTTATAATAAAAAATATAAAAAAATGCTTATGGCTAATGGTTAATGACTTCAAAGAAAATCATACGTGAAATAAAACTCAATTGTTATCAATTAATTGCAGGTTTTAATTTCTTTGGAATTTTAAATTAACGTAATTTTATTTTGAAATAACTATTAATGGAATTAATGTATGTCATGAGACTACTAGTATGCTATGAAATTTTGAATTGATAATAATTTGTGTAGCTTGCTTGACAAAATAGGGGACAGCTAGCTGTAGCTGTGGCAGGGATAGTACAATCTAGGAATCTACTTATTCTGGCATTATTTTAGCTCAAAAGTGCTGACTCATGCTTACAGTGAAATCTCAATAACATGGTCTCACCTTGTCATTTAATTGTCATGCTTAATAAGTTAATATATATGGGACCAAACCATGATAATGTCAACCATACATTTGTACATCCTGAATATTCAACGTTTAAGTTTTGGGAGCTTGGTAATATACAGTGTGTAGAATCACGTGATCAAATGAATGCCGTTTTACACTCAAAACTATTGTGATTTCGTCTGCTAACGGTGAGTTTTTTCTTGATTATAACTATCGTGCATTTAATATGGTTATATTATATAGCCTAAAGTACATTCTGTATATGTAAGAATACCCAACAAGTACCGAGTTTGCTCTATCTTTAGCTGTTTTTAATTGATACTCGACCAAATTATTTGTAACATTCGGTTGGAAACTGCATTTGATCGAGCATCAATTAAAAACAGTTAAAGATAGAGCGAATTCGGTACTTAAATATACTTGACAACGAGTGATAGATTTTTTTATATCATATGACACTTAAATGCAAAATACACAATGTTCTATTGGAAAAAAAACCAGCCATGTAGTATAATGTTATACCTCACATGTGTAGTATAAGAATATGCATAATTGTTATACTAACGTGGATACAAAGAAAGTCATATGATATGAAATAATACTTAACACATGACAACGCATCTGTCTTACCAGCAATTTAACCAGTCAACCAACATTGACGCTGAAGAAAAATTGGTTATGCTTTGTAAGTGAGAAGAATTATTGCCATGTCACTGCTTTGGCAAAATCTTAACATTTATAATTTAGTATGCTTCTCCAATTCATATGATAAAAAGGCTTAAATTATATCAGCTAAGTACTGAGTAATGACTCAATTTCGTCAATTTTGGAAGGTGGAATTAAATTTAAGTTTGTACAATTCCTGGATTAGAAAACATGGAAGGTATAACTCTAATGTGATATTCTGCAATGTCAATATAAACAGAAATCACAGACCATTACATCAATTTAGGGGGAGCAGAAGTTTATTTTACCTGCTCACTTTTATTCACCAAGTAAATTAAAATTAAGGTACCCATTGACAAGATAATCCCTTTTCCAATATCCTAATGTTGTTTTACCTGATTTACCTGTTTACTTTAGGTGGCACAGGTCCCAATACCGCGTAAGAGTTATAAAGCCCTTGTCTGTATTTGGGAGGTCATTTAATCACGTGGATTAAATTTCGTCGGTGAGGTAAATCAATGAAAATTCAACCTCCATGAAAAATAATGATTTTACTGCATTTTTTGTTATTTTAATAATTATATAGCAAGTGTCTGTTGCCTGAGCAAAGCACTACCGAACACCTTCATTCAGTTACCTCACATTCAATTAAATATAGAAGGCATTGATTGCCTCTAGTGGAAAGCGCTACATAGTGCTTTGCTTAGGCAACAGATACCAGATACTTGTTTGGTGAGAATATAAAGATTTTTGAAGCTGTTATAGATTTATTCAGTTGCCCTAGCAACCCTGGAAGAGATGCTTGAACTATCATATGATTCTTTTAGGGTGTGGTTCAATGAATTGCATAAAATCTGTATTGGTGTAAAACATTTTCAATCTGATTGATTTCACATAAAGTTAACCGTTGAATGGTTTTATGGAATCATTTGTGAATATAAGACATTTAAGTTAAATCAAGCATTATGAACTATCCCGATCTGACATAACACATTAAAAATCTTGAATTACTGTAAAATCATTTAATTTCTATGGGTCAAACTTTTGTGGTTTTGGAAAAAAAGACCATTTCGATGGGACGTTAAATCAAGGATTTTGCATTTCAAGTAATAAATACTATGGTCAAAATTATTGTTCAATGGAATTTGAGTTTGTGGTTGAAAGTGAACCACGAAATTGAATCCACCATGAAAATTAATGATTTTACAGTATTTTCAATGTGATCACAATTTTTAATGAATTGAACTTTCAACTTATATTTATAAAGATGCTGAACCCCCTTATATTTTGTACATAGTATTGGAATTAATGAAGTGTTTAAATGCCATTTTGTATCCATATAATTATAACTTGAATAAATGAAGTGTTAAATGACTTCTTAATATACATATAGATATATTACCATTTTGTATTGAACAGAATTTTCAAAACTCAGCATTACATTAGCATTTCATAGATTTGAATCGGCCATTAAATCCGGCATAAAATGATTTTGATGTCATATACCTGTAATGAAGCGATATATGACACCTGTGTATAGATAACTAAGGGAATTCACTCGACGCCACCCCGACCCCGTGCAAATTTGTCAATGGAATCCCAGTGGATTTGTAATCAATAATTCCAACGGGAATAATCCTAACAATGGGAATTTTTCATACAAAACATAATTTCAGTGAGACTTTTTCACTCAACTCCAATGGAATTCCAGTGGATTTGTTTAAATCATGCCATATTTTTTATGTTTACAGAAAGATTTGATAATTTTACTAACAGGGTGATGGAATAAATAAATTTATAAAGTGGTCCCTTTTAGGGGCTGTAGATCACTCACCAAACAGCAGGCAAGCGATCACAAGGGCTGTTTGGTACTCTATTGATTCCATCCCCTTCAAACAGCACCATTATTTAAAAGCTTCCTGTAAGCTAGAAGTCAAGAAATGTTGCCTTCATAGTACATATACTTGCATCAGTTTTACTATTGTTTAAAAATTTTCCGCAAAAACATTATCTACTCCTGCTAAAAATCTATCTAGGCCATTATATGCCTACATGATGTATTTATACTGTAAAATCATTAATTTTCGTGGGGATTAAATTTTGTCGATTTCATGGTTCACCTTCACCCACGAAATCAAATACCAATGAACAATATTTTTGACCCTTGTGTATTTATTACCTGAAATGCTAAATGCATTAAGTAACGTCCCAGCAGAAGGGTCTCTTTTACCAAAACCACAAAATTTTGTCCCATTGAAATTAAATGATTTTACGGTAAGATGTTCTTCAAGTTATCAAGTCATTTACCTTCAAAGAAAGTCATGGTTCAATATTGCTTGGTAATGCTATTGACTTCCAATTTGGTGTTTAGTCAACAGAGCATTTGATTACGTAGTATTGACGCTAAAGCACTCAAGCATGGTATGATTTCTTTTTGTATAACTTGGCTATTTTGACCTGATCCTGACCTTAATGCAAGAATATATTTCAAGGTTCTTGCTTTGAATATATCAATTTCCGGAAATCAAATTGCGCAATATCTGTATTTAAGATTTGTGTTTGTATTACATCTCGAGCGTCTTCGGTGTTGTAAACATAGGCAATATATCGACTGATAATTTATGCTGATCAAAAGGTCAGACTCGTGTCAAATTGGCCCAGCGATATTTGCTATTAGATAGACATTTATATCTAATCTTTGTGCTCATTTTTTAAACATTTAAAAAAAAAATTGATTTAAACTCAATTATGTAACAAATAACTTATTCTAACCTTGCACTAAAAAGTTGTTTGTACATGTTACTGCTGTAAATGAGCTGTGAAGGTTCTGTACCTCCGAATACATGTTTTACAAAACATAAAAAAATAAGACATCCAGAACACAATGATAGATTACTACGTATTAGACAAGGAAAACATTGACAAATGAACTTTGAGAACATGGTTCTAGATTACAACATGTAAGCCAATGAGAACATGCTTAACAAATCATTGACCAATGAACATTGAGAGCACAATTACATATATAATATCAGACTAGTCAATGAAAACATGCTTTAAATACCATTTACCAATGAACATTGAGAACAAAATTACAGATTATATCACACTAGTCGATGAAAATATGCTTTACAAAGCATTGACCAATAGGCATTGAGAACACAATTACAGATTATATTTGACTAGCCAATGCACAGGTCGGAATATTATGTGTATAAGGATGCCCTAGGATACTTTTCACGGACCTGTGAGCCAATGCAAACATGCTTGACAAACATGTGCATTGAGAGCACTTACAAATTATATCAGACTACCCAATGAAAACATACTTTACAAACCACTGACCAATGGACATGAAAACACAATTACAGATTATATCAAACTATCCAATGGAAACATGCTTTACAAACCATTGACCAATGAGAATTGAGAACACTATTATACATATTACACCAAACTATCCTTTGAGAACATGCTTAACAAACCATTGACCAATGAGAATTGAGAACACAATGATACATATTACACCAAACTATCCTATGAGAACATGCTTTACAAACCATTGACCAATGAGAATTGAGAACACCATTATACATATTACACCAAACTATCCTATGAGAACATGCTTTACAAACCAGTGACCAATGAGAATTGAGAACACCATTATACATATTACACCAAACTATCCTATGAGAACATGCTTTACAAATCATTGACCAATGGACATTGAGAACACAATGATACATATTACACCAAACTATCCTATGAGAACATGCTTTACAAATCATTGACCAATGAGAATTGAGAACACAATGATACATATTACACCAAACTATCCTATGAGAACATGCTTTACAAACCATTGACCAATGGACATTGAGAACACAATGATACATATTACACCAAACTATCCTATGAGAACATGCTTTACAAATCATTGACCAATGGACATTGAGAACACAATGATACATATTACACCAAACTATCCTATGAGAACATGCTTTACAAACCATTGACCAATGGACATTGAGAACACAATGATACATATTACACCAAACTATCCTATGAGAACATGCTTTACAAATCATTGACCAATGGACATTGAGAACACAATGATACATATTACACCAAACTATCCAATGAGAACATGCTTTACAAATCATTGACCAATGAGCATTGAGAACACAATGATACATATTACACCAAACTATCCTATGAGAACATGCTTTACAAATCATTGACCAATGGACATTGAGAACACAATGATACATATTACACCAAACTATCCTATGAGAACATGCTTTACAAACCATTGACCAATGGACATTGAGAACACAATGATACATATTACACCAAACTATCCTATGAGAACATGCTTTACAAACCATTGACCAATGGACATTGAGAACACAATGATACATATTACACCAAACTATCCTATGAGAACATGCTTTACAAATCATTGACCAATGGACATTGAGAACACAATGATACATATTACACCAAACTATCCTATGAGAACATGCTTTACAAATCATTGACCAATGGACATTGAGAACACAATGATACATATTACACCAAACTATCCTATGAGAACATGCTTTACAAATCATTGACCAATGGACATTGAGAACACAATGATACATATTACACCAAACTATCCAATGAGAACATGCTTTACAAATCATTGACCAATGGACATTGAGAACACAATGATACATATTACACCAAACTATCCTATGAGAACATGCTTTACAAACCATTGACCAATGGACATTGAGAACACAATGATACATATTACACCAAACTATCCTATGAGAACATGCTTTACAAATCATTGACCAATGGACATTGAGAACACAATGATACATATTACACCAAACTATCCTATGAGAACATGCTTTACAAATCATTGACCAATGGACATTGAGAACACAATGATACATATTACACCAAACTATCCTATGAGAACATGCTTTACAAACCATTGACCAATGGACATTGAGAACACAATGATACATATTACACCAAACTATCCTATGAGAACATGCTTTACAAACCATTGACCAATGGACATTGAGAACACAATGATACATATTACACCAAACTATCCTATGAGAACATGCTTTACAAATCATTGACCAATGGACATTGAGAACACAATGATACATATTACACCAAACTATCCTATGAGAACATGCTTTACAAACCATTGACCAATGGACATTGAGAACACAATGATACATATTACACCAAACTATCCTATGAGAACATGCTTTACAAACCATTGACCAATGGACATTGAGAACACAATGATACATATTACACCAAACTATCCTATGAGAACATGCTTTACAAATCATTGACCAATGGACATTGAGAACACAATGATACATATTACACCAAACTATCCTATGAGAACATGCTTTACAAATCATTGACCAATGGACATTGAGAACACAATGATACATATTACACCAAACTATCCTATGAGAACATGCTTTACAAATCATTGACCAATGGACATTGAGAACACAATGATACATATTACACCAAACTATCCTATGAGAACATGCTTTACAAACCATTGACCAATGGACATTGAGAACACAATGATACATATTACACCAAACTATCCTATGAGAACATGCTTTACAAACCATTGACCAATGGACATTGAGAACACAATGATACATATTACACCAAACTATCCAATGAGAACATGCTTTACAAATCATTGACCAATGGACATTGAGAACACAATGATACATATTACACCAAACTATCCTATGAGAACATGCTTTACAAATCATTGACCAATGGACATTGAGAACATAATACATGATTTTCTCCACTAATTTTGAATTTCTGGTAATTTCTTTTGTCTTCATCCTTTAATTCCTCCAATGGAACACCATTAAAATTATATTTATATCTCTTTTTAAAAAACAACAACCCCTTAGTTTTACATTGATAAAAATTTGGTTCCCACGGCATCACTCTCTTGAGATTTCACGGACTATAATTGTCTATTCTGTCATTTTATGATGGATGGAATTGATATTACTTTTAAAACAATTACATATACAATTTGAATAGAATCTATAAAGGTATACATGGTGTTGAATGGTGTTGAATGACTCAATTTCAAAATAATGTTGTGAAGTTCATTATAATTTTAAGTCTTGTAAGAATCATTGCTAAGCATTTTCTTTAGATAAAACATATTTTCATGAGATTGGGTTCAGATACTTAGAGATACTCTTATCAAATGGTTACATAAAATTTCTCATGTAATGAAAACACTATTCTTTCGGCAAATAGGTTTAAGTATTTATTGAACTATCATCTTTGTACTTGGACATGTGACATATTTTGAAATGGATATATGGCCTAGGTATTGAGGCATTGAAGTGCCCTTGTCAATCAGGAAGGATATTTATACATATCAATGGTTGATAGTTCGTTCCTGTGTCAATCTACTGGGATTATATCAATGAAGGGTACTTGTGAACAATTCTTTCTAGATATCAATATCTCTACCAGTAGGCAATGTCACAAACCATCAAATGTTTACCTTTACTGACAGTTTACTAAGGTACAAAATATAACACTTTGAGCTTTCACTTTCTCTAAATCATCCAAGTTTTATCCGTATGAATAACTAGTATTCTAATAGTATGCAGTAGATGTTATTGCAAAGTTGTAAATCTCTGCATATCTTTGACTTGATTGTATACTTGCTAAGTACCCTTTTTCACTAGTTTGTTAAAATTCATTCAAGGAGTCTAGTATTCAATTATTGTACTACTCGTTATTTACGATACACAACACAACATCTGAATGTACAAGCTATGAAATGGCCTCTCAAGGTCATGAGACTTTCTCCTTGAGAACATTTAATTTCCATTTAATTTTCGTTTTATGTCCGTTTTATTAAGAGACCTTTTCACAGGGAGTCCATTATGAGTTCTGAATTTGACCTCAAATGGTCAACTACCATTAGAGAAATGGAATAAGATGTGCATGATTTTGATGGGAACTTAATTGGAGGAAAATGAAGTACTTTCTTTTAATTATATATATAAACACACACAAAGAAAATTAAATAAAGAATCATTTGATGTTTTCATTAAATATGTATTAAAGATTGCCATATGATAATAATCAATTTAAAAACCGTTTTCAAAGTAGTTTTAAAATTTGTATTATATTTAATAACTTCATCAAATCTAGAAATAAAACTACTTTGTGATACCAATTAGAATATCTTTAACCGTTAACTTTAATTTTGATATCACATCTAATAAATTTAAATAGAAAAATCGAAACAAATGGTTACAACGTTTTACTATTAGTTAAAACGTCGACAGTGCACCAGGACATGCCATGGTTTTTAATCTACAGTTGACGTACATAGTATGTATAGTTGTAGACGTCAGATACATTATCAATTGTGCGTTTTTATTGGAAAATTGGGTATTTTTTAAATCAATAAAATTGAAGTAAACTAAAATGAGAAACATGTTAAATAACTTAAATCTAATGATAAACTGTTTCAAAACTCTTCTGAAAATGAATGAATACTTGAAACTAACTGAAAACTTCGCAACTGTCAAGAGGTCATAAGCGTATACTAGATCTAGCGCTTGTAACAAATATACGAAGCTTAATTATGGACATAAGTTGGGTTAATGATTGTGAACACTTAAAATTTGGTCAGATCTTTCGAACTACGTTCTCTGGACAGATCTATAGAACTGTATAAATAGGTGGTCCAATAGCACAAGTTTACAAATGCAAGCTCAGTTTGGGGTTTTCTAAATACGTGTATACGAACATGACCAATTTTGAAATACAGATCAACCTTTATGTAGCCACACCCTTTGGGGAAACATATACTTTGTTTGCTGTACAGGGGTTGTTCCCCGGAAGGTTAAATTTATAGTTAATCGTTACTTCTGGAACAAAATGATGTTGCTTAAGAGGGGTTGCATATGTTGTTCTTTGTACAGTATGTGGGTTGCTCTGGAGAGGGTTGCCCCGTGTGTTCAATTTTACGTTTTTTAACTACCATATTTCCGAATATAACATATATTTTTCGTGATAAATATACGCACTGAATTCATTACCGGTGGAACCTGATTTCTACAAATTGTAATGAAACTCGGACGAAAGATGGTCCAACAATCGATTTTGTCTACGTATTTTTGAATGGCCCTCGTATGTCCTACAATTGTATTTAAGGAATAACACAGTCGATAAAATCCTCAATCTGTCAATCACAGTATTTAATAAAACATTTCAATATATTTTATTAGAACAGGAACTCTAGTGTACCAGGAGTGATAGTGTTTGGTATTTATGTTCATGCCTAAAAACAATAAGGGTTCATGTCATGTGACAGTCAACCTCCGTTTGTTAATACCTAGAACGTGCTTTCTGCTACATTAAGATATTGCAAAAATCTTTTCATTTCTAATACCACCGAACTTTTATCTTGCCGTATTAGCATTATTACCATGTGTAAGGTTACAGGGTGTCCCCTAAAGTATGGATGTGCAAGCGTATAAATCCTTTTATAAAATGTGATTAGTGTACGTTCCCTGTCAAAATAACTTGTGATTTATTGTTTGCGGTTGATGAAGTTCAGTGGCAAGTAGCAATCAACAACCATCAAATAATCACTGAATATTCCGCGAAAATAAAAGTCAAATAGACATCCATATTATATCTGATTCTATTATATCCAGATTTGGTACTCTGATTGCCTGAATATTGCTTTAATATTGTTATAAACTCTCGCCAATTCTTTGATGTGCGGATTAAACTGTCGTAGTTATACCAATGAATGCACCCAGCGATGTTTAACCTTTGTGTAGAGGAGCGCAACTCGACAATTCATAGGCAGAACGCGCTGCAATTTCTTGTAGACATATGCTTATATCGTCAAATTCAACATAGTTCGCGAAATATATTATGAATCCTGAGAAGAGGTTCGGACAGAAAGCTCCTCTATTGTATGTCTTAGGTCACTTTTAAGCGACAGCACACAATGCATGAGGATGAGTCGAGTCGATGGTGTATTTCTAGAAAGATTTTAGTGACTTCAAGGTTCTAACCCCATCGACAACAATTATATTCGCATTGAAATCGAAACGTCTAAATTGAGCACATGTGAAACCCCAGTTTTCAATTATAATTCTTTAGGAAACCTTCTTTGGGAGCATTGAATATCAAATATTTAAATGTACCATGTTAAATGTGTTGTTCATTGTCTGGTTGGATCCATTGAGCAGTCATTAAAGTTAGTCCGGTGTCCCTGGGAATGAGCTTTGTGCAATCATTTTGGTTGGAACTGTGTAATTTATGGTTATGGACTGGGAGGCGATGCATTCTAACAGAAAACAATTAAATGTTTGGTGGCATTGAAAGTTTGAAGTCCATTGCATTTTGAATTTAAATAATTGAAGTGCAGCTCGAAAACGTAGGGTGATTTGAAGAGTGTTAATTAATTAGAAAATTAAGAAAGCGGTCATATTGTTAGCGTTGTCATAGTAACCAAGTGCTTCCAACTGATGAAGGACGGTAATTGCCTCTCTCCTGGAATTAGAGAACTCAAGTTGATGAGTGGTTAATGGATGCTATTGATTAGTTTGTTGCAGGATTAATTTACCTTCCATTGATATATATCCCTCATCGTATGCATGATAAATGACCAACCCTCATTTCTCTCTTGGAATATTATTACAAATGAATGAAGTACAAGATTTATAGGTCTACGGGCCAATTGGTGTGAGGCATCCGTATGAATACTGGTATATTATACATAAGGTTGTAAGTGTAACCATCATACATGGCCGAAAAGATATGAAAACAATCGGACAGGGAAGGCAGCACATCACACAAAAAAGAAACGTACACAAACACAAAAAGGACGCGCATACAGTTATAGTCGATTCAATAAGTAATACTAATGAGGAAACTATCCCATTCGAAAGAATAGCGACAAATACCTTTAACCCAGGTATACTCAGTTAAACCGAGATTAACATAGTTTACCTGCTGGACGATAGTATATTTGAAACCGTTCTCATTTGACATTGAAAGGTCTGTACATGTAGATCAATATGGAATACAAATGCTGTAATGTTAGTGACCATTGTTTACTTGCTTTTATGGTTTATGTGTTTGTATATGACATAAACAGTGAATTTGATCATAAAGTCGTAAATAACATATACCATAATGACCTTTGTTAATGTGAGGAAGTCAATCAGTATTTCAAAATCAAATCGTTTCTGATAGATAAATACACCCTACACAATTCTACTTTCAACGTATATTGCGCAAGATATCGCAAATTACACCGATCCATTGTCATTGCGCATATTATCTTGTCGGATCTGTTTAAAATGGAAGTGCATTATTACGACAGTAATTCTCCATGTCGTATTATCAATAATTCTCTTAAATATTTTTTTTATTTCGAGCTGAATACAGACTTTGATTTCACTGTGTCTTCCCTAATTGCCACGTGTCTCGTTTCGTCCTATTTTCATTAATTAAGATGTCAAGACGAATCTTGGATTTGTTAAGTCACTTGTCTCTCGACAAAATTGCATGCAGAGAGTCGCTTAACAGCAGTTGCAAAACAAAGTCACTTTAAGCGTGCAAAAGAATGTAATACCCCGGTTCTATTATTCTATTTTTAAAGGTGGCCACAACTCCGTAGCTTCCGATATGCGCCCCAAAGACGTTTCTAAAATTACCTGGAAATCATTTCTGTCTGAATAATGAATATACGTGGGGTGTTCCACAATTAATAAGACTTTTTTCATAGCAGCAAGGCAAATCAGAAATTAAGAAAACTACTTGTACATAATTAAATTTTGATCTTTCACTGACAAACATGCGAAAAATCAAAGAAATTGAATGAAAAATAAGAAATATATAAAACATTAAATATGCTATGTATTAAGGAGGCGGGTCGCACCGTGACGTTATTATGACGTCGCATTTCAAGCACAGTATTTTAATATAAAGAAACATTTAATACTTTTATTTATAGTCATCCTGACTTTCTAAACAGATCTAATAACACTGTCCTGATTGTTTAAATGTGTTTCCGTAACCCTGTTCACAAAAATGTCTTTCAATGATATTAGAAATTGCTCAAACCTTGGAGCGTCTATCGGGGTACAATCCTTGCTATTAACGTCAACTTAATTTTCAATGACCCCACCTGCGCTTATTTGTAAGTTTATAAATCAGCGATCTGTAAACAATTTGAGCCAACAGAACACAAGTGGCTGCTTAATGCCACTACATTACATGCATTTCATTATTTCATTGGTTAGCATTGTTTGTTTTTCAAATGTATGTCATTATTTGACAATCGCGCGGTTTCTCTTTATTGGCGTCGACGTCATTTTCATCCATGACGCGCTTAGATACATACCCATGATTACTGACTTATGGTAAAAAACACAGACTGATTTCTTCGAAAGTTTGCATGCGCATGTCAAAGTCATCCACGTAATGACATACACTTAGGTGTTAATATTTATCAAGTGGTTATTGAGATATTCACATTTTTAATTAGGATAGTATAGACAAATAATAGTGTGACCCGCCTTGGCGTTACATGGTTTCTATGACAACGCTTTGTATGGGCATCGTCAGCAACAACGCATTTATGTTGCTACCAGTATATAGAGCATACATTGCTTAGCATATGAGACAATTTTCATTAAAATGTAAGCATTTAGTAAAATGTTATGAGAAAAGTCCTATTATTTCTGGAACACCCCTCGTACGTATATATTTCGAACTGTTCAAGTGTTCGATCGTGGTCAAAGTATAAAATCCTTTATGGAAGTGGGATTGTAGCACAAGCCGGGAACACATGCTGGAAACAGTTTTATTTCTCAGAATCGATACAATTATATGATTATTTCATTGGATGATCAATCCTAACATGACATATAATACACACATACTAGTGAAATAAAAGTTGGTTCTGGGAATGTAATACATCATATTGGAACTAACATTATCTGGCTTTTATGCCATCTTGACATGGGGAAAAGATTTACATAAAAACATGCAAATCTTTGTTGAAATATTCTTAAATTGATTCCAAAGTAAGAAAGTACATGTAGGGAAAATGGGCTAACTTTCTATGAAAGTCTTCATTGAGCTATTTGCGTAGTTTGACATAACACTAATTGTCTTTGAGGAGCAAAGCTGCCTTTGCCGTCTTGGAAGTCTCTTTAATGCTGTTTTTTTTCTTTATAATTTCTTGTTACTGACAAGTTGTAATTGGGGGAAAAGACTGCTGTATAATTGTACAGGCAAGTTGTTTCTCGTGATGAAATATCTTGGATACTGTACTGTCATGCACACTGAAGGATATGTTCGTTGTGTGTGATGTGGTAATCCCTGTGCGATTACAACCATGTCAGTAGAGGTGTCACCCACTAACTCCTGGAAACAGAAAAAAGAAGCATCATGTTCGGGTTATTTTTGCTAGTCTACAAAATTATTCACTGAATATATTACATGTGAAAAATATATAACTGTCCAAGTAAACTTTCATTTAAGCAGCAAGTAGTTGGCCGTAAATTAAACTAGAACCATCACTGTCGTGATCAGGGCCCTGTCGTTATCATTGTCAATAAGTATTGCAAGTTTTATTTGAATATCTTGAAAAGTTTTTGAACTATGGCCAATGTTAAAGTTTTGAAGTCGAAAAAGGGGCACAAGCCAAAATTTATTAAAGCTAGACTTGTTGCCCTTTGCTACACATGTGCGTATTGTCACTGTCAATATGTATAGCAGGTTTCATTTGAATATCTGTAACGGTTTTGAAGTAATGTAGAAAAAAAGATGAAAAATGAAGAAAATTGTAATTTTACAAAGGGCCATAATTCTTACAATATTGTAGCTGGAGTAACATAACTTGGCATACAATAGTGTATTGTTGCTGTGACCTTATGTTTAAAGTTTGAAGTCGATACCTTTAACGGTTTGCAAGTTATTAAGAAAAAACATGAAAAATGTGGACGGACAGACGGACGGACACCCCCACGATCGCTACCTTAGGTGGTCATTCCATTGTTTAAGATCAAAGGAACGACCACTTAAAGGACAAAAGAATTAAGTGGTCACGGAATGAATTGAATAGATTTCTATTGTGTTAGGCCACACCTCCGACCACCTAAGGTAGCTTTCGTGTGTGCGGACGGACGGGGTGATTACTATAGGGCAGCTGCAAAAAATTTGCAGGGCCCTAATTAACACTTATTCATGTGGTCACGATTGCAAGAATCGCTAATTTGGATTTACTAAGACATGATGTGGCTAATTTGGGTGACCACTAACAACATTAAGGTTTTATTTTGAAAACAGATGTCAATGGTTTGACAAATTCTCAACCACTTTGCAATGAACACACCTGTAGGTTACTAGTACCTAGCTGTCACAACCATAAGAACAGTTTGTTTCTACCCTACTCTCGCCTTAATGTTACTAGTAACTTACGCAACCATTAGAACATTTTGTTTCTACCTGATACTATTCATATTGTCACCCACAATTTACTCAAATATGTACACTTTCGTTTTTCTTTTGCAATGAATGTTTCTTTAAAATATTTTCATAAATTGTTCAAGGAAACTACCGGTACTACTATTGCTAGTATCAACGATAAGTAAATCAATGGTATTGCTTTCTGTGCTTCCTACTGTTGAGCACTAGTATTGGAAACATCTGGGCATGTCTTACATAACGACATACGAGAAGAATTGCCAGTGTTCGTACTGTCCTCGAGAGGATTCTCATTTTATATGACATCGGGAAGAGTGACAGTATAGTTTCAGATTTGTCACATTACGGCACCGGTCAGATAAGAGGCATATCACATTGTGCACATCGTCAATGTGACCAAACCTTATTTAGCCAGACGTCTGGAGGATTTCTTTTTGTTTCTGACCGCTCATGTTGACTAATTCAGCTGTATATTAAATATAGTGATTGCCCTAGAGAATATCTGAATTATCAGTTGACCAGTCTTTCACCCTCAATACTCCCTTAAGCATTTTTGTAAAACTGAGCTTTTATTATTTGCCATGACGATGACAATGTTCTATTCCTATACACTGCATGTTTAATTCATATGTGTGAAATCCAGTTAATAATTGACGAGCAACTTTCAGTGTTCTTGTTCGAGATGTAACTTAAAGATTACAGGGGCGACGAATATGACCAGCCATACGTTAAATGGAAGCCATTAAGAGGTCCATTACGTGCGATGTTTCATTGAACGTACGTGCTAGTCGTACACCGTTTCTGTTTGCACTGTAACCCGATCTTCTTTAGTCAGTTACATTTTTGTAATCCAATACCGCAGCTTCTAAGTGAAACTCCACTATATAACGCATTTTGAAACAACGGCTACTTTAAAACATTCAATTGTTACGCTCACGTTAAGTAATTGACATTTGTATTGAACGTAATGGGTTGTCGGGACAAAACCCTTTACATAACAAATTGTCCTTGTTCCATTAAAGCACATTTAGTATGGACATTAGTATTATCAGCGAAAGACAATACGTAATTGATGTTTTTTCATCTCTGAACAATATGGATTTATAGATGTGACAAAGGTGGGTGTCGGATATTTGAACAGCATTTTCTTCGAGCAATCACAGGCATGCAATACATCATTTCGTATTCAGTTAGCAGCTTTATAAAGTACATGCAGATATAATTGAAGGTGTATCAAAGCTCAATGGTGATGTTGGTATAGACTCCAGCCATGTTACCGAATATTACATACATTCTGAATATAATCCAATTACAGATTCAAGTGTTCAATTGGTCAAAATGGAAAAGTCATTGATACATTGTTAAAGTCATTATCAATGTTTGTTTTCGACAAAATTTATCATAGAAAATCTCATTTGTAAAAACGTGCGTTGACCATACAATTGCCAAGGGCGTTTGAGATAAACTTCACGACTATCGAAATATATTATTATTATTATTGTGTGATTTTGGTAAATTCACACATTCATATCAGATTTGATGATTGCTATGGCCAAAGGGGTTTTAAGGGCCTAGCTATCAAAGGTACACCGAGGACATTAAATTTTACCCGTCTTGATTGTAATGTTAGATACAACGTGTTATACTGATGTCTGCATTTATTCTGACGTTTATTACATTTCAACTAGTCTGCAATGAAACCTGACCAGTTTAAATTAAGGGACCAAGTCCTGTGTATGCTTGGCTCTGTCTTCTAGCAGAAGTCCAAGATATGGTAGGAAATGTCATCCGCAAATGACACCAATCGCGCCTAATAAGCACACAGGCCAGTCAACATTGTTCACTGCACCAAACACTTTGTCATGCGATGCATGCTTTGGGACTGTACATTAGCCCTGATGCACCATTCATATTGAAACCCTCTTATCGTTTCATATGACCACAATTACATGATTGATAGTAAACCTTCCACGTCTTACTTCCGTATTGACACAGATATAATTCCCACTTCTCAGAACACCATACATGTTAAATGATTTGGCTCTTCTTCGTCACCACATTCTCATAGCGCTATAATTGGTGTTCATACGCCTTTCCTTATCATGTTGTATACACTATTCTCCTATGTATCGATCTTCATTGGCCATCTGGTCTAACTGTCCAAATAAACTTAGCATGCTATACCAGGGAAATAAACTATACTAAGTGTTTAATAAGTAATGCTAACACTAACCAATATTAGGTCTGAACTTAGTTGCGTTATTTTACTCACTTATTCGTACTCCTATTCGTAAAGCCGAGCATAGCCTTTATTTGCTTTATTTCTACTGAAATATGAATTGCATATATGTGTGCCTCCACCCAGATTTGAGCCCGGATCGCCAGATTAGATGGCAAAGTGCACTAACCACTGAGCTACGGAGGCACACAAAACATGTGTTTGGTGGTTATTTCCTTTTCATATACTTCGACTCATAAGGCTGACATCAGCTTTCTCCAGTTTGTTTAGTCCCTATTTTTCAGATTCCTTTCAAACAGAAGCTGGTCTAATAATGTTCAATGTTCATTTGATAAAATTCCTGTTCAAATTGAGTCCCATCTTTTTCAAATCTTCATTCATCTTTCTCCTCGTTTCTCTTATTTTACCCATCTTTACTTTAAATCATGCTAACAAACGGTGGTAAAACGTTGCCGTTATGTTATATTACACAATCTACTACACGTACATTGTTTGATTGATTTGGAAAGAAAAATGTGTTTCAGTAATTCAACCTGAAGATGTTGTATGTAGATATGGAACACGTTACAAGAGTGGCTTAATCTCACCAGTCCATCTTATCCCCCGATCACCTAACGCTTTACGTGGCCAACTCAACCCTTCCGCAATAAATGTTTAATCTTTCATCGATGTGTCATACTTCTGTCGGATCTACAGAACTGTAATGAGATGTATCCGTTATGTCAATGCCTTCTTTTGTTTTAGCCCTGTCAGAACTTTACCGTATCAGATTTTAAGTAACGTTTTGTGTTTAGGCTCTCCAGTCTGTCAACTTTGTTTATTTTT
Organism: Spisula subtruncata; assembly: GCA_963678985.1. Taxonomy (NCBI): domain Eukaryota; kingdom Metazoa; phylum Mollusca; class Bivalvia; order Venerida; family Mactridae; genus Spisula; species Spisula subtruncata. The sequence goes on from OY787660.1 coordinate 49,970,008, forward strand.
TCACAGATGATTAAGTTGCTTCAGTCAAAATTTTAAAATTTAGGTCATTATCGTTGTTTGAAGTTGAGTGGCTAAATTTGTCAATGTCTCATTTTTGTAATGATTTTTGAAGTGTTGAAATATATATGTACTTTTGGTAGACAAGTCAATTTTTTTATAATTTGTGTTCAATTTAGGAATTACAAAAGCCAAGGTAACGTTACTTCGTATTACTGAAATAAAAATTTTTTTTGACGTCTATGACATTTTTTTTATTCATGCCATATTTTATACCATGCGTTTGAGCAAGAAATTGCCTTGTTGATACCATTGTATGATAGTCTCTTCTAACTTTATCTTATAAAGATTATAAAACAAACTAGCATCAATGCATTCATCTTTGAAATTGGAATTGAGAAATATATAATATTTTACTAAGTAAGCTGAATTTTCTCAATTAAGAAATTGCTCTTACATGCTTATAATTATATGTGTTAATAGTAAGGTACAAACCAAAGCCACACAGCAACGGCGGCAGCGCCTAGCCACACACGCAAGAGTCAGACATAGTACAAGCCATCCACATCCCCCAAAAAGTTTGACATACTTACTTTGTTCTATTTGAACTATAAATTGTATACAGGTACGAGGTGTGATAGTTAACAAATACACAGACAAACGCTCTGAAATCTTGGGGTTTGTGACCAATACTGCTGAAAATTTGTCAGATCATGGGTCCACGTATTACACATACAAACTTATAAATGTCAAATATGGATGAAAGCGTGTTGCTTGAAAGATCGACCTGACCTCCCAATGGAAAATCATACACAGTGTGTTCTCGTGCAATAGCTAAAGCACACGTATGCCAGTACCATAGATACAGAGTAAACAGACAATTATTTCATAATGTCTCTGAGATAATTAATGAATAATTGATGATAAACCTATTTATCTGTTTAAGATCTACATATCCATAGCGTTAGTGATGCTCCATGGAAAGCCCTTGAGATTCTAAACGTTAATGATACATTTAAAACGGTGTATTAGCTGCATATATAAATTTACGAAAGCAGAACTGTCCACAACTTAGCATGTCATTTCATGAAAGCAATAGAGTTGCTTTAAACAATTTAGCATATAATTGTACGAGCTTCACCAAAGCGAAATTAACTTAGCATAAAATTTACAAAAGCACAACTGCTAAACTTATTAGCTTAACTTACATGGGAACACTGTTGATATAAACTTTTGCATTAAACCTAATAAATACAAAGATGTTGATATGAGTAACTGAGCACAATTAGAACGGCATGAAAGCAAATGTGTTGGTATGGATATCTTGGCAGAAAACGTTACGAATGCAATGCTGACTCAGTATGCAAAGCTGTTAATATGAACAAATGTTCATACAAAGTCTGGCGAAAATCCCCAAAATAATCAAAATGATTACCCATAAAAAGACGAATAACTGTATCAAACTACCGGACAAATAAAATCACAGAACATGGGTGTGCCAAACTTGGGATATACGTGTATGTGTATGAGTGTTATCTACATTCTGTTGACCGCTTATCAGTCACGTTCAAACATGGAATGTTTATAAAGTTATATGTTCTTGTAAGCAATTGCACACGTTTTTCTTGATGTAGTAGTTTACAAATGACCCTCGTATTACTAAAGATAGCTAAACTTGTATTGCAACTTGATTAATTAATGGGTTTGAATACTAACAACACTTTTTATAAATTTTATTATTAAAAAATAGCTGAATGTTATTTGTATGAAACAGTTTTAATATGATGAATCTAGTGAAGATTCACAGTGAAAAGTTTCATCAAGTTTGCTGCTCTACTGAACATTGATCAATTGGCTTGTGGAACATATATTTAAAAAGCTGGAATGTCTATAGTCCAAGCCCTTTGACGATGGTCATTTCATTTCATAAAAGATGAACTTCAGTATCAATAAAACATCATTTAGTTATGGTATGCAGAACTAGAATGTCTACTACTCATAGTAAACCAGAAGTTACTGTATAAACCCCACTATATAACGAGGCAGATCATGGGGAGGCCAATAAAAGTTTGGGATATTTTTCTTTGTTTCTGTTCTATACGTTTATGTCATAAGGTTAAAAGTAGTGGTGTCAAATCGAACTAAGATTAAATTAAGGTACATGACATAAGTGCATGAGAAGTCAGTTTCGTGATTTGTTCGGCTGGGTGGGGATACCATTTGTTATAGGTGAAAACACTGCAATGTGTCTCAACTGAAGGTGTATTTATACAAAATTTCACTAAGTAAATATTGACAGGAAAGCAGATTATCGTTTAATCTGACAAATTATCCCCTGTTTGTAATTAATACCACACAAACTCCAGCATCACCAAGATTGTGCTAATTTATCAGAGAGAATTAAAGTTGGGGGTTTTGAAACTGTTAAAATATTGGCTGATAATTACGTGATAAAATGAATGCAAAGGCCTAAGAAATTATATCACAAAACAATGTCATGAGTTTAGACATCCCTGTTTGTTTCTCAGTCTATTCACTGTAAACAATGTTTTATAGAGGATAGTGAAAACTACTAGTAAGTCTTAAGGGATGTGAAAACTGTATTTTGTGGTATAATTTCTTAGGCCTGTGAATAAAAGCTATAAACATATTTGGTTCATGCGATCATTTAAAGAGTCCAGACACAATTGCCTTCCCATTGTATTCATGTACCGTACCCTGGGTATAATTCAATGTAGCCAATTAACTGTGAGTCAACCCGTGGTGTGTTGAATTATTAAAAGGATTGGAGCCTGTCTTCTTATCTGCAGGAATTCATCTCAAGGAAAAACTTCCACTAACATGGGTTAAGATTTTCCCGGTTTTTTTAACAAAGAACTAATGTAGCTAATTGTGACCTTGTGTATGAAATCTGGCATATCGAAAAATCCCACAAAGCATTGTAAAAAATACAATAAAATGCATGGCAATAAATGTCATTGTATGTGGAGTGGGCACACAATTAATCCAAAGGTACTGTAGCACCCAATTAACTTTAATTGATTATAAAAATATGTTCATGCCGAATTTGGAATGTTTTGAAAATGCCTGATTTCGAAGACTCGCCAATTAAAATTAAAATAATTTGATATTTTTACGTGCTATGAAAGTTGTTCACTAAGAGTCAGCATGCTATGTTCTTTGTACACCAAATGACCTTAAAAGGAAACCCAATGTCTTTACAAGGAAATATGTCAGATTAAGGAATCTCGAACAATATTCTTTTATCATAATGTCTACAATTGAATCCCAAATAATAGATATCTACGTACGTACGTATGTCTGATATTCGATTTATCAGTTCCTTACACGATGGGTGGCTCCACACTGCCAGCTGTCAACCATCTATAATTAGTCGTCTGCTGTCAAACGATTTTGTCCAATTTTGTCGTCTGCAACAATAGAGCTGACTGTCACACCTGTGTATTACCTGTGTGCTTCAGATAAAATCAATAACACGCCTGTTATGTTCAAATAACAGACTGGATTCACTTTCAGTCTCATCAACCTTACGGGGAACCAATAATTTAGTGTTAAATATTAAACCAGTCTACGCGAATATATCTCTACTCACTCATGGGCGTTGGTTTTCGACTTTTGGAATAAACAGCTTTAATAACATCGCGCTCTACCAGAAGTGACATTTAAATGAAATTATTTTTCTTTGGATTGGTAGAATTCTGTGATTCTGTCGCTGAGCAGTTTGGAAATATTTAACCATGGTTACAAGATAAATTGGTGGAATATATATACCTGATGCATTGATACTTTATTTAGTAAGTGTTCTTTTGTTGCTTCTGAATAAAAGCTATTTTATGTGTCAGAAAAAATGTTATTTGATATCAATTTACATGTCAATTAATAACATACATTACATATATAATTTTCGATTATAAATATTCGTGAACATGCACATACTAAATGGGACACCTACTTTTCTTCTACATTGTAAATAATTGTTCGTGTAATTGTTTTAATGGACCATCTTCATTTGTTCTGCAGTTTATTATCTGAACGAAATTCTTTAGACAAAAATCAACTATACAACTATTCAGTACTGATCCTCAAATTTTGTTTATTAATCCTTTTTAAATAATCAACAAATACGTTTCTATAGAAGGCGAACATTCTGATGATTCACTATTCAACTTTCATATTCAATTGAAAAGATAAATTTTTGTTTTATGTTTTGATTCAATCATTAAATTGAAATATCACATTTTTCTTAATTGAATAATGACAAAATTTATATGATACATGTCATATAATTATGTATGATATAGCCTATTTTGATAACAGTCAAAAGTTATTTAAATATATCACTTGGCTCACAGGGACTCAAATAAATGAGAACCTGTAATACGTGATATTCTTTATTTTATTTTTTATAGAAAAATCTAGTAGGTATAGTTGGAATGTAAGAATGAGAAATTTTAAAGCAATTATTTTGGCAAAGCCTCATGGATGATACATGACATTTCAATTACTGATCAGTCTATATTATGTATTTACATGAAATTAGCATCATTATAGTTTGTAATTATTCCTGTTATGATATGTCATTAGGTTGTGCCAAAATTGTCACTTTTATGTACAGTATGTGCCAAAAAGTGGCACACTCATGTATAGGTTGTGCCAAAAATTGTCACACTCGTGTACAGGCTGTGTCAAAAGTTGTCACACTTATGTATAAGACGTGCCAAAAGTTGCCACACAGTTATCATAATGCCATATACTCATTTCGGTTTTGTATGCCTGCATGTGTTATCAGCTACCACCTACGTTTCGAAGTCCTTTATAAAGTTTCAAATATCAAAAATTCTACTTGACAACTGATGAATATGTTGCTAACGGTTACCTGATAGTTTCTAACGGTATATCTGATATGTCTGATCTACTATGAGATCGTGACTATAGATGATGGTTGCCTCCTCACTATAGATACACAGGTGTTCGAGATGAATAATGTATCATATTCACACCTTGCTCTATCTACAATCAATAGAATAACGAGAAATATCTAGGCAAGGTTTTCAATGAGTTACCTATTGATCAGCCTTTTCATGTAGAAAAACAAAGTCACCGTATATACATGAAGATTGTACTATTATATTTTTTATTTTAGTTGCCATGGTTATAACTCAGTTACTTATTTTAGTGATTTTTTGTTTCTTGACAATTTCCAGCCATTCATTTAGAAAAACAAATGTTTACATGAAGATTGTACTATTATATATCTTTTTGGTTGTCATGGTTATTTCAGTGATTCTTTTTTTCTTGACAATTTCTAGGCATTCATGAAGAAATACATATTTTAGAAATACATGAAGGTGATACTATTATATTTTTATTTTGGTTGTCATGGTTATTTAAGTGAATATTCTTTTCTCAGGAATTATCACCACTCCATTTAGAAAAGCATACATAATGAACACGTACATGAAGCTGATACCTATTATATTTTTATTTGGGTTGTCATGGTTATTTAAGTGAATATTCTTTTCTCAGGAATTATCACCACTCCATTTAGAAAAGCGTACATCACACACGTACATAAAGCTGATACTATTATATTTTTATTTTGGTTGCCATGTATGCATAGTTATTTTGTATGTGATTATTATTATATCAAACAGGTGACAATGTGGGATTAACATTGTTCGCTAAATGATGATCATTATAAAGCCTACAATTGTTTCTGGTTATATAGCACCTTATTGATAGCTGGAGTCCTGCAAAATTAGTTCTGTTGTGTGATTTATCGCATTGATAAGAAAGAAACAGAAAAAAACAACAGAAAATGACTGTCCATTCTTTATTACTCTTAAAAGTAACATTATTAGAAAATATCTGAATATCTACTGGTATCATTTACAAGTTCATTATAAGGACAGTCTGCTTGCTGTGGACAACTTGAGTTAACTATTTATAAGTATAGTGCAGAGAATTTGACATGATCCTCAACCTTTAGTTAGCAATATTTATCCGCTAATATTTTGTCTATTTTTATTCCCGATTGTAAATTGCTATCATAAACAGGACTCATAAAGACACTCAATGTGTAATGCAACACAAATCAAAAGGACCGATATTGCACAAATTGCTTGCGGAAATTTATGTATTAAACAAAAGAACATTGTAATATATTCATTTTCATTTAGGGCAGGACTCAGGATCAGTCAAATTCTCCCACTTTACCAGATCTACAAAAATGTATGTCAGAAATCAAAGGAAACTATAAGAACACCTGTTGCCAGTGTTGTGGCCAAGTAAATTAGTCATCCATTATTGTCGAAAAAAAAGAGTAATACTTACAGTGCTTTAAAAGTCAAATGAGAACTTTTATAAATATACTATGATACTTTAGTCTGGCAGGTAAACAAAAGGGCAGGTAAACTATGTTGACCTAGGTTTGACGGGGTATACGAACCTGAGTTAACGGTAATCCTCGCTATTCTTTCTAATGCGACAATACCATCATTTATTTAGTAATACTAATTGAATGGACTGTAGTAGATACATTATACTTATATTTCTTTGAAACTGATGTCCCTGTCACTGACCTCTGCTGTATTAAAACTTCAACTATTGTTTCAGTGACATTGATAAAGAGAGGGTAGATTCTGATTACATTGTAGGCCATTTTTTTGTTATAGGATATGTAGAGTCATCTACTATAAATCGGTATACAGTCACTAAATACCCGGTAACTGGTTTTGAGTTTTGGGAACATGATGTTGTCACCTTGACAGGATGCTGTCATACACTTGTTAATTGACATTACGCCAGTTGTCAATCAATACCTTTTAAATGAATTAAAATGGTAAATTAAAATCACATGGTCAAATTGATTAACTTAAAAACCTTTGCCAAGCAGCCTTCGACAAACAACCAGGAGGAGCGATCTTCGTCTCTGGTGTAATGTCAATTACATGCAGAGGTTGGACAGTGATAACTAAAAACATGAAACCAAATTTAAATATGACTTTAAACAGGCCACCAAAAACACAGGTGACAGTATCAGTGTTTAATCCGCAAACGATTAAAAAATAAAAAATATAAATAAGATTCCACCACTGAGCTTATATACTATCAAGATAGTGTATATAAGCTCAGTGCCGGATTTTTTTCATATTTTTTTCTCTTTTTTTTCCAAACACTGATACTGCCACCTATGACCAAAAAGGGGTATCATGAGTACTTTATGCCAATGATAGTTTACTAAATAAGAATTATAAATACATAGAGTGCTATAGTCGATTCAATAAGTAATACTAATGAGGGACCTATCTCGAAGTAATTGCATGTTTAACCGTTAACTTAAGTATACATAGTAACACTAGATATAACTTGACCAGATTTAGTAGGCACTCATTAAACTTCGGAAGCGTGTATTATTTTCCGTTAGCGTAGTCGGTACTTATCGGAAATATGTGGGTTTTTTTGCACCGACTTTGTCCGAAATATGCACGGAGTATGTCCGGAGTGCCTACTAAATCTGGTCAAGCTATACACATAGTTTACCCGACAGACGCTCCATATTTACTATCCATTCTCGTTTAATTTTGAAACTACTGTACCGTCGCTGCAAATTCTAATGTACAATCCCACCTCAAAGGACTGGGTTTAATACAAAACATTGTTGCAATTGATGCAAAACAAATTCTATACTCTGCTCACTGATGACAGATTTTGAAAACATATCTGAGAATGAATGAATCCCATCTTGGGTGAATTAAGGGAAAACAAAGGAGATAGATGGGTTTTAGTTTTCTCTGTAAATTGGTTCTGTAATAGCTTGTAAAATATCACATTAACTTTCTTGTCGAAAATCAGAATTTCAGAATTTCAGAAACAAAAATGTGATAAAGTGTTTCAATTTATTCTGCAATGGAAACATTGACGAGTATGAAATGTTGCACTTTAAAGTGGTAACACTATACATGAACCTTTTGCTGAAGAACTTCACAAGATGAAATAGAATAGGGCTTCTACTGATGGGAAACACTGAAGCTGGATAATGAAGAAATATTTCTAAGAAAAAGTGAGAGAGAGAGAGAGAGAGAGCAACAGTTCATTTTGTGTGTTACTGAAAAAGCCATTCTTTTCAAACAGTTTTAATGTGTCTGCCAGTCTGGATTATAAACAACAATGATGAGAATAGAAGACTTTGAAGGATATGCAACAGTCATAAAAATACCACTGACTCAGTATTAATTAATTCAAGTCCACATAGCTCATTTCATTTTTTGTAAGTTCAGTATACTGACTTGTTGTTCAGATTAATCTAATAATCCTACAAAAATTTGAATGCATGTTGATTGCTTATTGTCATGCCAATGATGATAGATTCTCACACAGCTTATGGATATAACACAGGGAGATCTGTGATGATTATCAGCATGTATTGTTATACAGTTTATCATGCCAATACAGCAATCATGTTCTCCCTCTGTAAGGTCAGATTCGCTAATAATTATCACATTTTTCATGTCGGGAATTAATCAGTTGCGCATGTTTTTGACATGCGTTAATTTTCCAATTTGAGTTGGCTGAACTTGACGATCACTCTTTCAGGAGTTGGACTTTCAGCTTGACTTATTAATAAAAGTTGAATTTTTGTCGGTCCGAATCTGGTATTACTTGTAACGAAGGGACTGTCCTAAAATCTAAAATTTAGTTATACTAAATAAAGATTATAGATTCATGCTTAAAGAAAGTTTGGTGTTGCAAGTTCTAAAGTATAGTCGTCTTTATTTTCCATTATAAATATAACTTTAATAGACATTTCGTTTGTTTGTTTACTTATTCTGTTTTCTTGCATTTGAATTCAACTTTTATTCATGTAGAGTTAAATTGACTTTTGTTGCAAAATTTTAAGCATGGCATACAAAAATTATCTGAAGCACAAAAAATGGGAAGCAAACCTGTATTGTGTGGGCTACAAATCCAATCCTTTTTTGTGCTTGATTTGTATTTTGTTTTCTTTTTGACTTAGTTAATCAAGACTTAACTGTTAATACGTGTTAATAGATCTATATTAGTTATGCATCAATTTGTTGGTTTTTTTTGTCCATGCATCAATGACAACAGCTGGTGCTTTGTATGGTGACTGAATGTGACTGCACTAAACAACATCATTTTATGTTGCTGTAACCACGGTGATCATTAAATATGAAAATATATACTATATTTGATGTGAAAAATCAAACAGGAAAATTCTCTGATCACGTTTTAATAAATAAGAACAAAACTGGATCCATTTAGATGGTATTGACTAAATATTTAGCGAGGTCATGGAAACGCTTTAACATTGTCTGGCTTGTGATAATTAAGCCATTTGTCTATGATGTTTCCATTAAGTCCTAAAATTGGTAAATTATGTGTACAGTAGATCTTTCATGTTTTCTGCTCTTAGATGATCGTGTTAGGACCTAGGTTTTTCTCAAACTGCAAACCATAATTGCTGAAATATTTACATGCCTTGATATATTAATTGAGACAAATAACGATGTCACATGGTTTCGGAACATTTCATGATTAATTTGTCTGTGTAGAATGGCTGTTAACTCATTAATTAGAACTCGAGTCAATTTGTAGAAAGGCGTATGACGTATCCACCTCATTCATTTTCATTCTCATAGATAAAATGTCTTACATTTCACAAAATTAGAAAATCAATATCAATTCTGTAGTTTTCTGATACATATCAACATTTATATATTTTTTTTTGGGGAAAAACTTGGTAATAAATCATAATTTACTCAATGAACATTCAGTGGAGTTAAAAGTTCTCTCAGTATTACGGTATTTATCTCTTTTAGTTTCGGAAACCTAAGAATCATCAACTTTGTCTTGTTCGCGTTCCCGGAGAAACCAATGCATGGAAATATTATCAGAAACGTTTTGTCTAGAGTGTTACCAGAGGTTTTTTTTGGTCAGTATATAATATTGTCCGAAATTGGTGTCCATTTGACTCAGACTCGTGCCTCTTCTCTCTAATTAAAGGGTTACAGTATTTTGTAGCACAGTTGTTGTTTAATAAAACTAGTGAAAAAAATAATTTTGTTTAACAAGTTCTCTTTATTTTGATTTTAGTGACATTTCATGTCATATATCGTTAATTTCTTGTTTTGACTTTTTTATGACAAAACCACATATTTTGGAAATCAGTGTGAGATATGGAAACTAATTAAGTTGAAAGTTTAATTTGGTACTTCTATCATTAAAACAATTAAAGTTCAATAAAGTTTGAACAAGTGATTTATTGAATTACCAACTTAATACTCATTTGCTGCTCTCAACTCTCAGTATTTGATAGAGAATAAACACTTGAAGTATGAACTTAACATATCCTTCGTCATAAAAATATAATTTAAGTGATATTTACTGAAATAAAAGGGTTATTAATGGATATATTTATAATCGTATCAATTCACTCTTTTTGAATGTTATCTGACAAAGGAATAAAGGATGAAAGTAGCGCTGTGCTATCAGAGATTTATTGACCATTAAATTGAAAGCTTCGGTACTTTATAAAATTAGATAAACTTTCAGGTTTTACTGGTACTTAATATGTGTGTACCAGGGCCCTGTTCACTGTATGGGTCATTTGTAACGTTTATGAAATGGAAAGTAGATTTACCTCTCCAGAGTGACCCTCTGTAAAGCAACAACCTCTCAATAACAACACATTCAAAATTCAGACCTTTTTCTTGGTATTGTCTGAGGCCTTTATTCTGCCTCAAAATTGATTCCCAATTGCTGAAAAAAAATTCCAATTGCTGAAAAAAAATCCCAATTGAAAAAAAAATCCCAAAATAATGAAACCAAAACCATGAAAGCCAAGTTAAGTGTTTCTTTATGTTAAACCAATGAACTATTAACAAATACTCAAATGAAATCGTTGGTGTCAGTGAATTGGAACAGTAAAGTTCATTCTATTTTCAATCATGGACCAAATAAATCGTAATTTTTGCAATTTATTCGATTAAATTGCATACAAATTTCGAAAATTAAGCAATGCAAAATTCCCAAATTTGGCTGGGGCCTTTTTCCCAAAAAGGGCAGAAATAGGTCTGAAATTTCCCTTAGCCAATACATACAAATATATTTAATACAATTTTAACCTGAGGACAGTAAAGCAATACCCTCTTTAAACAACAGTCTTATAATTATGTGTGCAGCTCCCAAAGGGTGTTTCTCAACATTTGAAGATGACATATGATTATGTACAGAATCAAAGAATTATGAAATATAGGAAGTTATGAGATATTCTGTATATGTTACCCTATTAGGAAATGTTATATTGTATCACATATTAGATGTTATATATTGTATCCCAAGATGATGTAAGATTATCAGGTATTATACTGTCTGCTGAGGAACAGGATTATTTCTGCTGTTTAAATAACTCATTTAGTAAACTTTATTAGGTAATAATCTCAACTGCCCTATAGAAAAAATCACTGGGAATCCCACTGGGATGAGACTGGGATCCCGCTGGGAAAATTGGTCGGGATCCCGCCTCTCATCCCAGTGGGATCCCACTGGGATTAGAGGCGGGATCCCACCGGGATGAGAGGCTGGATCCCACCGGGAAAATTGGTCGGGATCCCACTGGGATCAGAGGCGGGATCCCACCGGGATGAGAGGCGGGATCCCACCGGGAAAATTGGTCGGGATCCCGGTGGTCGGGATCCCGGTGGTCGGCAGTGTTGATTTTTTACACTCAAAATCTTGTGCAATTTAACAAAACACGGTTAGTTCTTTGGTATTTCTTACCTTGTCACATGGTCAGATACCATGTTAGAACAATTAAAGGCAAGAACTCACCAGTTGCTGATAATGTTCAATCTACAGATGAATCAGCTTGTTTCAAATAATGTCAGGTAATATTTGATTTCTTATAGGAAAGCTTAATTAATATTTTGTTGTAATTATGAATTTTTTATTATGTCAAACTAATTCATAAATCTTTCTATTTTTATAATAATAATGATATATTACTTTGCTAACATTTATTTTAAAAGTGTTTTTTGGGACTTTAAAAAAATATATATAATTTTTGTTAAAGGGAGATAATATAAAAGTGTGAGACAATAACATGAGATCCCACTGGGATGAGAGGTGGGATCCCACTGGGATGAGAGGCGGGATCCCACCGGGAAAATTGGTCAGGATCCCGGTGGTCGGCAGTGTTGATTTTTTACCCTCAAAATCTTGTGCAATTTAACAAAACACGGTTAGTTCTTTGGTATTTCTTACCTTGTCACATGGTCAGATACCATGTTAGAACAATTAAAGGCAAGAACTCACCAGTCAAACTTATTCATAAATCTTTCTATTTTTATAATAATAATGATATATTACTTTGCTAACATTTATTTAACAAGAGCACCGCCATACGGGGCAATATACGCCCGAAGGGTTTTGTTTCAGGTTTTGGTACCAAAATTTTGACAGTTGAAAACAAAAGGACAGCCCTGAACAAAAAATGGAAGAAATACCCCTCAAGAGTGACAGAGCGGAAGGGAAACAAAGTCAAATGACCTTTAACCCCTAAGTGTGACCTTGACCTTAAAGCAACCCCTCCAGAACATGCGCTCTGCACGTCATCTTGATGTGGTGAACATTTGTGTCAGGTTTCTTTAAAATCCTTCAAGAGGTTCAAGAGTGACAGAGCAGAAGGGAAACACAGTCATATGACCTTTAACCCCTAAGTGTGACCTTGACCTTAAAGCGACCCCTCCAGAACATGCGCTCTGCACGTCGTCTTGATGTGGTGAACATTTGTGTCAGGTTTCTTTAAAATCCTCCAAGAGGTTCAAGAGTGACAGAGCAGAAGGGAAACACAGTCATATGACCTTTAACCCCTAAGTGTGACCTTGACCTTAAAGCGATCCCTCCAGAACATGCGCTCTGCACGTCGTCTTGATGTGGTGAACATTTGTGTCAGGTTTCTTTAAAATCCTTCTAGAGGTTCAAGAGTGACAGAGCGGAAAGGAAACAAAGTCATATGACCTTTAACCCCTAAGTGTGACCTTGACCTTAAAGCGACCCCTCCAGAACATGCGCTCTGCACGTCGTCTTGATGTGGTGAACATTTGTGTCAGGTTTGCTTAAAATTCTTCAAGAGGTTAAAAAGTGACAGCGGAAAGGAAACAAAGTCATATGACCTTTAACCCCTAAGTGTGACCTTTACCTTAAAGCGACCCCTCCAGAACATGCGCTCTGCACGTCGTCTTGATGTGGTGAACATTTGTGTCAGGTTTGCTTAAAATTCTTCAAGAGGTTAAAAGTGACAGCGGAAAGGAAACAAAGTCATATGACCTTTAACCCCTAAGTGTGACCTTGACCTTAAAGCGACCCCTCCAGAACATGCGCTCTGCACGTCGTCTTGATGTGGTAAACATTTGTGTCAGGTTTCTTTAAAATCCTTCAAGAGGTTCAAGAGTGACAGAGCGGAAGGGAAACAAAGTCATATGACCTTTAACCCCTAAGTGTGACCTTGACCTTGAAGCGACCCCTCCAGAACATTAGCTCTGCACGTCGTCTTGATGTGGTGAACATTTGTGTCAGGTTTCTTTAAAATCCTTCAAGAGGTTCAAGAGTGACAGAGCGGAAGGGAAATTGCTAACGACAGACGGACAGACAGACAGACAGACAGACGGACAGACGGACAGATGGTCAACCACGGTTGAAAACACTGACCATGTTAGACCATGGTCAAGCTTCAGTTTGTCTTTTCTCACCATGGTCAAACGGTTTATAAAACATTTTTCTAGCTCAAACTCTAAAAAAAAATGCAAGTTGGCTAAAAGGAAAAAACAACAGTCAACAAAAATAAGTTCAGTCTAAAATACTATTCAGGTGGGATCCCACCGGGAAATGTACTTGGAAATCCCGGTAGGTTATTACCGGGATCCCACTGGGATGAATTTCCATCCCACTGGGATGAATTTCCATCCCACTGAAATGACAACATCCCACCGGGATTAAGTCATCCCACTGGGATCCCACTGGGATCCCACTGGGATCCCGCTGGGATCCCAGTTCAATTTTCTGTGGGGTGGTATTAACAAAGCGTCTTCATGTAATGCTTATATCTTTTTTCTTATTGTCTGCAAATTGAAGAATATTTTTTGTTTTAACAAAGTTTTATATGTTTAATACTGTTTATAGCTAAGCTCTGTACGTAATGCAGATTTACTTTGTAAAAATAATCTTTATTGTCTTGATAGTTTGGTTATTTTGAATATTTATACACATTTACAAGCTAGTCATCCAGTTTCCATTTTCCATTTATTAAAGATGCTTTGTTTAAATATGCACTTACTGGTTGTAGAGTTATCTTTCCATATTTTTCTTTTATACTGTAAAGTCATTAATTTTCGTGTGGGATTAAACTCTGTGGATTACGTTGGTTCACCTTCAACTACAAAATAAAATCCCATCAAACCATAATTTTGACCCAGGCAATCATTACCTGAAATGCAAAATCCACAAATTTATGTCCCTTTGAAATGGTCGTTTTTACCAAAACTATGCAATTTTGTCCTATTGAATTTAAATGATTTAACAGTATAAAGCAGGTGCTTGATTGGGTCATATTACAAGCCATGGCAGCCCTTTTATAAGGAAACATGCAAGTCCCTTTGTTCTATTATGGCCGTCCAAATATTGTCAGGTGAAAAAAATGAATGTAAAAAATCTGTATCACTAAGAATTATTTGATCAAGATATTGACGATGAAATTCAGCAATTAAATTAAATCAACTACATTTAGCTATTCAAGCGAGAATATTTGATCCGCATTTGATTGAGAGATCAAAGCTGTCTTTAAGCTGAATTGTTCGTCTAAATATGGTCATGCTTGTTTCTGATGTCTTAAGCTATTTAAATTAATGAGGCGGGATGAGTCGGGTTCATCTTATTAACGTGTGTGGTTGAATCTTAAAGGATCAGTGATATGCATAGAGGATACTGTATAATCATTTAATTTCGATGGGACGAAATTTCGTGGTTTTTGTAAAAAGACCATTTCAATGGGACTTTAATACGTGGATTTTGCATGTCAGGTAATAAATACAAGGGTAACAAATATTGTTCGATGAGATTTGATTTTGTGGTTGAAGGGGAACCACGAAATGCATGAAATTTAAACTCCTACAAAAATTAAATGATTTTACAGTAAATTGTGCACTTTTATTATAATTGCCATTTATAAAGCTCACAGTTCACTCTGATCAAAACACCTGCTGACTGATATGTCCTAAGCATCTATGGATGTAGGAGGAACACATATAATTGTTCTGTCAGTTTGTCTGTTTGAAAATCTTAACCAATCTTCAAGTTGTTGAAACTCAAATATAAGTCGATCAAGGCATTGTGCTTGCAAACTTGGGCTCTGCTCAGGGTAGTTGTGTCATAGTGTTTCTGATTTCTGTGCTCGGCTGGTTGGGTTGAGTGCTACCTTCCCTGTCATATTTTCTCATACCTTTTTTGCATTCTTTTATGGTCATAAACACCTTACATTGTAAAAGCCATATTACACAACCCAACGTTTTAACAAAATTATGGCCCCTGATTGGCATAGTAGCTAGCTCTCTCAGTGTTGTGGTGTTGCAGATTTCTGTGCTTGGCTGGTTGAGTTGAGTGCTGCCTTCCCTGTCCGATCTCCTCATACCTTTTTCACCATGGCAGGTATATATAATGTTTATTAAACTATGATTGTTATTTTGACAGTTTCCTCTTGGATATTATAAGTCATATATATATTATTTTCTATTTTCAGACTGTGTATCAACCATTTACAGTCAATGAACATCCTCATGTAACAAAATGTACCAACCAGTCTATATTTCTATATTGTTCCTGTTAACATGCATTTATCAAGGTAAGTAAATGGATGGCTACATCTGTTATCGTCTTCTTCTTATTATGCCCCCCTATCTTTGATGAGGGGGTATATTGCAATTATTACATTGCGCATGTCTGTCTGTATGTCTTTCGATAGGTCGGTCAGTCGGTTGATTGGTAGATAAAAGCTTTTTTGTTCAATAACTCACAAATACTTTACCCTAGGATCTTCAAACTTTTCATGGAGATTGGCCAGCAACAGTAGATGACCCTTATTGCTTTTGAGGTCAGTAGGTCAAAGGTCTACCATTTCAAACTAGTGGGCTGCCACAGGGGCAAACATGTTTTACAAACATCTCTTGTTGGAATAGCAATGCACCGACATTGATGTTCTTGCCAAAATAAAGGACAATCTGTCAGGAGTGTACATGTTTGACTTTTCATCAAGTGTACTGACTATGTATTTATCTGGTGAAGAAGTGATCTAGCAGACTCTCAGGAGTGCTTTACATGGGTATAATCATGCCGCCAACATCCAAACTAATTTGAAAATGGCACCCAACACTCTTTCTCCATCGAATAATAAATAGCTGGGAGTTAGGGAAGAAATACAATTGGTGCTGGGTGTTTATGAAATGCAATTTAAGTATTGCCAAGCAGTCATCATTTTGACCTGCAGGTAATTAGCAACCTTGGTTCTCACCTTATTCCAATTTGTAACACACGGTATCATCCTCGAAAACTCAGCAGTGACTCTACTCCCGAACTCGCTACATCAGCGGTGACTCCACTCCCAAACTCACTACATCAGTGGTGACTCCACTCCCGAACTCGCTACATCAGCGGTGACTCCACTCCCGAACTCGCTACATCAGCGGTGACTCCACTCCCGAACTCGCTACATCAGCGGTGACTCCACTCCCGAACTCGCTACATCAGCGGTGACTCCACTCCCGAACTCGCTACATCAGCGGTGACTCCACTCCCGAACTCGCTACATCAGCGGTGACTCCACTCCCGAACTCGCTACATCAGCGGTGACTCCACTCCCGAACTCGCTACATCAGCGGTGACTCCACTCCCGAACTCGCTACATCAGCGGTGACTCCACTCCCGAACTCGCTACATCAGCGGTGACTCCACTCCCGAACTCGCTACATCAGCGGTGACTCCACTCCCGAACTCGCTACATCAGCGGTGACTCCACTCCCGAACTCGCTACATCAGCGGTGACTCCACTCCCAAACTCGCTACATCAGCGGTGACTCCACTCCCGAACTCGCTACATCAGCGGTGACTCCACTCCCAAACTCGCTACATCAGCGGTGACTCCACTCCCGAACTCGCTACTTCAGCGGTGACTCCACTCCCGAACTCGCTACATCAGCGGTGACTCCACTCCCGAACTCGCTACATCAGCGGTGACTCCACTCCCGAACTCGCTACTTCAACATGTAGTGCGTGCAGGAGTGGAGTGTTGCCTGGGTCTTTGAGGATGACTTTGTATCAGGTTACTGGTAGGTCAGCAACCAATTAGTGCAGTCACCAAATACTGGATTTTTACGGGTACATAAGAAAAACAATATGACAGGAAATTAGGAATTGTCAATTGCTGTTGATGTTAATTGCTACTTTTATACAACAATATATTATTATATGACCAGTTATAGGTTCATAAGAATAAAGACAGCAAATATTGCAGGAAATAAGGGATTGTCAATTTCTGTTTGGTTGATGTTAGTTGCCATTTTTATATAACAATGTAAATATGAAACTTTATGACCAGCAGACTGTGTCTGCTAATTTGATTTCTCTGGTTGCCGTGGTTTCCCTGAATAACAATGCTACAAATATATGATATATGAAATGAACATTTAATAATGTCTCTTAGAATAGTTTTATGATATAACATAACATCATTGTTTATTCGAGTTTCTCTACAATTTTTATGCCTCAAGTTTCTCTACAATTGTTTTGCCCTGGCATCTACTGATGCAAGAGAAATACCGGTATAGAGATAGTCCTGTCTGTGAGTAATTTTGTTCGTCTGTTACAAAATGTTGAAACTTAAATAGTTTTGAAATCCATCAAGACATTGCTTTCAAACTTGGCATACTTGTGTACTATTATAAACACATAACATAATCAAAGCCTTGTAACACTATCAAACATTTCAACAGAATTATGACCCCTGAATGACTTTGCTATTAAATAATTGTTACTGACTAGGCTTCAAACGGGACATAAGCGCTTACTGTATATACAGCAGCCAATTCACCTTACTGACTCATTTTCCTGGACAGTGAGTGTATTTTTTACCAGTTTGTTTTACACCATTCCACCAGGAACCATGCAGTAACTTCTCCACATGTGGAGGAAAATTAATCATCCTCATTCTGGTCAAATTGGAATGGAAGAGTATGACTTGCTGTGTCGAGGAATCATACCCTCATGTTCAGGTTATTTTCCAGAGTTCTAACTACCGGACCACAGCACTCACATCATTGGCTTTTCCACAAGCATCCAGGAATCAAACCTGCATTAATAAATGTCATGGTTATTGTCTGAAGCTCTTACAACCAGACCCTACGCTGGAGCACTTTCATTGTTGGCTATTCCGCAAATATCTTGTCCTTGCTGCGGCTCTTATATGAACATCAGGAAATGCTACGGCTCTTTACATTAATGTCTGTATTGGCCACCAGGTGGCGTTAGTCTCCCTCTTCCTGTTAACAATAAAAACGTGCCAGATATCTTGTTGTGCAGACTTAATAAACGTATTTAATGACAATTGGTATTTAAGATAACCCGCTGAGGCTGTATCTGGCATGCTGGTTTGAATTGATTGGCGTTTTCACAGAATATAAGCTTATGAACGCATAGGGAGACATCTCCTGTTTTAGGAGTATGATAGAGGAATTTATTGCTTTGTTATTGATCACATTATGGTTTATCTGGCAGGGGATTCTTGGAAATATAGGAATATTCCTCCTGCTTATAGTATTGCAAGAATTATTGAATATTGTTTAAGAATGATATTGCTTCAATTAATTAATAATCACCATTGATTCTCTGTTAGTTAAAAGTGTGGTTTGTCAGAAATAATTAAAGGCATTATTCATATTTTGAATCATTGAAGGAAGAATGATAATTTTTTAATTATTTAATATTTAAAATATACCATTGGTTCTCTGATAGTTATAGATAAGGTTTTTCAGAAAAATGGTACTGACATTAAATTTTATGATTGTATTGTTTTAATAAATAATCATAATATTATATATTTTACATGTGTAGAAGTTTGGCACTCTAATAATTATCTTACAATAGCTTGTATGGAGATGATGCATAAATCAGGATTCTGGACTTTAGATGCTAATTATTAGATAAGCTCTTTTATTGTATATAGTCATGCTTTTGGCAGCACCAATTGAGCACCTATTGACATAAGAGCTTGGATGAATGTCGTTCATCACAATTGAATAACAATAATTATTTATACACTGAGGAATAACAGCGTAATTCATGACCGTGACAGCTGGCAGCTTGAGGTTATAACACATGCATCACTTTTACCAATTTTACAATTCCAGATCACAATTTAATTACATTAAGTGATTACAAACAATACATGTAACTTAGCAACCTGCTAAGTTATTGAGTAAGGTCGGTGACAAGTCATATGAAATATTCATAGAAAACAAAGACTTTAGAATCCATATACGAGGGGCGTTTCAAAAGTTCCAGGAAAAGTGCTCTATCATGTTTATCGTATGTTCAAATTACTTCAAACTTTGCATTTAAATAGAACAATTCATGATACATATTATACTATGAATCAAACACATGAGGGTGTGTTGTACAATATGGCACTGCTGCCATAGTAACGTCAGTAATGAGTACCCGGGGCAATTTTGACGTCACCTCGTAGAAATCGCCAAACTAACCTACGCATTACTCCCAACCAAACATCTACCAATTAACAATGACCTAAAATTACTGCATGGAACATTTGCGAAGGGCGGTATTACATCATTTTGGTCAATTTGTGCCATAGTTTAAATAGTCCCACTGTTGTGTTCAGGTTTATTTGTCGCCATATTAGAATCACGAGTCAAATGTCAGTAAATCATTGAAATTTGACCAGTTTTTGTCTTTTGGCAGGAAAATCAAGACTTGAACCAATGGAATTTGTAAACACTGCCTGTTAAAAACGTTGTTTGTCATTGGGTAGGATTTATGCATAATATGAACGCTTCCAGACTGCCTGTGATACTGCTGCAGATGATAATAGGAAGGTACGGCCTGTTGGGAATCAGACATTAGACGTTACGTTGGACGCTTCTGCTTGATTTTGTGACACTTTCGAATACTTTGCAAACGGACCCTGGAAGTGCATATCTTCAAGCGAGGCGTTCTTTTAGAATATAAAGCATTGTTGTTATTATAGCAGGTGTATTTTGTGTGTCCTTTGACTGACTGAGTTAGATTTAGTCAGAACATGTTAATAACGTATGTTCAAATATAGCATTGCCCCGGGTAGCCATAACTGACGTTACTATGACAGCTGTGTCATTATGTACGACACACCCTCATGCGTTCAATTCATAGCACACTATGTATCATGAATTGTTCTATGTAAATGCAAAGTTTGAAGTATATTAACCATAAGATAAATACAATAGAGCACTTTTCCTGGAACTTTTGGAACGCCCTACGTATTTCATCAGATCATGACACTGTCTGCCGGAAATGAGATATATGACAATAAGTCACAGTTCAATAGCTTATTGTTGACATGTGAATGAATTATGATAAAGTTAAATTTCCGGCAATTAACATTATGCCAGTTGTCAATCCAGTGTATTTATATCAATTTTAAAAGTAAATTATAATCACATGGTCAAATGGACTAACTTTAAAGCTAGCCTTCATCAAGCAACTTTGACGAACAATAAAGCAGAGACGAGCATCTATGCACTGGCGTAGTGTCAATACATTTGGTCAATTCTCAGTATTAAAGTTAAAAACACAGAACTTTCTAAAAGAGTGGATTGTGTTTGGAATACCATTGATGATGACACCCACGAAAATAAAATGTGGTGTTCTTTTTTATGGACAAAAATGAAGTACAAAGTTCAAAGTTAATTTTCCTCTAGTTACCTGAAGTGAAATAAAACATGTTCTACACATAGTCAACGAGTTAATTATTAATGCCACATTTACTATTTATCTCACAATATATTACCTCCCTTGTTTTAAATTATAAGATACTGGAATACATATTTTTAAATAATTCTATTCCTTGACTGATTTCAATAAATAAGGTATCGTTTTAAAGCTTAATTATAAATCTTTTGCGTTGACTTAAAAGAGTTTTCCTATTCAAATTTAAACAGGAAATGTAAGGTATAAAAACACAAATGTGATATCACAAGATTTCAGAAGTCACCTGCCACGAGATATCGTGAGATTATTGGTACAATATTCCAATCAGAATTCTGTGTAATTTAGGACTTTGTGATGGTTAACAAATATGCCAAGTTTGAAAGCATTTATGCCTTGATGTACTTAAAAAAATATTAAGCAATTAAATAGTTTAATGTTTCCATAAGTGCTTTGATAAAATTTGTTTGAATGGGATGACAACTCAAAGATTGCCGTAAATTCAAATTAAGGGAGGCAAATCTTGTATAAGTGGGAAATTGACTTAAAGATGGACCCAGCTGAATAAATTTAACTTGGTCTGTAGGAGTAGACAATAAAACATTACAGTGTTTCTAAGTGCCAGCAGTGATTGTATTAGTCCATAAGTTACAATATTGACAATTCTCTGTTATAATTGTACTATTACTGTATATCATAAACAGTAGCCTCCCCTGAGAGTGAAACAGTTGACTTATCCAAGCTCCCCAGAATGATAGTGAATCAATTTGACATTCCCAACCTCCCCTGTTGGGGAACCATTGGCTCCCACATTGAAATTATCTATTTATCTTCCGGCCATAATTACATTAGGACAATAGAAAGTTTTGATATATGTGGGTGGGTAATGATGATAAATGGGTGTGTCAACATACTGATGATGACATTAAGATATTAACTGAATTATTGAGGCATACTGTAAAATCATTTAATTTCGTTGTGGCTTTGGTATAAAAGACAATTTCGTCGGGACTTGAATTCTTGGATTTCGCATTATAGGTAATAAAACATGGGTCAAAATAAATGTTCGTTGGGATTAAAGTTCGTGGTTGAGGTGAACCACGAAATCCACGATATTTAATCCCCCACGAAAATTAATGATTTTACAGTATTACATTTGAAAAGTCATGGTACTGTCACTGTACCTTACTTATGTCAAAGATTAGGCCATTATCACAGCAGCCCCAGAATTTGTAACTGATACCAAAACCAATTTATCAATATTGCTCTAACAATTATAATGCCATGAATAGTCTCAATGTAAGAATGAAAACATTACAACCTTGGCATTATAGCTAAGTAAAATTATTTATGCGCTCTTCTTGTAAATTTCTGTTGATGGATAAACAAATGCCTCTGTAAATAATTGATGGATAACCTCAGGTTTGAGGTGTTGAGAATGATTAATATTTTCATCTGGAAAAACTTGTTAGTATGAACTAAGAAAAGCTCAAAAATTTATTTTAACTGAAGACATTTTTATTGGGGCTCTCAACCATTAAGAATTTGGACTTTTTGAAATGTTATCAATTCAGCCACTGAGCATCCTTTTTTGGTATCAGATGTTAATTTTTGCATGTTTGTTACACATCTACTTAAGGTTATTCCTGTTCCTTCTTATTGCATAATTGCGGCTAACATTTCAAGCAGGTTTACCATGTATTTGAAAGCATTAATCTCCAGTTAGGTTTGTGAAATACCCCTGTCATGGTTTGCTCATTTATCAAGATAAGTTAGTTAAATATTTGTGTAAAACATTCGCTATAAATGGTTCTGTTTTGCCTTCAGTTTTTACCCCACACACACTCTCACAAAAAGGCGTTTGCACCTACAATCTTCATACACATTTAAATAGAAATGTAATTATACATGTATGTATAAAAAGTCGTCCAAGAGCCCTCACTACTCCTGTGGGTGGGATTTGAACCCTTGACTCCATCAACAATGATGGTGCTTTGTTTGCACTGGTGTCCATTGCCTTTATTTATTACCTCCTGTTTAATTAAATGTAGAAGGCATGGGTTACCTCCGGTGGAAAGCGCTACGTAGCGCCCCGCTTAGGCAACGGACACCTTATGCTTGGTGATCTATTCTGGGGAGACATATATTGATTAGGTACTGGGCCTCTGTCTGGACTCTGGTTTGGTCTGGATGGGTGACACAAACATTGTCCAGGGTGCTTTTTCTCCTCAACCATTGGTCAGATTTCAATGAAACCTCTCATGAATATTTGGCAATAAGCTTAGTTGTGCACATTGGTAGGATATCGAGTTTCATGCTGGATGGGTTTGCCCACAGGTAACTGTATTGTTGAAAACGAAAAAAAAAAACGAAAGAAAAATATAAATTTTCAACAAAAAAAAATGTTTTTGTTTTTTAAAAATACAGTTACCTGTGGTCTTGCAAGGGTTTTTATGACCCTTTGTGGTAATCCATTCTAGTAACATTTCAGTGTGACGATGACTTAATTCTTTGTTTTTTGTTTCACAATGAATATATTCGTATATTTCAGTATCGTGTAATAACGGACCTATAATACTTGGTGGTTCTGCTGATATCATCATCAAACGAGAAGATACTCCAATCAGTAAGTATAATATTATCTAGGGTCTGCTAAAAGTTACAAATGCAGAATCATCCGAAAATTAAGACTAAAAAATGCAGTGTGCTCAAAAGTATGAACTATTTGCACAGAAGAAAATTTATTTGATGAAAAAAAATGGAAAAAGTTGTGGTCATTTGAATATTCATGAAGCTGAATCTAAATAATGTTCGAGTTTGTTTACTTAAATGGTTGTGGAAACAGACTTGCATCTTATTTCAAAGATTCAGTCTAAATCTTGTGGCTACATTTGTATATTTAATTTACGGTAATTGTGTTTACAGCAATGTTAGCTTGTTCAGATAGTTGGTTGTTTAGTTAAAGTGTCCTTTGACTCAGGTTGGACTATATTAATGTTATGGACCAAGTATTTGGCATAATCATGTATGAGTGGCATGCTATGATTTGCCTATGTATACTTTAGTTAGGATATTTTGACAGTGACGTAGTCGTTTACTGTGTACCCAAGAGATTACAACCACTGCCTGAACAGGTAGAGTTTAGCTAAGATGCACATGTTTGTATAAGCCTTAATAATTGGTCCTACACCGTAATAATGGATTATACCGCTTCGCTTCTATATTCTTACCCTAACTGGACTATATTTGTTTCATAGAATTATTCACTATTTTGTTTTGTTACAGACACCATTATAGGTCAGCTTCAAGCCAATGATTCCGATGGTCCACAGGAACTAGAGTTCTCTATACCCATAGGACATCCCACTGAGTCACTTGTCAAACTTGAGAATGTACGTGGAGTCAGCGCCAGTCCTGAAGGCAGAACTGTTGATATTGTCTTGATAAAAGAATTGGACCGAGATTATGCTGTAAGTACAGCCTTCTGCCTATTGTAGTTTTCTTCAAAAATTTTTTTTTGGTTCCCTATAAAGCAAATTTAACCTCTTTTCACTGTTTTTATTGCGCTATTTTGCTCTAACAAAAAAAAAACAGAGCGCTCGAAAAAGTCAGGGAAAACTGCTGTCTGGTCAGCGAAAAATCAGGGTAAAGTCAGGGAATTTTGTTTTAGAATATTGTGGGAACTCTGTAAGAAAATGTTCCAATTGGAGTACGGAGTATGAGTTTGAGCATGGAGTATGTTCTCCAATGTTTATTATATTCCAGGCCAGGTCATTACAAAATGCACTTCAAAAAGTTTCATCTGGGTAGATTTTGTGATATCCTAGTGGTTGAGCATGTACTTGGAATGCAGTAGATCTTGGTATGATCACAGGCTATGATATATCATAGACAAATTAAAAATGGTTCCAGTAATTCCCTTACAAGGCAGTCGCCCATCCAGCCAGCTTACTTATAAACCTAGCTGGCTGCCTCCTCTCTCTCGTACCTTTGTATCTTTATGGCTATGGATAACACTAGGAATGGTTAACAGATTAGAATAGAGTTTATTTTCCAAATTCTGGACCATCTCGGTTATACAATTTTGATATTTACATAAAATAATGTGACAAGAGTGACTTAATATAAGTTGGAAAACTTATTTCACGATGAAGCAACGTAAAATAAATTAGTACGAAATATACCAGAATTGAACGAACTGACATACATCTTTCCTCTGACTGTTTCAGTTTAAACTCATGCTGGTGACACAAATCTGGTATGGTTCTTACCCAAGGGAGTGAAAATTTGAAATTATATCTAAGTAAATCATGATATGTCTCAACAACATGCCAATAATTCCGTCCCTGAGTTATGGGAGCAATAATCATGCAGACTTGAGTCTGCTGTAACAATATTAACTCAAAGCAGTGTTACATTTGAGGGTTGATCCAAAATTAAGTAGACATCTATGTCAATAATAGAGAAGGCTCCCTTTTTGGTCATTTTTAGCGAGAAATGGAGCTATTGTCGTGACAGGGTCATCTACGTTGTTTAAGTTTATTGTCAGAGTCATTTTCTATCTTTAACGGATTGCTTAAAAAAGTGCTTAATTTGGGACGAAGTGAAAAATTTAAATGTTATCTGTGAGCACTAGCACCATTGCGTAGAAAAAAGCTATCTTGCGGTACCGAAGTTGTCTGATGCATAAGAAAATACTACTGAGCGCTTGCTTAGCAAAGTCCTAAGAGGTTCATGCTTTGGATTAGGGCAAATACCATACCAAAACGTGTTCAGTTATGTTGCTCCTTTGTTGGGCAACGGGCTCGAAATCCAAGATTAGCTTTCTAGAGCAAAAAACGTATGTAATCTGGTAATTACATTTTCATGTTGTATATACGTGTCATGTTGTATTATATTTTCAGGCAAGCTCAAAGATAACCCTGAGATTTGTGATAGAGGATGATCCCAACCAAGATGGGAACAAGGTATGGTTTCATTTTTGTCTTACTGTACCTCAAGACTTAGTCTGTCAAACATACCCTATGTTTATGAAGACAACTCCTCAATCTACTCTTTTCTCATGAAAGTATTTCCCTTTGCACCCTCAAACAAAGATAATCAAGCCCGGAATAAAATCTAGCTAAATTTTGAAACAGTTAAGCTTTTTGATTGATAAATATATAATCTAGTTGAGTGGCCAGACTACTCAAGGCTGTGATTGTCCAAAAACCTTTCAATCTGAGCTAAATCGCATGTCGATTTCAATGCAACCTAAGATTTGATGATAGGACACAGGGATCATAGGACTCTATGAAGGACTCGGAAATATAAGACTTCCTAATTTTTGGGTTATGGCTCAGGGATTGGACTCAGGGATTTGATTGATGTTCATGTAAATTATAATTAAGAAATCTGCTGTGGAGGTTGCTGATTGGCTGGTTCTGTATTGGCATGATCTAACATAAAACCTGTCCTGTTAACAAGTTTATAACAAGCCATTTTCTGACTCACTGGTCTGTGAGATTATATGTTGGTTTAATTCTGTATGGTTGTGCAATACCATGGTCCTCTTTGAATATTTATCCGATCAGGAATCCCAAGACATGCATAATACATACACTATGACGTAGGAATAATTAAAACATAGACGCATTGATAAACGGGGTATATTTCAAATATATTACTTGCATCATTTATATTTAATGGTTTATTCTAGATCTATGGGTATTTATGACTTTAATGACATACTGTATAAGTGGATATTTCCGCGTGTCGAAAAGTTCGCGAATCCATCATTCCATGCGTTTCGCGTACATAATTGTTCGCGAAAATACGATTTTCGGAAGAGCGTGATATTTACACGTCGTGAAAATCGCAATTCAGAATAGCGTGATAATTAGTAACAATTAAAATTAGATTTGTACGTTAACAAATTATCGTTTTCCCATAGTATCCAATCATTCTTCACACCTATAACAATGGGTCCCCATTCACAGTTTTAAATTTAAACACGTCTATACATATTTGTTATTTTTCACCCGTCGTCCTTTGCATTTGCAGGTGTGATCAACCAGCAATTGCCATCTTCGATGTTTTCAAGGCCCATCGCAGTGAATTACTCCTTGACAAGCTAAAACAGAACAATATCCGGATTGTTTTTATTCCCCCGTCCTGCACAGACCAATTACAGCCGTTAGATGCGATTCCAAAGATGAACTTAAATCAACTTTTCAAATGTACTACTCTGATATCGTCGCCGATAAAATTAAACATAAACAACCAGTGCATGGAATAGATCTAAGAACAAGTGTCATCAAACCTATTCATGGTAAATGGATGATGAGAACACTTAAAAAACTTTGTGATAACCCTGAGGTAATTAAAACCGCATTCGAACAATGCGGGATATAGACTAGCGACAATTGAAACAAGGGAGACAAACCGTAATGATATCTGTGTTTACACCGGTGAATCAACGGTGCGTATGTAAATTTTTCATGATTGTATAAATAAAAAAAGGCAAATGTAAGTAAAATAAAGTGTTTATTTCAGAAATTTAACAAAATATTTGTTATTTTACATTTCTGTTGTCTTCATTTTGATAACACACTTCATAAACATTTTCTAGAGTGGTTTGCATAATACGAAGACGCCCAAAAACTGGAAATATCATCGTTGGTCAAGTATGAAACACCGTTTATGTTGGCCGATATTTACGCGGGCGGAAATGTTCGCGAAAATATGCCATTCGCGAAAATCGCGAACATTTCCACGACGCGAACTTAACCACTTATACAGTACTCCCACAAGGTGATAAAAAATGTTCTTTTCTGTTCTTAAAACGTTTGATGCTGACTATGAGAGTTGATAGCGACTTTGACTTTAGTCAGGTACATGTAGCTATGTAATATATACATAGTATAAATAATTATTATGTAAAATGAACAGTATTACCTGGCTCATGTTTGATGGCCTGGGCTGGTATTTATAAAGCATCTTAAGTGAAAACTTAGAATTTTCTTAAAATCTCATATTTTTCTGAAGTGTATTAGCTAAACAGGAAAACTAATATTAACAATTATTTACATCGTTTAGAATCATTATGTAAAGAGCTACAGTAATTATATAGAAAACCTGTGCTATGTTTCGTTTGTGATGAAATATGGGCAGCTCAATATTTAAACTTAAGCCAAAATATTTAAGTTTTCTCTTAAGATGCTTTATAAATACCAGCCCAGATACTGTGTTCTAGGGAACATGCAGTCATCAGAAAGCTGTTGCATAAGCAAGACATTATCGACAATTAGGCTGCCGTTTGGGCATTCATGTTTTACAAACATCTCTTGTTTTAAAGATAACTATATTTGTACTCATTAAGTTGTTGTAAATCTATGACCAGCTTACAAATACAATATTGCATGTTAGGTATCCATATAGGCGATCACCATTGCATGTATGGTGATGATCAGCTTTCTCCTGATGATGAATAATTGATTAATACGCTAAGAGGAAGTTTATAATTGCCCTTGAGATTTCAGTATTCAAAATATATCAATTTAAATACATGGCATATATCTAATGTAATTATTCTCAATAAATATTTCTAAGCACTTTCCTTTTATGTTTCTTTTTTCACAAAATATACTTTCACTTTTTACATGTTTTATGTCAATTTGAACAAGTTTTATTTTTTTCTAATTGTAAAGCGTGAAAAGTGAATAAATTTAACATGGTTAGCAAACCTTCAGGAAGAATTATTGTTTTTGATCAATTGATTTCTGTCTTATAATTTCATTTCTGTGTTATGTTTTCCTTTGCGGGGAAATAATTATGGATACATAGTAGGGGTACCATACAGTCATACACACAATTTATCTAAGTCTTTTAATACTAACAATTTACAGTCTGTTTAAAGTTAATTGATAATGGATGTAAATAACAGCTTGTCCGTCAGGTAAACTATGTTTATATCTAGGTTTAACTGGGTATACATGAGTTAATGGTATTCCTAGCTATTCTTTTGAATTGGTATTCCCAGCTATTCTTTCGAATGGGATAGTTCCCTCATTAGTATTACTTATTGAATCAACGGTACATTATTTTTCACTGAAATTGACATATTTCACTCCAGGAGAAGTAAACGGCAGAGTTTTTGAATTATGATGGAGATTTGAAAGTTCTGACCTATTTTTTATTGAACACGAGATGCGTGTAATGTACTCATGCGTGCAGGTTAAATACTGGTGCTAGGTTAATTTGTTTAGACTATTCCTCCGTTAGGTTGATCGGTATTAATTGAAAAACAGAACTGCTATACTCTAACCAGATGTGAGGCCTTGGGGTAATGACTAAAGTAATGATGACTAGTAATGAATGATCGGAATGACTAAAACATGAGATGTCTGAGACACATATCCTGACAATACTGAACTCATAACGCCTTACCACATTCCTTAATAGTGCCGTCCTTAATTAATTAATTAATGTTGTGACTTATAAATTATTAATACATTTTGTATGTAATTTGTTGAGGCATTATTGCCTACACGTTGCGTGTTCTCTGTTCTGTTACAACAGCACTAAAACATGTACAATAGAACTTAGATGCCTGGAACTGTCTTCAGTCTGAGAAAATAAGTCCAGCCATCTTTCTAACCCCAAAGCTGTAACAATATTGACTGCATGCAATGTAATTATTTTCCATCTTCTGTTTTTGTTACCAGTTCTATTGAGGTTAGTCAATCTATTAAATTAATATTACAAGGTAAAAAGTTCCTAAAATGAGCACTATTAGGACTAGTATTTGACAAAATCCAAATAATGAGACCATAATTCCCATGTTTAGAAATAAGGGAATGACCGAAACCATTAGGAATAGCCAAAACCAATAGGAGTGGCCAAACCATCGGAAAGTCCAAACCAATTGGAGTGAGCAAACCAATAGGGAAGTTCAAACCAAAAGGAATGGCTGAAACTAATAGGAATGATCAAACCAATAGGAATGATCAAACTAATAGGAATGGCCAAAACCAATAGGAATGGCCAAAACCAATAGGAATGATCAAACCAATAGAAATGATCAAACCAATAGGAATTACCAAACCAATAGGAATTACCAAACCAATAGGAATTACCAAACCAATAGGAATGACCAAACTAATAGGAATAGCCAAAACAATGGGAATAGCCAAAACAAATAGGGATGACCAAACCATAGGAAAGTCCAAATCAATAGGAGTGAGCAAACCAATATGAGTGACTAAACCAGTAGGAATGGCCAAACCCAATAGGACTGGCCAAAACCAATAGGAATGGCCAAATCAACGGGAATGACCAAATCAATAGGAATGGTCAAAACCAATAGGAATGGCCAAAATCAATAGGAATGGCCAAACCAATAGGAATGGCCAAAAGACAGGAAATTAGAATACCAGGACCTTCACCCTGGACTAATACTGCGTCCTCGTGCCCCATAGAATTTTTTCAGTTTTCACATTTTTTACCAAGGCATTTCTACATAGAAGATGTTTTATATTACAGATTGTCGTACAGATACCACTATATGTTACTGATGTGAATGATGAAGATCCACAATTTGTACAGAACAGATATGAACATGATGTACTAGAAGTATGTATAATATATGTATGACTTTATACTACCAGCATAATCATAGTTTGTAGTTTATGTGTGCTGTCTTGGTAGAGTTTGAGGAGAATACATGACAATCTCTGGCAAATTTGATCCAACATTATGTTGATTAAAGACTTAGTAGAACCAGCATAATCATAGTTTGTTGTTAATGTCTACTGTCCTGGTAGACTTTGGGGAGTATGCATGACAATCTTTGGCAAATATGATCAAACATTATTTTGATTAAAGATTTTGTTGAATTAAATATATTCAAATAAACTTGCTTCCAGTTTATGATCTTATGGTTATGATCAATTAAATACATTCTATTATCTATCGTGCCATTTTCAGAACAATTATGTCAAGTCACAATTCTTTGGTCAGATGGTTTTTGTCATTCTTTGCCTAATGTTTATTCTGTGAGTACCAGAAGTATCATGAATATGTTATTGCTGGTATTTGATTGGTTGATGCAGTGTTTAACAGGTTCTTGGCTTCTTGCACCACTTTGACTGGTACCTGATTTGTTCTAATAAGACTTTCAGTGTTAACAATATGAATTGTTGATTTCAGAGTGCTTCTATAGGATCATTAGTGACTAAAGTATCAGCATCAGATCCGGACCAGGGTACCGGTGGACAAGTTAAATATTCTATGGAGGTATGTGTTTACTTGTAACATCTATAAAGAAACTGGTAATGTGATTGTATATGAAGGGTTAACAAAAGTTTTTTAAGGGTATTACATCTGTAGATTCCCGAGGGACATTTGAAGCCTAACCCTTGTCACCAACTTTCCCAAGGGACTCTGCAGATCTTATTACGCAAAAAAAAACTTGTTTAAACGCTATTATAGCATAAAAATAACACTATATGAGTATATTTTTCAAATTATGACACTCTGACGGGAAATATTGTGCAAGGTCGCGAAACAAATGTGATGTCGCCATGCAAACATTACAAGTTTTTGTTTTGAGCGTCGACTTTCGAAATCTGCAAATAACAAGAAAACATTGATATTGGGGGTTTGTTTAGGTTTATTATTTGAATCTCATAGAAACTTGATGAGAAGTAACAAATAAAATGTGAATTACAGTTCATTGTGACGCTGTTAATAATTAATTTTTGTCAGTTGGGACCTACAATGAGTATACGTAAAACTGGACACCAACAGCGTGTGAATCGTGTTTACGTATTGGCAAAATCATTGTTTTTATGCTATAATTGCTGTTCATATTCTGATATAAGACCAGATGGGGATGTTGTGTGCTGTAAGTACCCCCTCTCATACTGACATCTTGCATATTTGGTATACCATGTCTGCCTTTATTCTTTTAAACTCTTATATTGAACATTGGTGAACCTATGATACTGTAAAATCATTTAATTTTGTTGGGACGAAATTTCGTGGTTTTGGTAAAAAGACAATTTCGTTGGCACTTGAATTCGTGGATTTGCATTTCAGGTAGCAAAACAAGGGTCAAAATCAATGTTCGTTGGGATTAAAGTTCGTGGTTGAAGTGAACCACGAAATCCACGAAATTTAATCCCCCACGAAAATTGATGATTTTACAGTATTCTATTTTGCATGTATTTCATAAACATGTCGAGGGAAGACTGTAGTATGTCCTTTTTTAATTATCAGCAGTTACTACAGTCTTGCAGACAACTCTCGATGTTGCTACTTGTGCTCTTATGACATTCTATTTTCTCTCTATTTCAGCCTGTTGGTCAAGCTATATCGGATGCCTACAGGAATGCCTTTAAGATAGACCAGACCAGTGGTGATGTGCATGTGAATGGTACCCTCGATGCTAATGTTTACAACTATTACGAATATACATTAATTGCTGCTGTATGTATCATTCAGTGCTAACACATATTTATTTGCGTTTACAACTAGCGAAAAGACAATTGAAATCAGGTGCATGATCATTTCTTTTTTTCCCTGCCTAGACCCTACCTCTAGGGTCAAGAAAATGGCGTGTCATGCTGAGTCTGATACTCCAAGGTCAAGGTCAAGGTCACACTTTGAGGTCAAAGGTTAAAGAGGTCTTGCTTTTTGTGCCCCCTTTTGTTATTTAAAAGTGGGGGGCATAAAGCATACAAACCATTTGGCGAAATGTCTGCAAACTTTCACAGGTTACCAACCTTGATGGATATACTTTTTTGCTGCATCAATTTTTACCAGAGTTGTGGCCCTTTGTTATTTTTACTATATACCCATTGGGGCACCTGTGTCAAAGGACACATTTCTAGTTTGTTCATGTAAGAAAATGTGTCTGTGTCCGAATTGTATGTCAACTTTGCTTTCTTGACATGGTATGCTATATTTTCACATGTTATATTTTCACATGTTATATTTTCACATGTTATATTTTCACATGTTATATTTTCACACATTATATTTTCAGGATGGTGGTGGTAGAACAGGGAAGTCTGTGTTGTTGATAAAGATACAAGATGTACAGGACAAGCCTCCCTACTTCACTAACCTACCATACAGTAAAAATATACTGGAAAATGTCTCATTGGTAATGTAACTTTTCTTATTTTTAGCTCACCTAAGGTGTTCTTTTGTAATCACTTTTTGTCTGTCGTGCGCCCGTCCATTGCCAGATATTTTAAATAATTGTGGTGCTCAGTTATTTAAGGTTTGTATGGTGCTGAGTTAGTACAGATAAGTGCGGTACTGGGTTAGTTCAGGGTAGTGTGGTGATCAGTTAGGTCATGTTAGTATGGTGCTCATTTAGGTCAGACTAGTGCCATGCACAGTTAGTGTGGTGCTAGATTAGTTCAGGTTCAGTTAGTTTAAGTCAGTATGGTGCTTGGTGAGTTCAGGTTAGTACTCAGTTAGTTCAGGTTGGTGCTCAGTAAGTTCAGATTAGTGCTCGATTAGTGCTAGGTTAGTACAGGTTAGTGTGGTGCTCAGTAAGTTCAGGTTAGTATGGTGCTAGGTTAGTTCAGGTTAATGTGGTGCTCAGTTAGTTCAGGTTAGTGCTCAGATTGTTCAGAGTGTAGGCTCAGGTTACATAGGTTAGTTCAGTTAGTTCAGGTTGGTGCTCAGTTAGTTCAGATTAGTACTCAGCATTTTACATGTTAAATATGGATGCCTGGATTGTCAGATAAATGTTATTCCCCCAATGCCATCTTTAATGAGAGGTGTATTGCTGTGCACATGCTAGCTGTTCTGCATGTCAGTCATTTGATCAAATCACTTCCTGTCAATAATTCGACTATGCTTGGCCCTAAGAATCCATAAATTTTGGATGTTGGTTGGTCGGAAACAAAATCAGCATGGTAAATTTTCTTCCTGTGACTGAGAATCCATCCCAGATAGCTGGGTTATAAGTCTAGCACACTACGGAAAATACTGACTGGAGTCCTTGGCTATGATTTGTGGACATTTCATGTGGGTATACACTGGAATATGATAATATTTCATCTGAATATCAGAAGAAATTAATTAATTTTAAACGTCATTTGTCTTTCTTAAACCATTCATGTTATTTTTAGCTCACCTGTCACATAGTTACAAGGTGAGCTTTTTTGATCAATCTGTCTGTCTTCCGTCAGTCGGTCGGTCGGTCGGTCGGTCGGTCGGTCGGTCGGTCGGTCAGTTTTTTTCCTAAGCCACATGGCCATATTTGCTATAACTTTGTTCTAAAGGTTCTAAAATGCAAACTTAAACTATCTTTTTGTCCTGAAAACTGTTACCAGGTATAATAGTTTTGTGTATTCATATATTTACAGAGTACACCAGTATTACAAGTAACAGCATTAGATGGGGATAAAGGCAATCCAAACAATGTCCAGTATAGCTTCGTTAGTGGTAAGTACCGAACAATGTCCAGTATAGCTTTGTTAGTGGTAAGTACTGAACAATGTCCAGTATAGCTTTGTTAGTGGTAAGTACCGAACAATGTCCAGTATAGCTTCGTTAGTGTTAAGTATGGAACAATGTCCAGTATAGCTTTGTTAGTGGTAAGTACCGAACAATGTCCAGTATAGCTTTGTTAGTGGTAAGTACCGAACAATGTCCAGTATAGCTTTGTTAGTGGTAAGTACCGAACAATGTCCAGTATAGCTTCGTTAGTGGTAAGTACCGAACAATGTCCAGTATAGCTTTGTTAGTGGTAAGTACCAAACAATGTCCAGTATAGCTTTGTTAGTGGTAAGTACCGAACAATGTCCAGTATAGCTTTGTTAGTGGTAAGTACCGAACAATGTCCAGTATAGCTTTGTTAGTGGTAAGTACCAAACAATGTCCAGTATAGCTTTGTTAGTGGTAAGTACCGAACAATGTCCAGTATAGCTTTGTTAGTGGTAAGTACCGAACAATGTCCAGTATAGCTTTGTTAGTGGTAAGTACGGAACAATGTCCAGTATAGCTTTGTTAGTGGTAAGTACCAAACAATGTCCAGTATAGCTTTGTTAGTGGTAAGTACTAAACAATGTCCAGTATAGCTTTGTTAGTGTTTAGTATCGAACAATGTCCAGTATAGCTTTGTTAGTGGTAAGTACCAAACAATGTCCAGTATAGCTTCGTTAATGGTAAGTACCGAACAATGTCCAGTATAGCTTTGTTAGTGGTAAGTACCAAACAATGTCCAGTATAGCTTTGTTAGTGGTAAGTACCGAACAATGTCCAGTATAGCTTTGTTAATGGTAAGTACCGAACAATGTCCAGTATAGCTTTGTTAGTGGTAAGTACCAAACAATGTCCAGTATAGCTTCGTTAATGGTAAGTACCGAACAATGTCCAGTATAGCTTTGTTAGTGGTAAGTACCGAACAATGTCCAGTATAGCTTTGTTAGTGGTAAGTACGGAACAATGTCCAGTATAGCTTTGTTAGTGGTAAGTACCAAACAATGTCCAGTATAGCTTTGTTAGTGGTAAGTACCGAACAATGTCCAGTATAGCTTTGTTAATGGTAAGTACCGAACAATGTCCAGT
Organism: Spisula subtruncata; assembly: GCA_963678985.1. Classification (NCBI taxonomy): domain Eukaryota; kingdom Metazoa; phylum Mollusca; class Bivalvia; order Venerida; family Mactridae; genus Spisula; species Spisula subtruncata. The sequence continues at coordinate 50,005,642 of OY787660.1, forward strand.
ATAGCTTTGTTAGTGGTAAGTACCAAACAATGTCCAGTATAGCTTCGTTAATGGTAAGTATGACTTTATAAACAGGACTTTCTGCTTTTAAAGTGGGGAGCGGTGGTCTTGATCAGGTAGGATCAAGAGCTCCCTATCGGTAGAACTTGTTAAAAAGTGCTGAGAAATGATATGCCATTGGTGATATATAATAACTCTTCGAATTAATGAATTGTACTTAAGTGTATGATTTGTATTTTAGGGGATTTTACCAACTTTGATATAGATAGTTCTACCGGGTGGATAACAGTGAAATCATCATTAGATCGTGATGCCCTGGATGTCAGACAGAGTGGTGGGGTATACGCTATATATGTCAAGGTTTGTTATCATATACCTATAATTCGCTGGCTTAGAATGAGAAGGTCGTAACTACAAAATCAATATTTACTTATGGTAAAACAAACTCTTTCAACTTCAGTTTGGTCAACATGACAAGTTCCGATTTTCATGAAAATAAGAAGCGCCTTATGATGTAGATTTTAAATATGTATCGGTCTTATAAGGTCGTAAGTGGCACTTACAAACTTCTCATTCTAAGCCAGCATATCGACGGTGCCGAACCAAAATCCCGTAACTCAATTTTGGCGCGAAATTTTTTTTTGCAGCATCCGCAACTGCTAGACGTCCCGCGCATTTCTGTCTTGTTGCCATTTAAATAGCCAATCTCGTTACGTATATGGCGACAAGACAGAAATGCGCGGGACGTCTAGCAGTTGCGGATGCTGCAAAAAAAGTTTTCGCGCAAAAATTGAGTTACGGGGTTTTGGTTAATCACCGTCGATATTGTACTTATTATTTTCTTTTATAAAGTATTGGGAATCTTACTAGTCTCCTATGAAATTCATGTATAAAGGATCTTGCATAGGTTAAATAAAAAATTTAGAGGTACAATGAGTGCAAGTCATGACGTTTGCATTATCCTGATCCATTGACCGATCAAGGCATGGATTGGTTTCTGTTAAGTCCGGCTCATTTGAAAATATATTGCATAATCTGGGAGTGCTGAACAGCTTAACAGAACTCCCAGGCCACAGGCTATGTGATAAAATTGATTACTTGATAGATTATCACCTGTATGGGTACTGGTGTACAAAATCCACCTTGTCTGTTTCTAGGATCCTGCATGTAGGTAAAGCTTGGCTATTTTGACCTGATCCTGACCTTTATGCAAAAATATATTACAAGGTTCTTGCTTTGAATATATCAAATTCCACAAGCAAATTGTGCAATATCGGTATTTCAAATTTGTGTTTCTATTCCATCTCGAGCATCTTCGTGATACAGATACAAATTTTATTTACAGTCGGTTGACATATAACAGAATAACATTAGCTATGTACAGCTATTTACCGACATGATATATTCCCCAATTATGAAAACATACAATCAGTGTTATATTGTAGTTAATATAAAGACTGTTAAATTATGCTAATCAAAAAGCCAAGCTATGCCTGTATACAGATAAAGAGGTCTATTGAGTAATGGGTTAAGACTAGAGGTAGAATATTTAAACACAGATTTCACATTTCAGGCGAAGGAAGTAGACAGCCTAGGTCAAGCTGAAAGCCTGATTACAGCTACAACGCTTGTTACAATCACAGTTGAGGATGTCAATGATAATGGACCGTTATTTAACTCACCGAGATACGAAGCATTTATTGTAGAGAATATGCAGAGTGGTGTACCTATCACATTTAATGGACCAGGACCTCTGTCTGTCATGAATGTCAGCGATATAGATCAGGTATATAATGTCCTTTTGTTACCATTTACTAAACATTTGGTTTTTACCAATACTTACTGATCATCTTTACCTATTTTCATGAAGTTTTCACTGAGCATATAATATTGTTTTACAATTTTCATTGAACATTTAGTTTTAAAATCTTCATGTAACACTTAGTTTTACAATTTTTTGTGAATATTTGGTTTAAGGAATTTACATTTGAAAATCTGTTTTCGAAAATTATTTGAATATTGAATTTAGTTGATTTCATGGTTGAGCTTATTCATGAATTCAAATCAATGATTTGAACCATTTTGTCTTTGACCATGTCCGAAAATGTTCATATGTTCACAAAATAAAGACTTTACTTTCTTGCTTGCTTACTTGCTTACTTACTTACATACATGTGTATTTTTCTCATCTTGCAGGGAGTGAACACACAGTTCAGTCTTAGTTTAGAGAAAGATGGTGAACCATACATAGACTTCACACCCATACCTAGTCAGGTGTTTGTTGAATCCTCCGTCTTGATACAGGTGGCCAACAGTACAGCTTTAGATTATGAGAAAGTCACACAAATCACATTTCAGGTAATTTTTGTTGTCTCACAGGTAACTAACAATTTTTTATTTTTTTAGTTTTCAACAATACAGTTTGAACCTGTATATTTACTTACTGGTAGTAAATATAGAACTATGCCACAAATAGCATACCATTAACTGTGGCTAAGTGATGTTGCCATTTCTGTGTGACTTAGTCCAGGGGTATAATAGAAAATATCATCATAAGTGTGCAATTCTATTCAGCTAAGAACTTGTAGGTGATGTATCTTGACTGAGGCAAAGTTTTTCTAGAAACAAAATGGCATCCAAGATGGCCGCCAAACCATAACATAAACACATTAGATTGTTTGTGCAACACTGTATTCGTTTTTTTTCATTTTACTGACACAGTCATATGTTCTTCATAATTGCTATATGGTTTTGTCCAGGGAAGAAGCAATTGAGTAATACAAGTATTCTGTGTGCTATACAGTACTCTTTATAGCTCTCAATCAATAGACTCAACGAGTATTTTATGTGCCCAGTGTACAGGACCACTGGGCTTCTAACCAGTTCATCCATAGTTGAGTGAGAAACTCTCAGAAACTATTCAGAAAAGACCAGGTGCCACGACCAAGAATTGGACCAGCATCCTCTCTATCCATAGTCAAGAGCGTTACCCAATTATCAACTCTACACCATGGCACCTATGATATCTTCAATGAATAAGTTTAAGTTTATATTTAACATTGATGTTTATATTATTTCCTAAGCAGCCGGCTAGCTCAGTCAGTAGAGCATTCGCCCTGTAAGCCAAGTTCCCAGATTCGAGCCCTGGTCTGGTTGCACATTTTTCTTTCTGTATTTATAAATAGGTTCAGACAGTGGCATTATTTTAATTGTTTCAGATTGTTGCCAGGGAGACAGGAACTGTAGAGAAACGATCAAGTAGTGCTGATATAACAGTCAGTATACGAGATATGAACGATAATACACCGGTATTTAGTACGGATACGGTCACCAATCTCAATATACGTGAGAACGCTACAGTCGGCACCGTACTCACGGTACTAACCGTAAGTACTATATACCCATTTACTTTTTATTATTACCAGGCATCTACTGATGCAGGAGGTATATATAGTTCGATTTCGAGCATTGAGCCGTGACTGCACTTTTAAAGTTTAATCAATTCGCCGATAAAGCTTGTTACGGCATTGACTAACTGTGTTAAATTGCCAATTGATAAATTACACATATTAGTAAGTATCATATCTTTAAACCATGATTATTGAAATCAATAAATCACGGGTTACCCGCCCAAATAGAATCGTCTTTAGCTCAGGGTTCAAAATTGAACTATAGTGATTGTCCTGGCAGTGTGTCCCTCTATCAGAAAGTGATAACTAAAACTTTCAAGTTCCAGACTTGTCGACACCAGCCCCAGCTTATATAGACAACACTAACTACTGCAAAATCATTTAATTTCAATTGGACAAATTTTCAAGATTTTGGTGAAAATGACTATTTCCTGGGGACATAATTTCAAGGATAACAAAAATATCCACTAAAGTCATATACTATATAAATCATTTATATTCATAGTGATTTAATTTTGTGGTTGAGATAATCTACAAAATCCGCGAAATTAATTCCCCCACGATTGTCAATGATTTTACAGTATTGTAAACAGATGCACTATAACAAACACTATACAAAGTTCTTACATCAATATCGATAGTAATCAAAGTCTTATAGCACTGTTGGGAGCACTGTAAGATTTTATTCATAATACTAGTAATCCGGAGCTTATAACAATGCAAGAAAATAGTTTCCGACTGAATAAAACATGGTTGAGATGCTGATTCTTTGTTCCCAACTTTCTTAAACTGTAGCATCATTCAGTTTTGTGGCGGGTTAAATTTTTTGGAAATTGTAGGTCGTCTTGTACCATATGAAATCAAATCCCATCAAACACTAATTTTGGACTTTGTATTTATTACCTTAAATGCAAAATCCAAGAACTAAGGTCCCATCAAAATGGTCTATTTATCAAAAACTACAAAACTTTGTTCCATGGAAATAAATGATTTAACAGTATTACCATTATTTGTCTTAAATAGCATAGTCTGCACAACAAGTGTTTCTCATGCTTTACAAAAAACATGTGCAACAGTTATGAATGTTGATAAATAAATATTGCAGGATTCTGATATATCGCTGGCTTAGAATGAGAAGGTCGTAAATACAAAATCGATATTTTGAGAAAATAAGGAAAAAATGTCTGAAAATTACTTTTTGCTTGATATTGGAAAACAAACTTTTCATCTTCACTTTGGTCGACATGACAAGTTCCAATTTTCATCAAAATAGGCTCATAAGAAGCACGTTATGATGCAGTACTTATGATCTTCTCATTCTAAGACAGCGATATATTAATACCCTAACCGCATAATTACAGGACTAAGATGTATATTTGCAATAAAACTGCATCAATGGGAAATTTATGATATGAAACATGGTGAGGACTCTCGGTAAAATACCAAAAACCAAACCATAGGCCATTTATCTACCTCCTAGTAGAAAGATGAATCAGTGTGGGGAATCACGTGACTAAAATGGTACGCAGCACTATGAAATAGATCGCGAAAATCTGGATATTTGGATAGTTTTTCGATTCTTGGTAAGTACTCCTTGATTATGTTTACTAGTTATATAGTGCAGGCTATGCGAAATTTAACGCGCTTTCTAATGGTACACGTGTCATTCCTGTACTCTCTCTGGTTTCTGAGATACCTTCGAGGTTTTAATGCGAACCAGTGGAATATTTTGTCAACAAGTCTACATTACTGTGTATAAACTACACAAAAAACTGTATTTAAAGGCAATTTATTATGCCACGGTCAGGTGCATGTGCTTTATTGTATTCGGAAAAGGCTTCTCGTTGAAATACAGTGCCTGATAACGTCCTTTATTGGTGATTTTAAGGGATTTCTTGTAAAAATTTCAAATTATTGAAATGATACTCTCCACGGAATAACATATTTGTGATACTAACCACGGATCAGTTTTAAACCAGTCCTGTACATTTTAGAACAAAATTTGGTCCGCATTTTGGAACCTTGGTTCAGAATACTGATTGATTACAATTGTTTTCAGTTGTTTAATTAGGTTTCCTTTATTCTTATACAGAAGTTACAGCAAGACGTTGTCGAGAAGCTAGGCTCAGACGAATGAAGGGAACACGTCACGGGCCAACTAAAATAAAAGAAAATTTAGACACACTATCACCAGAACGAATGTGGAATGAATCTTAAAACAGTGCAATGTACTATCTAATCAAGCAGAGACATAGCTTTTATTCGTGCAGTTTGAAGATTGTATAGTTGAACGGGAATGTAATCCAATATAATTTTACATTAATCCATGCAGGACGGTAATTTACATGTGATTTTAGTGTAATTTCATTGCAATTGTGTATTTTAATTTTTTTTTCCACAATCACTGTGCTGTTTTGATTTTTATTATTAAATGCAACACCCGTCTATAATAGTTTGTTGTCCATTTACTTCATTGACATGTTGTACTTATATAATCGACCATCGCTCTCCCTTATTAGATAGTTGATTTGATGCACTATCTAATTCGATAAGAAAAAAGAAAAAATGGCGATGTAATGTTTGTTTTTTCTCTTCATTTGTGATTATGAGCGTACATAAAGGTATACAATGCCCATCTGAACAAGTATCAACGAACTAATTGTTAATGTATCTGCTGTGTAATCGCATTAAAATGGCAGCCGAAAATATAGTTCAATTTCGAAATACTCACAAAGATATTAACCAGAAAACAAACATTTATATTGACAAAATCAAAATGATTCTTCGATAGCATTTATTATATTAGTATACATGTAAAACAGTTGATAATGTAACATCACAAATAAATCTAGTCGAAGACAAATTTAATACTGAAGTAGAACATTATAGACTATTATGAACAACTCTTCAATGTATGACAGAGCAAATGGTGTCAGAAACAATGTACAACTCACGGGTCTCTGGCCTAACGATTTAAAAACTCGATAGTGGGAGTGGAGTTTATTTTTTAAAAGGAAGCCAAAATTAGTTTTTAAATTCATATGACACAGATAAAAATGAATTAATTGTTTTGGTAGCAAAAATGTCGAGCACTTGTCCGTTACCTTTCTGCTAAAATATGACATGCATGCGATTGCCTCCACTCGGATTAGAGCCAGTGTCACCGGGCAACGCATCCACTGAGCTACTGGAGAGGGTAAGTAATAAAAGTCGACAAATACGTGTTTAAAAAAATACTGCGCAACAAAGACATAACTCCAGAAAATGAAAGTCACACATTAATTAGCATGAAACAGCATTATGCGAAATTCGAAGAAGTCGCATCGCCTTGTTTTGTTGCAGTGCTGTTGCAGACCCTTGATATGCTACCTATTTTACATAATTTAGAATTGAAAGTCCATTATATGTTTTAATTAACCGATACACCCTGTGGCATTCATTTAAAGAATTAATGACTTGGTATCGATATAAGTTCATTAATACTTGCCCGATCTTAGACATTTTTACCCAAAATGTCGACATTATGTTGATATTCAAGACCATATACATTGTATACAAATGAAATATTATCCTGGTAAAGGACAACTTATATCAGTGTCGCATTTAAAAAAAGATTAAAAAGCTCAAATTAGGTTTATCTGTTCTGATCGAAATGACAACGTTTACATTTTTGGAAAAATCCTTTAATTTGATGTAATGGTCAATACAGAATACAAAATCGTAACATTTTTATATTTTGTACTATAACACGACTCATTCTAGTTCCTTCAATTGATTCAGATCAGTTTCGATTCCAATTCTCTCTGCACCATGTTTCTTTGATCCTGTTATTTCTGTAAAAGAATAGATGAAAACTATTACTAGGCAACTAAAAATAAGCATAATAAAATATACTAAACAAAAAACGATGATGGAGAAAAAAGTAACTTGCTCTAAAATACAAGATTAAAATGATCCGTGGTTTGTATCACAACATTGTTGTTCCGTGGAGTGTACCATTTCAATAAATTGTCATTTTTAGCAAAATAACGCATTAAAATACCAATAAAGTATGAAAGAGTAACTGGTTTTCAACAAAAACTCTTTTCCGAATACAATAAAGTACTGACACCTGAACATGGTCTAATATATTCCCATTAAACACGGTTTTTGTGTAATTCATCCAAAAATATTGGCAAAATATGTCCCTGGTTCGCCTTAAAACCTCGAAGGTATCTCAGAAACCAGAGAGAGTACAGGAATGACACGTGTACCATTAGAAAGCGCGTTAAATTTCGCATAGCCTGCACTATATAACTAGTAAACATAATCAAGGAGTACTTACCAAGAATCGAAAAACTATCCAAATATCCAGATTTTCGCGATCTATTTCATAGTGCTGCGTACCATTTTAGTCACGTGATTCCCCACACTGTGAATACAATACTGTAAAATCATTTAATTTCGTGGTTTTGGTAAAAAGACCATTTCGTTGGCATTTGAATTCGTGGATTTTGCATTTCAGATAACAAAACAAGGGTCAAAATCAATGTTCGTTGGGATTAAAGTTTGTGGTTGAAGTGAACCACGAAATCCACGAAATTTAATCCCCCACAAAAATTAATGATTTTACAGTATTCATGGTTAATTCTATGAAACATTTTTCTGGATTGTCAGAATGATCCTAGATTTTTCTTAATTATCTGGAAATGTTAAGATTATGTTACAGTATCCTACTTTTATCAAGCTTATCAATCTTAAATGCATTACTGTAAAACAAGTTACTTTCATGCTACTAACTTTGTGTTTTACTGATCGTTGATATAATCGGAACTACACATTCTAGTGTTTTTAAGTCTCCCTAGAAATCCATGTATTAATTCCTATGTAACTTTGTGTCATTCTGCTTTTTTCGGCAGGACTTGGACTTGTTTTTTTTTTTGCTTATGTTTGGGCATTTTACTCAGTGTACTAGTTCAAGTTGTGTTGTGGTGTTACTGATTTCTTTGCCCAGCTGATTAAGTTGAGTGCTGCCTTCCTTGTCCGATTTCCTCATACCTTTTTTGAACACTTTCGCAGCTGCTTAATTTCCTGAATTTCAACCAATTGCAAACTCTGTGAAAATTAAGTTGTGCGAAATAATTTCTTGGTTAACAGTATGACAAGTCAATAATGCTAATATTATGGTAGCACATGGACATGTATGTAATCCGATAACTAGCTGTTTCAAGACAAATACTTCAAAGCATGTTTTGTAAAGCACTTTAGGCTGTATGCTAAATAATTAAAGAATCTGGTTCATAGCCAATTTGGCTTTTACTGACATCTTTGATGGGAAAAGATATTTGTATAATATCAAACATTTGCTGTACATCTGAACACTGTTGTGTAGAATAAACTGTTCTGGGGTTACCGTGGTATTCACAAAGCATCTTAAGTGAAAACTTAAATATTTTGACTTTAGTTAAAATTTTTAGCTGAACATATTTCTCAAGAAACAAAGAATAATCCATGTTTTCTATGTGATTACTGTAGCACATAATGCTTCTAAACAATGTAAATAATTGTTAATCTTGATTTTCCTATTTAGCTAACACTTAAAGAAAACTTGAGATTTTTAGAAAAGTTTCCACTTAAAATGCTTTGTCAATACCACCCCTGAGCAATAACCTCTGACCAGAGATACAGTTAGGCTGTTCTATTAAGGTTGTAAACTTTTAATACAACAGCAGAAATAATAGATACTGTTAAGTCAATAATGTACGTTCGGGATTAAATTTCATGAATTTCCTTGTTCACCTATAACCATGAAATAAAATCCCATCAAACAATAATTTTGACCATTGTATAAAAAATTATTAACTGACATGCAAATCCACGAATTAACGTCCCATCGAAATGGTTGAAATGATCAGGGCTAGAAACAGATTTGATAATTGACAACAGGCATTTGTCAGCAAAAATGCCATCGAACAAAACCAAACAAAAATGTGTGAAAGTAATATTGAAACTAAATTGTTCCTAAATGATTTAACTACTAGGTGACAAGTACCACTATAAGGAGACTACTTAATGAAGTGACACATCACCCAGAGTGTCATCATATTTGACAGTGTAGATTAACGTGTCATATATACACATTTCAGGCTACAGATGCAGACAAAGGGATATATGGAACTATCACATACCATATCAGAGGCAGTAATAGTGTGTAAGTATATATATGTAAATATAATCTTCTTCTTCTTCTTCTTCTTCTTCTTCTTCTTTTTCTTCTTCTTCTTCTTCTTATTCTTCTGAAATGTTGATATTGGTTACATCATTGACTTACTTTAGGAAGGAAATGTTTAAGTTGCTTCTTAGTGGTTGTTGCTCAATAGAGGGCTGGTCATGAGAGGTTTTGAAATTAGGTCAACGTGCATGGTGTTGGTTAACTAGGTCACATTCTCAGGGTCGGTAGTAATTCCTGTATCTTGGAACCAACCAGAGTCTATTCCTGGGACTTGGGAGTCGATAAGGTTGTCTAATTCCTGCCGGATTGTAAGAGTCGTCTGTCTTATTCCTCCTGTCTATATCATCGCCTCCAGGCTGGTTAATTTGAGTGCTGCCTTCCCTGTCAGATTTTTTCATATCTTACTTTTATTGTATGTTTCAGTGTTTTATGTTCCTATATTACAGGTTTCAGATTGGTGAGACAACAGGAAAGATAACTCTTGTTGCAGCATTAGATCGGGAGAAAGTGGATGTCTACTTTCTCACAGCGGAAGCAAGGGATGGTGGAGGTTTTACTCAGTTTGTTAACTTAGAAGTGAAAGTTCTGGATGTTAACGATAAGAAACCTGTCTTCATAAGAGAAGAGTATTATGTGACAGTACGAGAAGACAGTTTGAACTTCCTCCGTGGAGATCTTGTTGTGGAGGTAAGAATGGTTATAATTACTCTCTCCCTTGTGGAGGTAAGAATGGCTGTTAACATTGCTCTCTTCAGCAATAATTCTAACTTAAAATTAATATACTATCTTGATACACCATAACCACTAACATTTAAGGGCTTGTCATCAATTATATACATGTACAAAGTATATCACTCTAATTTAATTTATTTGTTTTGGTTACTAGGCAACAGATGATGATGAGCCTGGTTCACCAAACAGTAACATAATGTATAGAATCATCAAGGCGTCTGCTGGGTTACAGGACAGATTCTACGTCAACCAATCATCTGGTATCATCAGTATGGTGGATATGATTGATTTCGAATCTCTGCCGTCTGCTCTAAATGGGCGTGTCCTACTGGAAGTGGAGGCATATGATCTCGGAAATCCGAGTTTGTCCAACACCATTAACGTTACTGTGGAGATCGAGGTTTGTTGGCAGTTTTGTACTTTATTTCCTGTAATCTAGAAATGGAAATAGGAACTAGGTTTTGCCTGACATCTGTTTTAGAGATGTTTGTAGTCATTTAGTGAACACATTTTTTAATATTTGTTTATGTAAAAGTAGGGTTTGTAACATAGATCAATCATTCAGCTTTCTCTAATGCAAAGCCCTCATTCTATTATACATGTTGTAATTTTAAATTGAAAGGGTGATTAATTTGAACGAGATACAGTTGGATTTTTGTCTTGAAAAGATATGTTACTGGCAAAGGAGATGGTTCCGGACAGACATCGCATAAAAAGCTTCCCCTGGAGTTAAAAATAGATGTTTTCTCAGATTTTTTTGTGTTTACAAATACCTTGGTTCAGGATCTTTGCTAAAAATAGGTTTCCCGAAAAATGACGTCACGTGAACAGCAAAATAATGGGGCCTGAAAAGGGGCACTTTTGTGCTATTTTCAACGATATTACCGTAGATACGACGAATGTTTAGAAACATATTACCAGGAAATATTTAGAACAGGGTTCCTTCTTCACAATCATGCAAAAATATGTCAATATTTTCGACATGACAACACGTGACGCACCTGTTTTCAACTCAGGGGGCGCTCGTGACAGGTTAAATTCCAATCCATACCGTATCTTGTTTACCGGCCGAAAATCGAAACAAAATGTGGAAAAAAATTCAGATTTATTGACAAGATATCAAAAAAAGATTCTCCACAGATAATGAGGACAAATTTTGTATATTGCGCTAAACTAAGTGCTGGACGAAAAAAATAAAAATTAAAAAAAAAGTTTTTTGGCGCCGCCGTGATTCGATCGCTGGACCTTAGCATCAGAAAATTACTAAGCGAGCTGCTTAACCACTCGGCCACCATCTCGTTACAGAATATTGAAATAAATAATTGAACATAATAAAATCATTGATGCTCGCACTATGCACGCGCTATATTGCGCATGCGCACTAAATTTGTTTACCCTCCCTCCTCCCTGGCGGTGCTGATGTCAAAATCACAACAGCAGACGATATTTTCGTTATATAAGTAATTATTTGTTGATTTTGATTTTTTCTTCCTCCAGATTTCCTTTAAATACGTCCCTGAGTGATTTGATACCAATATCAATGAATTATTTGACTAAATAAACGGTCTAGACCGTTTGTCCGGAAGCTTTTCCTGTCCGGAATCATCTCCCTTGGCAGTACAGTAGAAGTTGTTCCCCTTCTAACAATGAAATAATAAAGGGGAGTATTTTTTCAACAGTTTATCCTGTAGGTTCATTTGTTGAAACACCTTTGTGATGATTGCATGCACAATTTTGATCAGAATGTTCAGACTTGATATCACATGAGATTAAAACATACATTTTATGTTATTACAGGACGTCAATGACAATGCACCTATATTTAACCAGACAAAATATTCGGCCATTATTGCTGAGAGTGCTGCGTCTGGGGATAAAGTCATTCAAGTTTTTGCAACAGATGGGGACAGAATGAAGCCAAATAATAAGTTCTTGTACAGAATCGACAGCGGGGCCGGTGATAAATTTAGAATCGATTTTCAAACAGGGGAGATAATTATTGAAGTAGGGGCAAAACTTGATCGTGAAACAAAAGCTAACTATGTGTTGAATGTGTCAGCGACTGATCGTGGTGCTATACCACGGACTGGACTGTGTTCCGTGGATATCACAGTTACTGACACGAATGATGAAGCTCCTGTATTTGATCTATCAACCATTACAGCATCAGTGTCAGAAAATGCCCCTGCAGGTAAATGCATAGCAATATTCCATATTTTTTATGGACAGCCAGTAATGAGTTGGAGTAATTTTTGTTTTCGTTAAAAATGATATGCAAATTTGATCGTGATTACATCAATGCTATACTTCAATCCTTGCCCTTAATGGAGTTTTATTCTGGTGTTGATGTTATAATATAACTTTTATTTAAATATTATTGGATTAAAAAATGGCCCCACCCAGGCCACTGACATTTCAAAAATCAATTGTATATCTATATAGCACAACTCCTTCTTTAGTGAAAATTCAGATATAAAGCTTGTGGAAGAAATTTTGCTACTACCTTGCCTAGTGCGAATTTTTCTTCTTTCTTTGCCTTCCCCCCTAAAGAAACTTCCCTGCTGTCTATTGCAAAACATTTACTTATTTTGCTGAAAATATTATTGGATTACGGTAGAAACCCTTTTAATGAAAAAAACTCTAATCCAAAATCTGCTCTGATCCGGAACTTTTTTTCAGTCCCAAAGATGTTCTGATTAGGGAGTTTCTATTGTATATTGTTCTATTTCAACATTGGTGATTATAGGCTGTTGATTGTATTCCAGGTACGACTGTTGTATGCGCTAACGCCACAGATCCTGACACAACATATAGTCTATCATACAGCCTGGTTCCTGGTGTACAAGGTTATGATGAGAATGACAGATTGGTCAATGCCTCCGCTACTGGTGTTCAGGTATGTGCTTGATTGCTGTTTTTCTATGTAATTTTTAAGGTGTAAGAGGGGATTTTGTCCAAAGTGCTTTAAATTTTCATCTAAAGGGGATTTTGTCCAGCATCTCAATTAGCCATGAGGGGCCTTTTGTTCAAATGTGGGTTTTGGTCGCTGTTATCGTGTGGACTGTATTATTGCAAATGTTTATTGTGGGGAAGACAACGCAATGAGTACCCAAGTGCTTGAGTACTCACTCATTGGACTGATTATCTAATATTAAGATCAATGTTCTATTACTCTGGCTACAATATAATCAGTTGTTGCTAACCCCTTCAATAAAAATACCTGATTCAAGTGAATTTAAGCAGTAGCCGTTACCTTTTTGAGCAGCAAAGTTGGTGACGTCACATTTTGTGACATCATAATAATGTTCCATAATTCGTTCTCTTTTGGGAGATGACGATATTTACATGTATATGATAAATAATCTGTAATGATGTCGTATATTACAGGAGTATTTTAGTATAGACAGTGTACAAGGATGTATCACAGTGAAGAGTCAGCTAGATCGAGAGGCTGCTGAGACGGTTGTTGTTAAGGTGAAGGTCACGGATGATAATGCTGTCATATCACCACCCGGATCTGAGAATACACAAACTGCTATAGGTAAATAAACATTTCTCTATTTTCATGAAAATCAGAACTGTCATGTTGACAAAACTGAAGTTCCAACACCTAAAACGTAATTTTCGGACCTTTTTTTTCTTGTTTTCCCAAAAAATATTGTTTTTGACCTTGTCATTCTGTGCCAGTAAAATATTTACACTATTGTTGATTGTCAGCTACAGACCAATTTTCTTCAATGTTGTATTTCTTAATGTTGAAACAGTGGTTGCTCTAAATATTTATCGAAAATCTAGTATACCTATGAGCCGTTCTCCAGGAAGACCGGGCTTATTGACATAACAATAGTAATTATTTAATAATGTTTAGAAATAGGTCTAAAATGAGAAAAAAATCATGTTCACCGATTTAATCGTAAGTAGTTGGATATCATAGTACTATCTTAAAGATTGAAATTTTCTGGTAAATTATGATAAAATTACTTCTGTCGTTGCTTTGGTAACCAATTTCTGAAAACTATCTGAATTGAGAAAAACAATTGGTTAGTGGTTAAAAATAGCAGCTACTTTTCCCTTTAAGCAAACACTCAAATTTTTTTCGTGTTTTATTAAAATCAGAGTATTATTCTAAAATGTGACAAAAATTTGATAAGTTTACGTCAATAATTCATCAAATACTGGGTTTATGAAATGATGGTTAACGTTACGTCAAATAACGCTGGAATGACGTTTGCGACGTCACTCAAAAACTTGGCGGGAATGGTTAGTTTCAAAAGTCTATAACTTCGTTAATTTATGTAATAATTCGTTCACATTTTCAGAAAGTGTTCATAAGAGTATCGTCTTTCTTACGATTTATTATCATGATTTTCGTAATTTTGTCAATAAGCCCGGTTTTCCTGGAGAACGGCTCATATGTGTCGAGGTATAACATTCTGAACCTGCAATACAACAGATATGGGCTAGATTCCAAGCGGAGGTGGCTAATTCTTTGTTGTAATTTGTCTACACATATATTGATCTACATATATTTCAGCTGTGATCACAGTAACGTTACTAGACTACAATGACAATCCCCCAGAATTCCTACCAGATAGTGCATACAGTCTGAGGATATCAGAAGGTCTAGAGACAAAGTCGGAAGTTCTAAGATTTGAGACCTTAGATAGAGACAAGAGCTCAGTTATAACATATCAGATGCAGACGGATGATGATAATAACTTTATGGTCACAGAAAATACAGGTAGTTACATAGTTTGGTAATAATACCTTTATTAGCTCCTTTGTTGGAGAGGTCATACAATAAATACAAAAAAATATACATGAAAATGTACAGAGTAAGCATATATATGGGTACAAATTAAAAGGAACACAAAGAAACCTATCCCTGAGTTAATAACTTCATGGTAGAGGAAAATACAGGTAGTTACATAGTTTAGTAGTTTCACAAAGGGTTATTGATTTCATTAAGGGCTAATGGTCAAATTAAAGGGTATTGGTTTAATTAAGGGGTATTGATTTCATTAAGCTTTCAGTTGAAATATATGCTCATTTTAGATCCCAGCCAACGAAAATTAACGATTTACAGCATCATACAAACTGTAATGCTCATTTTATTTGTAACTATACTAATCAGTTTTCTATAAGTTTAAAAAAATAATCTGAGATAAACCCCTAATATCCATGTTTTCTTGGTATTTGCTGATCCCGTAAGTCAACGCTCATAATAAAACTTGTATGATGTAACATTTGCTAAGCGACTTCACGCTTGTTTTTGCGACATCACACAAAATTTCCCACCAAAGTATCGTTATTTTGACAAAAAAATACATATAAAGTGTTGTTTTAATGCTATAATAGCATTTATGCAAGCATTTTGCGTTATTACATCTGAAGAGTCCCTCGGGAGTGTTGGTGCTCTCCCCCTAACAGGCTTGGGCACCATTGTTACCGGCCCTTGGGACTCTGCAGTGTAATCACAAAATCAAATTTGGCTATATAGGCCTATTAGTATGTATAAGAGTATTTATACATATAGTCCAGTCATTTTAACTTTTAACCTCAAACTAATTGCAAAACAAACATTTTTGTGTTTATATGGTGCGTAAAGCTATCCTTAGCAATGTACAAAATGTCCTTATTGAATATCCGTGGGACTTTTTGAGATATTTACAAATATATTGAATTGTCACATGTTTTCGCGATATTTATCACTTATGATGTAAATAAATCTTGACTTGTACCAGTAACTTATTTTTACATCGTGCTTAGAGGTCGCAATTTTGGTTTGATTTTTATGAAACTTGGCAGCAATGCTCATCGAAAGCTAATCTAGGTCAAATAAAAGTTTGAGTTAACCGGAGCCAAAATCTAGGTCACTAGGTCAATATATAGAAAAAACAAGATATAGTCACCAGGGGTCGCAATTTCGACCTTACACTTGTGAAGTTTAGTCACAATGATCACCTTACAAAACTCAAGGTCATGTATGAAATTGGATTAACCTGAGTTAAAAACTAGGTCACTAGGCCAAATTATAGAACAAATCTTTAAAAGGCGCCCTTTTTACCTAATCTTTATGAAACCATCTCACATGGATAATGAAGACAAAATGTAGGTCAAATTCAATATTTACTTATCATGAGTTAAAACTAGGTCACTAGGTAAAAAAATAGACAAACCTTCGTGCGCCAAAAAGTCGCATCAATTATTTTCACCTATTGACCTAATTTTGACCCAAATTATTCAATAACATACTTGTCTTAGATGTTTTGAGATGAGGATTGTGACCAAGTTGCATAAATATTAGACCAAAATTGGTAATTTTGTACCTACATAACATTTTCCTTTGATTTTAACTAGCGACCTACTTTTTGACCCCGGATGATCCAATTTATAACATTGACCTAGATTTTGTTGATATTATTATTGTGACAAAGTTTCATAAATATAAGGTCAACATTATGACCTCTAGCGACTACACAAGGTTTTGCTACAATTTGATCTAGTGACCTAGTTTTTTATCCTTGATCACACATGTTCTACCTTGGCCTAAATTTTGTTCAGATGATCACTCTGACTAAGTTTCATAATCATAAAGTCAAAATTGTGAATACAAATGCAATTGTGGACGAACAGACAAAGAGAACAATCACTATTTCTCCCGAATCGATAGATTCGTGTACATTTTGTATATTGACATTATTGTATACTGTCCAAACACAAAAATCCTTTTTCCATTAGACAAACATGTATACAACACATGATATGTGTAAATTTTGAAGAAATTGGATTAATATTAAAGAAATGAGTAAAACTTTTGTTACCCCTTCCAAGTGCTATTTTGAGTCATTTTGTCGACATTTGAATGGGTAGTATACCAACACGTAGACTGGCATATATATGAAAAGTAAATTGTCTGATGATAGAATTAATATTTGTATTCGATAGAAGAAGGTTGTATCTTTCAGAAAATATAAACTTTATGGTGCAATTAGTAAATATTTATCGACTTACATGGGAATTATTAGAATTTAAAATTCCCCATGTAGTATGAAATAAGGAAAATGCTGAAATTGCTAGCAAAAGTGACCTTAAACATGTCGATTTATTTGTATTTTCCCCACTGAACTTGCATATTTGACGTTTTGTCTGTAGTTGATAATAGTCTGTAGATGATGAAAATGCAAAGAAACTTTGTTTTGCAATTTGTTTGAGGTTGACGATATTTTTTAGCTTCAATGACTGGACTAATACTAATAGGCCCATATAGCCAAATTTGATATTGTGTCTTGCACCTGTGAGTGTAATGTAACAAGAAAAAGCTTGCATAAACACTACATTCAATGAACATATAAGAGACTTGATGTCTTACATTTTTCAGGTATATTGAAACTAAACAAGTTGTTAGACAGAGAAAAGACTCCCTCACTAAATGTGACTGTTGTTGCTATGGACAACGGTAACCCACCATTGTCGTCCATAGCAACGGTACATATTGACATACAGGATATCAATGATAACACCCCAGTATTTGTGACGTACGATACAAGTTACACTATCAGTGAGAATGCTGCTGTGGGTGACCATATTGCTACTATATCGGCCACTGACGAAGATTTGAATGAGTTTGGAACGGTGGTGTACTACTTTGATGTCAGTAACGATGATGGTAGACTTATTATCAACAGGACAACCGTAAGTAACAAAACTTGTAATTGTACATACAGTACATACTCAGAAGCAGAGCTACAGATAAGCTGTATATTGGGGTAATTACCCAATTAATTTTCTTAAAAACCCAATAGATTTTGAGCGGAGGGAGTAAGAAAAAGCAATGACAAATGAAATACCAAAAAAGAAAAGGACGGTATAGTGATAAGCAGTGCATAAAAGATCATTTACCCTATGAGTTTAAAATTTGTCAAAACACAATCAAAAATGAAACTGGAGGGTAAAATATCCAATGGACTAAAACCTTATCTGTAGCTCTGCTGAAGAGCCTCATTCTTTGCGAGCTACAAATATTGGTCATTGTATAAAGGTTGTTGCTCTACAGAGATCAATTTAAAATAAATATCTGCCAAGGGAAGTTTTGAAGGTGTTACAGAGAGGTTGTAATTTCATTTCCATCTGTTTGATAGGAAGAAAATGATATCACACGTTTGATATTTTATAATCTAGATATTTTATAATCGCTTGGCTGAGGTCTGAGCTAGGTCACCTTTTCTGAGAAGCTTGTAATTAATCTTGTCAAATATTATATTTATTTGTTTATCATCTTCAATAAATTGATGAGCACACTATCATTCTTTTAGAATAGAATAATTAATGTAGACAACAGTCTATTAAATAGAATGTTAATACATTTGGCAAATAGAGATAAGTGTGACTAATAAGTTTTTGTTATTGTTATTTCAGGGGGAGATAACTGTTGCTAAGCAACTGGATAGAGAAACACGTAGTTCGTATACATTATATGTAACAGCCACAGACAACCCTAACAACCCCAGCGATCAACGCACGAGTCAGACCCGTGCTATAGCTGTTCAAGTACTTGATGTCAATGATAACAAACCGGAGTTTACGAATATAGACCGTGATACACGGGCTCTCGTGCTGGAGAATGCTTGGGACCCTAACAAAGATGGCTACCTGGTGTTCACAGTGAATGCTGAGGATAAAGACGTTGGTGTAAATGCTGAGCTAGAATACTCAATCACTGCCAACGATACTGCCAAAGATTTGTTCATTATAAACACGGTGCCTCGAAGAGTCGGTGGTATACCAAAGTATGATGGTGAGATACGTGTTGCTAGTAGTCTTACTGGGAATGTTGGTGAGCTACATGTGACTGTCACAGTGAAAGATAAAGGTGAACCATCTACATCAGCACAGACGGATCTGATCATAGTTGTAGAAGATGTTAACCTCAACAAACCAGAGTTTACCAAACCTGTCGGACCAAGGGCATCAATTACTACACTTGAGGTAAGTGTGATAAAAGTTCTGTATGCTGTAAAATCATTAATTTTCATGGGGATTAAATTTCGTGGATTTTGTGGTTCACCTCAACCACCAACTTTAATTCCAACGAACATTAATTTTGACCCTTGTTTTATTACCTGAAAAGCAAAATCCACGAATACAAGTCCCAACATAAGTGTCTTTTGTACCAAAACCACAAAATTTCGTCCCAACGAAATCAAACGATTTTACAGTAAGTGGTCTAGTTAGCAAGGAGGAAATATTGACAAATGTTGATATTTTTTGCAAATTTACTTAATTGACTAACATTTCATTTAGCAAATTGATTTGCTTACATAAAACTCTACTTAGATATTATCAAAATCGCAAATATTTCTGTTTGCCAAACTTGTTGATCTGCTAATATAAATACACACTTTACAGTAGATATAATCATTCAATTGGCTCAGAAGTAGAATTGGGTTGCTCATTCTCGAATAAAACTATGCCTGTAGTAATAAATGGCCAATGCTTGAAAACTTGAAATTTTGTAATACTGACACATTTCTTACTGTACCATATTTTTTTGTGTTTAGAAAAATGTTAAGTTTTTGACAATTTTTTTTTCATACAGAAAAATCCAATTGGTACATTGATAATGCAAATTGAAACATATGATGCTGACCACGGACGTAATGCAGAGATTGTATATAGCCTGGAACCTGAGAATGATTGGGAAATGTTCGCTATAGATGCCGACACCGGCAAACTTACCAACGCCAAAATATTAGACAGGGAAGTCAGAGAAACATATCAGGTAGGGACAAAAAATATTCAAGGGATTCCATTTCTAGTCAACTTCATAATTATATGATTATTCAAATGTCCTATATGAACCCACATCCATGAAATGAAATTCAAACCCATGACCCCTACTTAGCACCGAAGTAACAGCTACTGTACCAATATATATAGTTGCCTGGCAGATAGCTGGCCACTTGTTAGTCCCCTACAGGTTGAGAGGGGACTATGGGTATAGGTCAGTCAGTGAGTCAAATTCTGGATCCTGCCATAGCTCGAACAGTTTTCAAGCTAGGTTTATGAAACTTAGTATGTTGATAGGGACTCGTAAGGAAATCGTCCATGTCTTATTTATTTTTGTCCTTGTTTTTTTTTAAAATATAAATTTCCCAGTAAACTAATTGGAAGTTAATAATGATTAACACTAATTTATTGTCCTCAACCTTTGCCTACTTACTGAGTATTTCATACAAACAATGTATACATATGTGACATATTTGTTCAGATCAAAATTAAAGCTGAGGATAAAGGCATACCGACACCTCGTCACAGTACGCTATCGCTGACCATCGTAATGCTTGACGTGGATGACAATCCCCCAGAATTCCAAGTGGATAGATTTACACCATACAAGATTAGGATAGAGGAAGAGCGTGTGCATGATCAGACGACACAGAATTTAAATATTGCTGTAGATCGAGATTCTGGCAATAACTCCATCATATGTTATTATATTATAGGCAAGTTTGGTTTACTATGTTATAATATGCCTGAGACTGTAGCTCAGTGGTTAGTGCGCTTACCGTCTAATCTGACGACCAGGGTTCAAATCCAGGTTGAGGCACATATATATGCCTGCCATATTTCAGCAGAAAGCTGACTGGCAAATAAAGGCTAAGCTCAGCAACAGCAGTAAATATTGTCATATGCAATGCTGAAGGAATATGGAATGGTTCTTTGTAAATTTATGGTCTGCTGTGACCTACTTGCTACATTCAAAAAAGTATTCTTAAACTTTTATTTGTCAGTCAGAGACTCGTAGGTAAGATTGGGCAAGTGCCTAACTATGTTGCCTCTATTTATAAATGAAGGCTTTATTATTATTATAACTTTTATTATTATATGTCAACACTGTCTGCCAATGGTACAAATCTTGTATTAAGTTGACAGCTTTGATTTAATCAAGCTATCTTATATGTATCAATATCCGGCGTTATTGATGAGATATAATTCATACTGTTATAATTGTTTAATTGATTAAATATTTCAGGGGGTGACCCAGAAGTCACCAGTCATTTTTCGTTAGATCAGAACGGCAATTTGACCTTGACACAATCATTTGATCGTGAGAATTTGACCGTACCATTTATCAATATGATCATACTCGCATCACCGTCGTGCTACCTCAACATGGATATCAACCAGCGGCCTGCTGTCTACCCACCTACAGATTATGAAAGAAATAAGACACTCCTTTGGGTACAGGTAAAGAGTGATATGTTGTTTATGTCGCATTATCATGCAATGACAAAATTCTCATATCCGATACTGAATATCAAAATAGTTAGCAACATGACAATATGACAAAATTGTGCGACTTTACATAATTTCTTAAAACAGCATAACTATCAGTCGACAAAGACTGCTAGAAAGAATTAAATCAATCAATATAATAGGTCTGCATTCAAAAAGTCTATAATTCCTAATTTGAGTTCTTCGTCCGCAGAAAGCATAGGTAACTGCATGTATCGTTAAAAATGAAAAAAAAATTCTTGAAATTTTGAACGAAAAATATAAATTTTCAAGATCTTTTTTTTTTCGTTTTCAACGATACTGTTACCTATGGCAGAAGTAGGATATTTCATTTCTCCGATCCTGTATGGACACTCCAAAACATCCTTTAAGGCGATACTATCAGTTATGAGGTGTTGATACATATTTTATTGAATATATCCATGTTTTATGAGGAGATATAACATTGCCTTATTTGGTTGGTTCTACAGGTTGAGATTACAGATATCAACGACAATCCACCAAAGTTTAAACAATCTGTTCTTACACTTGGTGTTACCAGGGATACAGGATTTGGTACCTCCATCACAAACCTACAGGTATAGTATTACATCATCTCTCAATGTGATATTATACATGCCTGAAAAGTTAGTAAAATCCTAAATAGGAGGGATGAAGCAAAACATGTAATAAGATGCACTTTAATGTTATTTAAAAGGGATTTAGATGCATAAACAAGGAATGTATTCATTGTAGTGGTTATAAATATAGGACAGTAGATCATAAAATGAATCAAATGACGCCTATGTTCAAAGTTAGGTGAACTTAGAAAACCAGAAACTAACAACAAAAATAGGAGTAACTCCACTTTTGTAGGAGTACTTGGCAGGAACGTTTTATAGCCACACTAATAAAAAATAAGAGGGTCTTTTGCAGTCACCCATCATTTTCTCTACATTTACAAATATTTTCATAGTTCCCTTTTCATAACAGTAAATTCGTAAATAATGATATAATTAATTCTTTTGAATGCTACATTTTCCTTATGAATAGTGAATGAATCGTATGTACTTGTTATAGATCTACTTATTCATATAGAAACAGAGTTATGTGATGAAATCTGTTATTATTCAGGATTTGATATCGGACGATGACGCTACAATGAAGGTGGAGTTCCTAGCTATCTGTACGGAACATCATCTACAGAATGATAAAGTACCGTGTATAACAGGACAGAGGTTAAAGGATCAACCATTTACAGTATTTAAGAACGGTACTGTGGCTACTAACACCTACTTCCAGGCCAACATGTATGGATACTATCTGATACATATACAAGCCAAGGAGAATGTTACAGGGGAACAACCATTCCTGGCTAATGCTACACTAAGAGTAAGTGTACCTTTGTAGAGGGCATTTTGTGTTTTTAGAAATATGGCAATTTCAATGATGGCGCAAAAACAGGGACACTGAGTTTATATACTCAACAATAAAGAAGTATCCAAAAGAAACCTTTACCTCATTTTCGACAGTTTTTTTTAAAATAATCTTAATGAATTGCTACAAACAAAGTCAAATTGAGGTAATATAACAATCACCTATGCTCCTGAAAGGAGTAAAGGGTCTTAGTATGATCAGAGATGTTTAATGAAAGGTCTGGAGTATGGTCATCATTTGTGATATGCCATGAAGTGGATTGGAATTTATAAATTGATGCTAACATTTTGACTAAATGTGGAACAGTAAATAATTTCAATTCAAAGGGAGCTAATTTGAAACAGACCCTCGTTTTAATTATCCTGCCTTTAATAAGTATCACTTGTAGATATTTTCAAAGTTTTATCCCCCCCGCCAAGTTTATCCCCTGGGGATAAAAAGGGCCAGTCTACTTTATCCCCCTGTTCATGTGTTGACTCTTCTATTTTTCCTTAAGGGGGCCATTTTTGCCCTTTCTTTTGTCTTAGTTCTTTTATATGATGATTGTTTGTATTATACAGATATCACTGATTAATGATGACCAGAGAGTAAAAGTTGTGTTCAGAAATACACCAGATCTCGTCAGAGGATTCCAAGTTACATTTACACAGTATGTACTTATTGTTAATTATACCATATCAGTTTTTTATACCACATAAATAAAGCACTTCTTTAACCTGATGCAAATGGAAATTCAACAATGCTTCTTTATCCCAGTATACTGTAAAATCATTAATTTTCGTGGTGGATTAAATTTCTTGATTTCGTGGTTCACCCCAACCACAAACTTTAATCCCAACGAACATTAATTTTTACCCTTGTTTTATAACCTGAAATGCAAAATCCTAGAATTCAAGAGCCAACGAAATTGTCTTTTTTACCAAAACCTTGAAATTTCGTCCCAATGTTTTGAAGTACTGTTGATATGGAATAGAATATTAATCAAAATAAAATGATAGGTGGAACATGTAATCATACATGCCATATTTTACTGAAGCATGTGCAGGAGATTGATGATGGAAATGCAGGAGATTTCAACCAAATGCAGGAGTTTTTTCTTGCTCAAACTTTTAACTTAAATAAAGTTCATATGCAGTGTTCACCTATTTTACTTCTAGGACATTACCATGCATTTTAAATCAGTATTTGTTATCATTTTTATCTTGCAAATAAAAAAAGCATGGTGCCAGTATTCCAAGAAATGCGGGAGATTTGATCAATTTGCAGAAAATCATGCAGGAGTAGAGTCTCAAATGCAGGAGACTCCTGCATGATGCTAAACAGAGCTAATTTCCCACAAAACTTCAACAGTTGAAGCCAATGCCCAGCACTTTACGACACATACATACAATGAAATTCATGATCAAGTATTTATTGCTCACTTTAATTCAATCCCTGCCGCACATGCGGTTCTTTCACCATGAGCAAATGGACTCACCACAGACAGCAAGTCTTTAATCGTTTTAAAAACAAACATAGAACAATCCCAAATTTTAACCAAGCTGTTTCATAATTCTACAACTGTGTTTTATATTGTAGAAAATTACAACAAACTACTGGATATAGAATAGTTGTGGATAAAATACAAACACATGAGAACTCTGCTGGACTTCCTGAGGTCAACAAGTAAGTTAAAACTTTATTCTTCCATGTGTAATCATACCTGCCAAGTTAGTTTCATCCAAAATAGGAGTGACAAAGCGAAATGTGTCACAAGATGCACTTAAATGTGATTTAAAAGTGATGTAGATGCATAAACAAGGAATGTATTAAATCCATTGGTTTTAAATATGGGACAGAAGATCATAAAATGAACCAAATTTACTTTTGTGCAAGGGAAGGTGAACTTGGAAACCAGAAATTTATTAATGAAAAGAGGAGTAACTCCACTTTAATAGGAGTACTTGGAGGGTATGAATGCACATTGTATATGTACATTTTTTAGGCATAATGACAAGCTTTTGAAAACCAGAATAAGAAAGACTAGATTTTTATGAGCAGTTTCTGAAAGTTTGAGAAAAACATACATTAATCAGCCATTTACAACGACCAAGACCTTTAAGATCTAACCACCTATATCTGCTTCTTGTTGAAGTCTCTAACATTATTCAAACATTTTTTTGACGAAAGGTGACAAGCATTTCAGTATTTGACTCTTTGCATAAACTTTTAAATACAGTAAAAGTTAAGCTTATGAGACTAGTCTTCTGGGAATCACCCTTATCATAGAGGACATTTTATGTTCCAAAATATTTTTTTCCGGAATTCTCCAATGAAAATTTCAGGAAGCACTAAAAATGGGGAGGGAAAAAAACAATATTTTTTAAAGAGCCATTCCCTATAACTTTGATCATTTAAATCGATTCAGGAATATGGTACATTAAAAGAGAATCATTATTGCTTAAACTCCTCAAATTTTCAACAGAAAGTTAATGTGATAGTCGAGAAAAATATGCTAGTTATAGGGAATGCCTCTTTAAGGTTAGTAATGATTGTCCAAAATGATGAAATGTCTAATTGTGTGATGTTTGTTAATTGTTTGCTAATTGTATGATTATTGCCTTACAGAACTGATATGTTTATACATGGTGAAGATATGAAAACCAATGAGACAATATCAGCAGCAGAGTTACTCAGGTAATGTCAGCATCTTTTTCTTTAATTGTCTTTTCTCTATGCCTGGTTTATGGCATCTTTTTTTACAAGCCAATTTAAGCTGTATCTCTTTTTTTTTTTTTTTTTTTGGAACTGACCAATGTCAGCCCGTTTATTTTTTAATTACAACAATAACAACATCTACATATATCACAGTAATGAGAAGAACAGTAAGCATGCATATTGGTTACACAATTTCTACATCATACTTATCTGTTGGTGTCTGCGTGCATATATTGGTGAGATACTTTTATGAATTCAGTTTCTTACGAAATTTATTTAGAAATGAGCAGGGTATTCTGCGTTTATTATCGTAGTCTATTAAAAGATTTAGTTCCTCTTTTAATATATTAATGATGTCATATCTGTTTGTTCTTTTTCCAATTTAAGCTGTATCTGAACAAGTTTAACCAGACTTTTTAACGGGTTAAACTGGTTATCAGATTGGTGATTGATAATGGGTGGGCGGGCAGCTATCCACAATTTGGTTTCTGATTGATAACTTGAGTTTTGAACAAGTTTATCAGGATGACACTTGCTGTGTGTGTAGCTTATTTGAAAACCATGTTTGGGATTGAAAATCGGGTTGATAGGGGTCAAGGTTACTGTTACTAAAAATAGAATACCAGTCATAAAATTCTGGTTGCGTGGAATTTCAGCATTTTATATTTTTTTACAGTTTTCCTGGTTGTATCCTAATCAGTACTAACTAAACTATGAACCAGCAAGTTACCGTTTTTCAGTTTGTCTGTACGTCTGTCCGTCCGTAGACAGAGTCTTGTGGATGCAACAACTCCTCCAGTTTTTGCAGGATTTCCTTCAAACTTGCACGTATGAAGGACCTTAACATGTAGATATGCATGCAAGAAAAAATTAGCGCTGTGATTAATTTTTGCCATAATTATGGCCCTTTGCCGGCAGGGGGTATATTAGTTCTAATTTCTTATACCAATGATTGTTGATTACATGACTTTATTATTAGATGAATTGTATAAAGCTCTGATTTTCATGTGAGCTTGCATTCTGTTCTGTTCTGTTACAGAGTGATAGATTCCTATGCTGAAGCACTACTTACATTGAGATATGATTATAAAGTACTAGAAATAGTGGTGAGTGTTTATTTGTTTACTGCAGAATCATTAATTTTCGTGGGGGATAAAATTTCACCTTCAACCACAGAATCAAATTCCATTGCATATTAATTTATTACCTGCAAATTAAATGATTTTACAGTATATTGTCAAAGATACCTAACTGAAATATTGTTATGATTCTCTCAAATTAAACTATAATTTGTCTATGTGTGCTTATGCTAGCTTAATCAAGTAGGAAAATCTTGTTATGCCTAGGTCCCACTGAGCATTTTTCGTCATTAGCAATGTACTCATGATTGAAATTACTTAGCCTCGGGAGACATCGAGAACTGGGATATCAAAATTTTTCCAATGATTACCCTGAAGCTTCCCGTAGACCACAAGGACCATTTTTCCGATCCCTTCTGATGCCAAACTTTTAAATTGGGAGTACATCGCCCCGGCATGACAATCTCAGTGAGAATAGGGCATTAGTTTAATGTTTTCAAAACCATTCACTTCTATTACCGGTAATGCATGTGGCATCTTTTACTGTTTTTCAAAAGTCTTGAACTTGTAATTGCACTTCTGATTTAATGCCTGAACATTGTATCTGCATTGTCTCATGAACACAAAATAACCATTTATGAAGACAGAGCCTGAACAATACAAATATTTAAATATTTCTTTAAATTCTCTGAGCCTTGATTTCTTTGAGTTATATTTACTGTATTTTTATGCCCCCATCATTGATGAGGGTGTATATTGCTTTGCTTATGTCTGTCTGTCTGTCTGCTGGTCAGTAGACCAACATTAATGGTTTTCGTTTAATAACACTTTGCTCTTTGATCTTCAAACTTTACATGGAGGTTGGTCAGCTACAATAGATGACCCTATTGATTTTGAGGTCAGTATATCAAAGGTCAAGGTCACTGTGATCTTAACCTTTTTGGAGACCAAATGGTTTCCGTTAGATAACTCAAGAATGCTTTGCCCTAGGATTGTCAAACTTTACATGAAGGTTGGTCGGCTGCAATAGATGACCCATATAGAATTTGAGGTCAGAAGGCCATTTGTGACTATTTGGCTGCCAAAAGAGCAAACATGTTTTACAAACATCTCTTGTTAATGTTGCATACATTGTCATGACTCTATGTTCTGTTTTGAAAACTTAATGTTACATTTTGATTGTGTTGAATTATTTCAGAAAATATTATTTCAGAAAATAGTGACTTCAGTAAGATATATTTTGGTCCTCTCTTCTTTTGAGTTTTCAAATTCGCTTATACCTTTTTAAAACCATTTTAATAGGTGTAAAACTAACAGCCTTAATTGTAGTGGGAGTTTTAATATTAATGACTGAACTCAAACTATAGACTGTTTGACTAGACGGCTAAAACGTATAGACTTATGGTCAAGTCACCCCGCAAACTATAGAATGTTTGACAAGACGGCTGAAACGTAGTCTTATGGACAACACCCCACAAACTATAGACTGACTGACAAGACGGCTGAAACGTAGACTTATGGACAACGCATCTCAAGCTATAGACTGTTTGACAAGATGGCTGAAACGTATAGACTTATGGTCAAGTCACCCCGCAAACTATAGACTGTTTGACAAGACGGCTGAAACGTAGTCTTATGGACAAAGCACCTCAAGCTACAGACTGTTTGACAAGAGGGCTAAAATGTAGACTTATAGACAACATACCTCAAACTATAGACTGACTGATGTTAGACAACTATAGATGGACAGACTAGACAAATTATATGATCACTGAGGACTTACATTTTATTCGTTCCCCCAACCATACTTGATTTGATATACTTTCCCGAACATTATTAGGAATTTATTGGAGAGGACATAAACTGGCAAATGACCATGATGATTCACTTTAACACCTCCCCCATGTACATGTATTAATCAACTTGATTTTTCCTTCATTTTGTATCGATATGCAATAACAAATCTTGTTGGAATGTCACCCAACCATGCTTTCATATAATAAAGATTCCCCTTATACGCAGTCATATCACCTTAATCAGTAGATGTGCCTTAATTAATCAAATAACTCACTATTGACTAACTTTAAATCCCTTCTATGCTTCCTTTATTTATATTTTTGTTTACTGTAAAATCATTAATTTTCAATGACACAAAATTTCGTGGTTCTAGTAAAAATGACCTTTTCGATGGCACTTTAATTTGTGGATTTTAATTTTCAGGTAATAAATATAAGAACCAAAACTAGTGTTCAATGGGATTTGATTTTGTGGTCAAATATGAACCACGAAATCCACGAAATTCAATCCCCCATGAAAATTAATGACTACTAGTTTAAAATTAATGAATCAAATATAAAGTAGAAACTGCATAAGCTGGAACCTCATTAACTCAAAATCTTCCATAAGATTAAATGTCTCAGTCCAATGGGAATGATATATCATTAAGTGTGTCTAGTCCCAGCTTCCATCCTTATTTCATATGATATTTACGTTTTATAAAAAAGAACATCCACAATCCGCAACATCTAATACAAAATCCTCTCTTATCTTAGTATACTAGCTAGCCTTTATGTGCCAGTCAAATTTCTGCTTAATCTAGCTGGCATATGTGTGCCTCCATCCGGATTTGAACATGGGTCGCTGGGTAAGGCGGCAAGTGCGCTAACTATTGAGCTACGGTGGCACACAATACCCGATGCTATATTTGGATATATTTTATTTCAGCCAACGTCTGTATCTACAGAAGAAAGAAGTCTAGAAGATGTGTTCAAGATGGCACTTATACTGTCGACCATATTCCTTACACTACTCTGTGTAGCACTCTGTATAGTATTCTATATAAGTCGACAACAGTGAGTCATTTAACGTCATGTTTTTGTTTATAGTCGATACAATAAGTAATACTAATGAGGAATCATGTATATCCAGATAAAGCTAGATAAACATAGTTTACATGATGGACAATAGTATATTTACAACTGTTCTCATTTGACTTTGAAATGACTGCAGTGACTATATAAGGAACAAACCCTGTTCATTCAGCTTTTTCAGTGCTTTGATTATACACTGATACAATGATCTTACAACTGTATCCCTCTACTATATTCAGCCGCGACCATGGTCCAGTGGTTTTGTCACTTGATTTGGCACTTGTTGATCTGGGTTCATTTCCGAATTGTGATAGCTAAATCTTACCATTCCATGAAATTGTGACAGCAGAGCTGATTTTCTTCCACAAGCAACTGGTTCCTCAGGCGGGAGGGTATGTTAGTACTGGTTTCAATACAGTCCAGGAAAACTGCTTATATGGATCTGCTGCCATATTATTGAACAACATCGTTGGCTTAGAATGAGAAGGTCGTAACTACAAAATCGATATATTGAGAAAACAAGAGAAAACTGACTGTAATTTGCTCTTTATCTATGGAAATATGTGTTTTTAAAACTTCATTTTGGTCAACATGCCAACTTCCGATTTTCATGAAAATAGGCTCATGAGAAGCGCATTGTGAAGCATATTCCAAATATGTATGAGTCTTATAAGGTCATAAGTAGTAGTTACAACCTTCTCATTCTAAGCCTTCAAACTGTTCTAACAAATGTCAAACACGAAATGATATAATAAACTTTAGCTGTACCCTGGTGAAGTTGTTCTATGTCTAACTATTGTATGCTATCATTACAGATACAAGAGAAAATTAAAAGCAGCAACAGCTCTAGCATATGGTATGTACATATTGTCATTGTCTATACATATTACTCCATTATTATATGTTGATTTAATTGCTAGAGTTACATTATTATATTATTTGGTTTCCATTAATTATTATACAGTATTTTCATATGTATGCACATTTACATAGTACCTGTGTAACATGCCCCTTTACCTCAGTCAGATTTTGCCTCGGAAGTAAAGAGGCCGTACTCCCTTCAAGCTAGGCCCTTCTTGCACTCCCTTGAAGCACTCCTGGACCCTTTTTTCTCCAGTGACAGTCTTGATAGCCTATGGGTAGGAAAGAGACTGCACTCCCTCGAAGCACTTAGTAACCGAGCCCATTTTTCTCCAGTGACAGTCAGATTTCCCCTAGTGAGGAAAGACAGATTCTGACTGCACTCCCTCGACGCCAGAGGTCATTGGACTGTGAATGAGGCAGAAAAAACAGGATAACCAGGCATTTGATTTTACATATAAATGGTTACATCTCTCTAAGTCCAACACAACAAACAACTATCAACAACCGACTGCATGATCAATCTTCTACACATTCTATACATGTATGCATGACTTCAAACTATACTCAGTTACTGATTGTCCTGAATAGATTGTAGTACTATAGCTAATTATCCCCTCCATCTTTGATGAGGGGCTATATCGCTTTGCACATGTCGGTTGTTCTGTTGTTTGGGTTTTATCGGTAGACCAAAATTAATGGTTATCTTTCAATTTCACAAAACCACTTTGCCCTAGGGTCTTCAAACTTTACATGGAGGTTGGCCAGCAACTGCAGATGATTCTTACTGATTTTGAAGTCAGTAGGTCAAAGGGTAAGGTCATTGTTGAGGTCAGTAGGTCAAAGGTTAAGGTTACTGTGACCTTTACCATTTCTGATGTATAATTGGGCTGCCATTGGGGAATACATGTTTTAGAAACATATCTCGTTAAAATTGAATGAGTTTGTCCCACGGACATTTTTTTCTTCCAATAACATTAATAATTAAACTTTAGGACTTCTTTGATAACTTAATGTTGTGAACTACTGTAGAGTTACTGTCATTTTGATATAGATGTGTTTTCTTTGTGATATGAATGCAACTTTGTACATTTACTATTGTCGTACCTACCAAGAGTTAAATCCAAAATAGGAGCGACAAAGCGTAACATTTCATAAGATGAGATTTAAAAGGGATTTATATGCATAAGCAAGGAAGGTTTTAATTCTAATAGTTATAAATATGGGACAAAAGATCATAAAATGAATCAAATGTACCTTTGTGCAAAGGTAGGTGAAATTGGAAAACCAAAAATCTATCAGGAAATAGGAGTAACTCCACTTTAATAGGAGTACTTGGCAGGTATTCTATTGTTATCTTCCATCCAAACTGCTGTTACTTTAATTGTGAACAACTTTGATGAGACAACACTCTCACATATACATTACTTTCTATCGTTTATGTTTTTTGACATTTGAACACTCATTTGAATGAGCCTTGCCTATCATATAAGTTGTTATGCATACAAACAATATTAAAATTCATTGCATTACGAATCAATCTTATAAGAAATATTTCATATAAAAATTCTATTTATATGTCTCTATATATAGTGGCTGTAAATGACCCCTTCAGTCAACCTACCAATCATCCGACCCTTAGTAGGGTCCAAGGTAAAATTTGGCGACAGACAAGTAATACCTCTCCGCTATATGAAGGTATAAGCACATCATACAGGATTGTCCCAGTCTCACTTTGTGTAGACATTTTTAGATTATATTGCTTTATTTGTTTCTTTGTTGTAAAGTTCATTTTTATTAATTAAATTATTTTAATATAAAAGATGTATAATGCAAGACAAATAACTGCTGCTAGAATAATTTATTATTTATAAACATTTCAACTACTCAATTTTATTTTTTATCGAAATTGAAAAACAAAATTATAATCATATTTTTAATATTCATTAACTTGTTATGTTCTGTTTCCTATAGTCATCAGTTACGTCATCTACATCAGATTCTAAAGTATCATCAAATTGTTTAAGTGTTTCATACTTTACAACTTGTCACCCACTATAATACTGTTTCCACCCTGCCAACCTACCCCCTCCAATCTTTTAAAACTAGCTAAAACAACCTTGCCCAGCAACACTGTTTAGGAGGAAACTGAGGAGAAGTATTTTCCTCTTATAATCAAGACTTGTACCACAGTTTTCCAATCCAGAGTTCTTCTAATTGGATCTAGATTTGTCCTCTGTAGTTCTTCTACTTTTTCAACATTTTCTGTTTATCATAAAGTATCCCAAACCTTCCTTATATATTCAAGAAATGATATTTACCACATGATAAGAGAGTAACCCATGAACCTTGTAGGCTATTCTTTGTGTTTCATATTCTATGATAATACTTATATATACTACTGGTAATAACTATGCCACCATCTCTGATGCGGGAGTATATTATTGCTTTGCACATGTCGGTCGGTCAATCTGTTTTTCATAAACTATTAAAATAATGTCATTCAGTATTATTATTATGTAGATTTTTAAAGGAAATTCTGAGGAGTTTTTCTTCTCTTGTTGGGAGACAAAAAGAAATACTGGAAATAAGGGAGATAATTATGACATTGTGTGCTCTGTCAAGTTGTACATCTGTGTAGCATAGTCTCTACAGAGTTATGGGACATTGTTAGAAAACCCGCTTTTTGTGACAGTTTGACAATTTTGTGAATTTTTTATGTTTCTTATTTCTTTGCTTGCTACTGTGATCACAGGTAACTGTACCGTTTATAATGAAAAAAAATTACATTTTTTTGTAAAATTTATATTATAATATAAATTTTACAATTTTTTTTTAGTTTTTTTTTCAGTTTAGTCTTTATAAATGATACAGTTACCTTCGACTGTGATAGTATTTGTGTATGCTATGTATGTTATTACTGTATGTATTTTATATCTTAGCTTCAGCTCATAATGGTTCTGGTACAATTATAACACAATGTACGTATTTATTATTGTAGTTATCATACACGGTATTGGGTAGAATGGACTTAATGTCTCCTCCCTAGTCGATGTCACTAACCCCCTCATATATGACTAACCCTTCTTTAGTTTGTCCCCTCCCCCTGCCCTCTCTCAGTTGCATGGAACCTAGCCCCTTACATAAGGACGCAACGTCCGACATGTACCTATTCCTAACCTAAAACTTTGAAGCACCCATTCTGACATGTTATGCATGGTACCTAACCTAGCCAGATACATTTAAACAAATATTTGATATTGTTTCGGTATTGACGTTTTAAATCTTTCGTTCTATGGAGAGAAGAAAAGCAGTTTTTTAATGGTGCAAATTGGTTACTTTATCACTATGGCATCAGCACTTACCGTATTACCTCATATTATCGCCCCAGGGGCAAAGTATTTTATGAAAAAATAATTCCATACACAGTCAGACCTCGTATAAACACCCCCACGGAACGGTACCCTATAGTAAGGCATTTAGCCGTTACCTTAACCAGTACAAATTACTTCCCCTTCTTAAAAATATCAGACTTTGATTTTTTTGCCTATCGTGGGCGTTAATTAGAGGGGGAGCGCTACTACGGGGAAACACAGTAGGTCTCTGAAGCTAGACTAAAAATGTTTCAAATGCATGCCATGCATTGGTCATTATTAACACTATATTCTTTTATTCTGAGAGATGCTTTAATACCAGAATAATTATAATGAACACATGTTTTAATACTGTAGTGCACAGGCATCCCAAAGTAGTATACTTACTGCGGCAGCACCTAGACACCACACTGGCTATAATTTATAACAGTATTCCACATTACCGGAT
Organism: Spisula subtruncata; assembly: GCA_963678985.1. NCBI lineage: Eukaryota > Metazoa > Mollusca > Bivalvia > Venerida > Mactridae > Spisula > Spisula subtruncata. The sequence continues at coordinate 50,040,038 of OY787660.1, forward strand.
CAATTTGATATACCGTAGACTCCCTTATTATAGCCCCCTCCTCCCAAAATAAAGCCCCCCCTTTTGTGGAGAAAACGTGTCTTCTGTTTTTTTTTTAAAAATCGTAATACTTATTGATGTTTTTATATGATGGTCATAAATATTTTGATATTGCTTCATCAATAACTTAGACATTTGTTATGTGTTTTCACCAATTTTTTTTTTTGAAAAAAAAAGCCACCTTTTCAAAATTCATGGCCCCTGGGGGCGTTTTTTTTTCGTGGGTGTACGGTATTTATTTTGTGTATTTGTTGCTTCAGTCGAGCTGTTGTCATATTCAGTGTTGTAGAAAGAGGCGGGAGGGGGATGTGTGGGGCATCATAATGTATAAATTACACCATTCATATTATAACTCCAATGCCATTAATTGCACAATGTAATAATAGTGTATATCAAAAGGATTCTACCATTTTGCAAGGTCACTATATTTCTACTAAACCCACGTTTGTACTGTAAATTATGTATCAACTATGACACCGAAGCGTAAATGTAGCAACACAATCAAAGCAGGTTATTTTTAAATTTTATTTATAAGACCGACGTTTCGGCTTTTTATAAAAGCCTTCTTCAGGGTAAAAATATTGTGAAATTGTCTATCGAAGTATGAAAATCCGGTACTTTTTGTTCACGTGATCTAAAAATTGATCCGGTACTTGTAAATTATGTAGTAATGCAAAGTAGAGACTAACTTTTGTCCCCTTATCGCAACAAGGTTGTATCTTAATACAGTATATAATTTATATTGACATACAACCTTGTTGCACCAAAGGGACAAAATGCCACATCCTGTCTCTGCTGTCAAACTGTTTTCCCACATTAGGTTACTATAGCAACAAGCTGACTTCAACTTCTTCTTTTAGCTTCTTCTATAGTAGAACATTTTTCCCTCAATCTTCCCCGAAGACTTCCATTTATCTGGACTCCCAATTAATTCTGTTCCCATATTTATTTATGATGCTTCTTTATTTTCAATTGATTTGACGTTTGTCTTTCTGGATGGATGTCACAAAGTGTGTCTTTTCTTAGCCTGATTCCCATGAAACTTTACATGTATACTCAGAACCAAGCCTTTGTTACCAGCTTACATTTTGTCATGTAAAATAATAAAATAACTATGTCAGGAATGATTGGTTGAATGAGCTATGGCACTTTGTGGGAGGCATATGTTTTTATTTTTTAGTTCAAATTTACTTTTATTATTTTGCTTACTTAATTCATTTCGATAAATTTTATTTCTAAAACTTTTGTTCTAATTTGAACCTTTTGTTTTCATTTAAGAAAATCCCATTCTCTGGTATCAAGTATTTACACACATTTTCTTAAAAATAACTAAAACAGATCAAAATAGTGCTTTAATCTGTCTAAAAAATGATGAATTCAGTCTTTATTGAGTTTTGTTGAGAACATAATATTTTTATAAGTCAAAATTTGAATTATATTAGATTTAGTGTGATTTGCAGAATATTTCTGTGAATTGTTTTGTTATATAATTTAAGGATAGCATAGTTCTTGGTTACCTAATAATTGTAACATTTGACATTAAACCAGATCAGCGATTGCTCTGTCTAATTTTTTGTCAAAGTTTTAAAACATTGTACAAAACTTTCAAACGAAAACTTTGGACCATGTGCTTATTTTTCCTTGTAAAAATTAATTTAATAGGTAATTGACATAACGCCAGTTGTCAATCAATACCATTTATGTCAATTTTAATTGTAAATTATAATCACATGGTCCAATGGATTGACTTAACAATCTTCTTCAAGCAGCCTACGACAAACAATCAGGTAGAGCAATCTCTGCTCTTCCGTTATGTCAATTCATAGATGATTGGTGTATGGTAATGTCAACTAGCCCTAAGAAATCTATGTCACCGATTAAATGTTAATTAATTAATGATTAAATATTTCACAACATGTTTATCTCTATTCCAGGTTCCAACTCCGACTTGCACAAGCTTGAATTGCCAGGAACCAATGTTCATGCTTATGAAAAGTAAGAATTCCTTTTAACTTTTCTTGTACAACTATAATCTTAATATAAATGTGTAAGAATAAATAACCTGTGTATTTAGCCCAATAATATTTACTTGTACAGATTTATGATATCCCGAGCTTTTATAATTGTATTTTTAGAGAATAAAACATTAACTAATTTTTTAAAAGGTTGCCTCCAGACCATAATGCAACCCCCTTACAGGGTTGTCATTAGGAGGTGACAGGGGGGCCGATTTGACTGCCTTAAATGATCTTCAGGCTGCCTAAAATTTACCCTCAGCTGCCAGATAGGAACTGGCTGTACATGATTTTAACTTTATTTTTATGAGTAATAAATTGATAAAATCACCTTAGGGCTTTTTACCCTCGTCTTAAAATAAAAATGTCCAAAATTCCACTAAGATGTATTAAACTATTCTTTATACCCCCTGCACAACAGAAATTGTAAGGGGTATACTGTATTCAGCTTGTCTCGCAGTCCATCCATCAGCCCTTTCGCTTTCCGTGCGTCTGTCTGTAGAGGGATTCTTTTGAACACAACTCCTCTTACAGTTTTTTAAGGATTTTCTTAAAACTTTAGTCCGCCAAATGGCGACAGCTCTTGTTGTTTTAAGACATATTTAAAATATTATTTTTTCTATGATTAAAGAAGCCGTTCATCACACAGGTGACAGTATGAGTGTTTGGTCTGCAAACGATTAAAAAATTAAATAAAAAAATATTTAAGAAATCCCATCACTGACCATACTGTATACTATCAAGGTGTAAAGCGTACTATATGTCTATATGCCAAAGATTGTGGAACATTGCATTTCGTTTCAGCATAAAATACGGGCGCTGAAGGAAAATCGCTTCACAAGTCATTCATATAAACTGTAAGATATTCATTCCTACAGAAAATCTTGTTCAATTGTATCTTATAACTGCGTAACAGCAAAACAGTGTTCCCTTCGTTATTTAACTCTGATCGAGGTCATTTTATTTATGCGCTGGATACCTGCTTCACCTACAGTATCGTAATTATTGTTAGGAACCAAGTCTATTTTTAGATGAGATGTTCCACAATCTTTGGACATACACATATAGTAGGCTTTATACCTTCCTAGTATACTTAGCTCAGTGACGGGAATTTTATTTATATATTTATTTTTAATTTTTATTTCCCAAACACTGATACTGTCACCTGTGGTTCATCATGTACTAATAACAATGTGTTTAATTATATACTGTTTATATTTTGTATCTTTGGGTAAATCCACATTTTCCGTGTCACATTTCACGTTATTTGTTGTTAACTTCAGAGTGTACACTAACGAGGGACAAACAAGATTTTAGGGTATTTTCTTGTTCAGTTCCACTGCTAAAAGTGTTTCATGTTGGGGCTGCAAAAATAATCCTCTTTTAACCAAAATGTTCCAAATGTTTTAAGCTTATTTGACTTGTAATAAAATTGTCATTTGTCGAGTCCTGTACAACCAAAACATTTACTTGTATTACGTTTAAAGATCATTTGTCGGAAATATCATTAGTAGAGTTTTGTGCATTTTGATAAAGAAATTCAAATGTAAATATTTGTTACACTGAATGTTTTAGTGTAGATCGAAGGAAGGGATGACTTCACTAATTTGATGTTGTCACTACCATTTGTTGCTATGTTAGTTTTTTTCTGATGTGGAATAAACAAAATGGTCTGCATTAGTTTTAGTATTTTCATATTTTAACATCTTAATTATGCCTGGATATTTATTGGACATGAATTTATTTGATAGGGTCATATTGTTCAGGGATAACAAAAGTCCAATTTCAAACTCAAATATCTGACTCATCTTGGCAATAAAGGCTAAGCTTGGCTCTGCAACTATTCTTGACTTCCGTTTGGGTTGAGAAATATGTCAGGATCATGAAAACTTGAAGTTTGTAATCGATTGAGTCAACAATATGTACGCATACATGCTTGAATCTCCTGCATCATGCGTGAATCTCCTGCATTTGAGACTCTATTCCTGCATGATATGAACCAAATTGATTGAATCTCACGCATTTCTTAGAATACTGGAACCTGATATTTTATATTATGAAAATGATGACAAATATTAATTTCAATGGCTTCATAGAGCATGCATGGTATTGCATTACAAGTTAAATTAGTGAAAACTGCATAAAAACTTCATTTCTTTGAGTTTAAACTTAGAGCAAAGAATTGCATTTTAATGAAATCTCCTGCATTTCCAACATAAGTCTCACACAAAGGAGTCTTGAAAAACTTGGCATGTATGTGTAGGCCATCATAGTCTTGTATATCTGACCACTCTACCTACCGCTCTAACTCAACATTTGGTACCTTATTTGTTTCACTTAAAGCTTTGTTACTGAAATAACATACGGAGCAGATTGCCATCAGGTGTACGCAGGTAAGCTAGTGGATTTGAGAAAGTTTCAAACTCAAAATACAGGATAAAGGGAAGGTCATACTCACACACTGTGTTCTCTGCATGCGTTTATCAGTGGCTAACATAGGGAACTTTTCCTAGGGTATTGAACATTAGGACATTTCACATCTCTTTGCTAAACATCAGACTTTGGTTCAGCTGCTAAAAATATCCATTTTTAAAGAACATTACAGCAATACAAGTTTCCTTGATTTATTTCCCTAAATTTTCAGTTATTACTCAGGTAATAATGATGACGAATATTACAAAAGTTATTGATTCTAATTGGCTCGTTCCTTTCTTTTAAAGTCCCTTTGAAGCGTAACCCAACATTTGAAACAAAACATCATGAAAAATGCACTCTAAGTAAATGTTTTGATTTCAAGCTAAGTAGAAGTTACAATTAAACTAATATTCAGAACTGATTGAAACTTTCTCTAATGTATTTCCGCAAACTAAATATATATATGAATGTTCCAGTTGTACTGACAGGGTTCGCTTATGGTATTATTGTTGTATGTTCAACCAGTAATTGACTCGCTCAAAGTCACCAGCTCTTTACTAACAAATTCTTTCTAATCCTGGTAAGAAACAACATACCCCCAACATGAAATCACTTCTGGCTGAATGCTTCAATATCAACATCTTTTGTTTCCTATTTTGTGTCTTGTGCAAGTTTTTGTCTCAGTGTATACTTGTAGTTAATGCCGATGTTGTTATTGATGGTATTTTATATGTATAATGGTGTATGACTTAGTGACAGAGTGCATGATTGTTCGGAGACTGTTTACCATGACTTGACTAACCCGATGATGGCCCAACATAATGCATGATTGTTCGGTGACTGTTTACCATGACTTGACTAACCCGATGATGGCCCAACATAATGCATGATTGTTCGGAGACTGTTTACCATGACTTGACTAACCCGATGATGGCCCAACATAATGCATGATTGTTTGGCAATGAGACGGAGGTTTACCAAGACCGAACAACAAAGTGACAAAATGACAAAATGCATGATTGCGTCTCGCATCGGGTTTGAAACTGATTTATAGCCGATGATGACCTTAAAAAAACATGGCTGGATATAGTGCATGATAGTCCAGCAATCACGTAACAGAGACTGTTTACCATGACCAGACAAGCATGATGACCCGACATAATGCATGATTGACCAGCAAACTTGACCAGACAAAACATTGCATGGACATGTTGCATGATTATGTTTGGCAGAGCGTTGTAGACTGTTAACCATGACCGGACAAACCATAGCCCAACATGATGGTCCATCATTTGCATCTGACACTGGTAGCTAATCCAACTGATTCATTGAGGCTGGTACCCAAGGCCTTACAGATTGAATGATTGTTAAGCAGTGTGTCAGACACTTGGTTACCAAGGATAGACATACTGCAAGATTGTTCAATTTCAGTCACCTGTCAGGGCCAGGAGATTGCATGATTGTCCAAGACCAGTAACTTAAAGGCTCGACAGAAAGTAAGATTGTGGCTGACAACCAAGACATGACATTTTGCATTATTGTACTACTGAAAACCAAGGCCTGACAGAATAATTGCATGCTTGTCTGAGACGGGTTATAAAATAGGCTTTCAGATACTTTCAAGCATGGTACTGGGCTGTCGACAAAACTCGGAACTGAACTCTTGAGTCAGCAGATAAAGATTTGAGTGATAATGTTTGCTGATCAAGAGGAGTACACTGTTTACAATTTCATCATGATTTGAGTCAAAATTTTAGCTTCAGTGTTAAAATCTGAAAGAAAGAATACCTATGGTGTACTTATCACTCAGAATGCAATGTTATTCCCTTTGGACACTCCAACTTCCGACTTGAAAGTCTTAATTGTTGACATCTGAGTGATATCGGTGGTGAGTGACAAGACGGTCATAAAGACTTGTATATAAATCAGATGAATGCTTGCATGTCGTTTTAAGATAGTGTTTTAATCATAGGGTAAAATAAAGATGTTTTTAATTGCATGACACATTCAATATTTATTTTGCTAATTACTGCTATGTTATATTTTATGGTGTATATTTGAGTAAATACCATTACAAACACCATGTTAAATATATATTGTGCATGAATATCTAAGTTTGTTCAGTCCCTTTTACCCAAGTGTGTCCCGTCATCTGTAGTAATGTTGTCATTTATGTTTTAATATATTTTGAATATCAAACAGAAATAATAATTATACCTGTAAAGTATTTTGAAAGTGGGAGTATTCATGTATTAGTTTCATGAAAGAGATACATTTTGTATTTGCACATTTTTATTTATTTATTAGGTGTATGATTAAAACATTTTTTAAACAGAAAATGCTTTCCTGTATCGGACGAATTTAATGGTCATTTAGACTAATGTCAGCATTTTCCCATCTCCCAAAGTATTTTAGCTGTAGTCATGAAACTTGAAGACACGTAAATTCTTGGCCTGTTACAAGAACCAACAACTAATTTGATACTGGGTCAACTATGACCGGAAACTAGGTCATCAGGTCACGCCATGAAAGTCTTGAAAATGGAGACAAAAATAGTTCAAATGAGCACTTTACGACCTTGGGTTGTTTATAAGTTTTACTTTACACAGCATGTTTCACAAAAATAATCAAGCTTTATAAACACGCAAATACATGTACGTTCGGTTATAAGCAATGTTGTGTACGAAGCACAGTAGTTGCACATGCTCTTCTCAATGAAGAAAGAAAAGCTTTTCATGTAATTCTAGAAATTACGTCTATTCAAAATGAATTCATTATATTGGGAAAAATCATTAATCCATACTCATGAATATAAGTCCTGCATATATCCACTATCATGTTTGTAATAATAACATGTTCCAAATTTTGGTGTCCTTTGCCTTAGCAAAAGGCTATGTTGCCCGTACAGAGGGAGGTAATCCATGTCTTCTTAATTTAATTCAATGGGATGTAATAGAATGAAGGCACTTGGTAGTGCTTTGCTTAGGCAACAGACATTTGGTCCAATAATGAAAACATGCCGAAAATAAATGATTGCGGGTAAATAATTTCGCACCATACGAGTTGGTGATATATTCTAAAACAGGTTTGAATTGGCCATCCAATATAAGTTTGCAATGTGCTTACACATTTCTCAAGTACAAAAAAATATAATTATATAAGTTTTTTTTTAGCTCACCTGTCACAAAGTGACAAGGTGAGCTTTTGTGATCGCTCTTCGTCCGTCGTCCGTCCGTCCGTCGTCCGTCGTCCGTTCACAATTGCTTGTGAACACACTAGAGGTCACAAATTTAGCCTGATCATTATGAAACTTGATCACAATGATCATCTCCATAAAATCTAGGTCAAGTTCGATATTGGGTCATCTGGGGTCAAAAACTAGGTCACTAGGTCAAATCAAAGGAAAACCTTGTGAACACATTAGAGGTCACAATTTGAGCCTAATCTTTATGAAACTTGATCACAATGACCATCTCTGTAAAATCTAGGTCAAGTTCGATATTGGGTCATCTGGGGTCAAAAACTAGGTCACTAGGTCAAATCAAAGGAAAACCTTGTGAACACATTAGAGGTCACAATTTGAGCCTAATCTTTATGAAACTTGATCACAATGATCATCTCCATAAAATCTAGGTCAAGTTCGATATTGGGTCATCTGGGGTCAAAAACTAGGTCACTAGGTCAAATCAAAGGAAAACCTTGTGAACACATTAGAGGTCACAATTTGAGCATAATCTTTATGAAACTTGATCACAATGATCATCTCTGTAAAATCTAGGTCAAGTTCGATATTGGGTCATCTGGGGTCAAAAACTAGGTCACTAGGTCAAATCAAAGGAAAACCTTGTGAACACATTAGAGGTCACAATTTGAGCCTAATCTTTATGCAACTTGATTACAATGATCATCTCCATAAAATCTAGGCCAAGTTCGATACTGGGTCATCTGGGGTCAAAAACTAGGTCACTAGGTCAAATCAAAGGAAAACCTTGTGAACACATTAGAGGTCACAATTTGAGCCTAATCTTTATGAAACTTGATCACAATGATCATCTCTGTAAAATCTAGGTCAAGTTCGATATTGGGTCATCTGGGGTCAAAAACTAGGTCACTAGGCCAAATCAAAGGAAAACCTTGTGAACACATTAGAGGTCACAATTTGAGCCTAATCTTTATGAAACTTGATCACAATGATCATCTCTGTAAAATCTAGGTCAAGTTCGATATTGGGTCATCTGGGGTCAAAAACTAGGTCACTAGGCCAAATCATTGAAAAACCTTGTGAACACATTAGAGGTCACAATTTGTGACTAATCTGTATGAAAATTGATCACAATGACCATCTCTATAAAATCTAGGTCAAGTTCGATATTGGGTCATCTGGGGTCAAAAACTAGGTCACAAGGCCAAATCATTGAAAAAGCTTGTGAACACACTAGAGGTCACAATTTGAGACTAATCTACATGAAAATTGATCACAATGATCATCTCTATAAAATCTACGTCAAGTTCGATATTGGGTCATCCGAGGTCAAAAACTAGGTCACAAGCCTTTGAAGGCCAAATCATTGAAAAAGCTTGTGAACACACTAGAGGTCACAATTTGAGCCTAATCTTTATGAAACTTGATCACACTGATCGTCACTATAAAATTTTGGTCAAGTTCGATATTGGGTCATCCGGAGTCAAAAACTAGGTCACGAGGCCAAATCATTGAAAAAGCTTGTGAACACACTAGAGGTCACAATTTTGACCTTATCTTTATGAAACTTGATTACAATGATCATCATTATAAAATTTAGGGTAAGTTCGATATTGGGTCATCTGGGGTCAAAAACTAGGTCACGAGGCCAAATCATTGAAAAATCTTGTGAACACACTAGAGGTCACAATTTTGACTCTATCTTTATGAAACTTGGTCACAATGTTTATCTCTATAAAATCTAGGTCAAGTTAGATACTGTGTCATTTGGGCCAAAATGTAGGTCACTAGGCCAAACAGGTGAGCGACCCAGGGCCCTTTGGACCCTCTTGTTTGAGATTATGTTCTATTTTCTTGGAATTATGATATATATATATATAATAACTAATTGTGGTTCAGGCAACATGTTTTCTGTTAGATAAGATAATCTTTATTTAACGTCAGTTATGTTTAACATATATAACATATGCTTGAAGCTTGTATCCAACATGAGTAAGTTGGATGATCTTTTTTAAGGAAAAATCAAGGGTAGGTCCAGTTCAATTTTTTAGCCTCATTGAAAAAAGAATGGGTCCATTCATGCTGACTGGCTTTGAATAAACTGTGATGCTGACCTTTATTGCAATATGTTATGTAATATTTTCTTGTAGTTTGACTAAAGTTTCGTGACATTTTCATGACATTGCTACTCTATTATTTTACATAATTTCATAAGAAAAGTATTGCTCATTTCAGTGCCAACCCAATCTATTTAGAAAAAGTGCTATTAGAAGAAGCTGGTGAACAAGAGTAAGTTCCTTTTGTTTTGTCTATAAATCTAGTCTCTTAGAGTTACTTCCCTTGGAAACTTGTAACATAGAGTCAACTCTCATTATCTCGAACTTCCTTATCTCGAATTTTCCGTTTTGTCAAAGTTTTTTTAAGTCCAGATTTTTCTCCTTCTTTGTCAATATGAAAACTCGAGTTCTATCTCGAAGCTTCGGCTTGAAGTTTTTCGTTATCTCGAATTATTATTTAGGACCGGATTAACTAATTCTCGCCTTAAATCTATTGTCCATCTCGAATTCGGGTCGAAGTTTGGTCCCACAAAATTTGAAATAACGAGAGTTGACTGTATAATATTGCGCAATTCTCAAGGTGTGGAGAATAAACAATATCAGATATTGTTTAATTTTTCCTTCAGCATTTATTGAGTTATGGCCCTTTGTGGGAGACCTTGTGATTTCCTGATTGAATATTGCCAGAGTTATGGCCCTCTGTGGGAGACTTTTGTATCGAGTCCTACTACATTCTGTGTGCTTTGTGATAACATTAGGGAGAGATTCATTAATGTGATATCAACTTGTAGCCTACCAATTTTTAGCCTATTGTCCAAGCTTCAAAGTTTGTTTCGTTACAAATTTTTTTGGTGATTTTAATAATTGAAGAAGTTCATTTCATGATTAAGCAGCCGACCTAAAAGTACAGATTTATGATATTCTGTAAGTGTATATTGTACATGTATACATATACATAGGTAGCAGACACTACGTGACACATCACAATTACTGTATATATGGCATACATCTCACAGTTCTTACCACAATCTGCTCTTGTTTTATTACACACTTAACAATTGTTATATCACTAGTAGTAATTTTAAATAGGTGTATTGCTTTTATTTATCCTCACCGTCAGATATCATTGGGGAGGCCCCCAGAGGCGTCCTTTTAAGTTTCGGGGGATATAGTGCACTTACAAGAGGTGTACTGTTTCCAGAGACACCACTGGTTCTTTTACATATCAGATGTATAGCACCCACACGTATGGGACCTAGTTTTAAAGTCTCATCCGAAAGACTATTAGTAAATTTAGTTTGTCAGCCCTGGACTCGAACCCAAAACCCTGAGATCAGAAGTCTTGTGCTCTACTAACTGAGCTAAGCTGACAGACTAATCGATATATTTACTGTACACAGAGATTTTAATAGTGACCATTTCTTGATTAACCACTCATGTGTTAGTTAGGGTACTGGTGACAAAATAATTTGAAAAACACATGATTAAAAACTTTTAACATTAAACTTAAAAAAAAGTTAACAATGCTTTTGCAACAGCTTACTAGTAACATTGCAATGGGGACCCTCGGTCGTTACTATAGCAACAATCTCTCTGGAGAAAATAGAACGTTGCCACTGTTCAAACAGCTCTGAATGGTTATAAGTGTAGACATAATAATTATCTCCCTTTATTTAATTTTAGTTTGACTGTAAGAGTATTCTCCCTTGTTTCAGTGATGATGAGTCCTTGGATGACAACGCCGTCGATTTAACCCAACAATCCCAGACGAGCGAACAACAAATGTCCATGAATTTCTACACTGAAGACAATGATCTTAACAAAGTTCCTCAATCTAAACTTGGAGATGGCGATGCTATGCTAAACGCTGCCATACAACATCACGAAGAATTAAAACAAAAGCTAAATGGTGTTGTCAAACAGAATGGTCAAGTTGAATCAAAACCGGACAATTTTGCAGGCTTGCCGACTACAGAAATCTGAGAGAATTATCAGCATAGATTTACAAGCTAGATTGTGATATTAAGTTATTTATAATGTTATAATGCTACCCTAGAAATTTGTTCTCCCCGAGTTTATATCCACAGATTTCAGATGGTGCTATAAACCAGAGTTTAGAGTTGCCGTGGTGTGTCCTAGGATCATGCCAGTCCTTTAAATGAAACTAGGGCCTTAAATAAAATATTATTAGTTTCTACTCACGCAATTTGCTAAAATCACCCTGACATTATTATATGCTTCCTTAGCTCAGTGGTTAGTGCGCTTGCCGTCTAATCTGGTGACCAGGTTCAAGTCCCGGTGGAGGCACATAATTATAATTGCCTGCCATGTTTTTGTAGTAATAAAGCAAATAAAGACTATGCTCAGCATTTAAAAAAAGAAAGAAATCACCCCTGCCCAAACATACCCTGAGGACATTAATTGAGAAATAGGAAAAATAACTTATTTTGACACAAAATTAGGAAAGGCATACAATATATATATGAAAACTATTTTCTACCTACCCTAAATGACATGGATGGCAGGAGTGAAAATAAACAATATTTTATTTTGGGCCTTTGACCTAGATTTAGTTACAATGAATCTTATTAGTGGCAACTATATATTACTTATCATGATTTTAGTGTGTATTATTTACATTTTGGTAAAAATTGTTGTTACTAACTTGTGTTAGTAGAAAATTATCGTTACCAGGTTGTAATGTTTAAATTTAGGTAAAAATAATCATGGTTACCACAGGAACATATCAATCAGATTTGGTAAATTTAATTATTTCTCAAAATTCCTACCCAAGATTTTATCCTGGGAAGATACAATATCGTTGTTTTTTGTGCCATGTTGGTACCGTAATGACTCATGTATTGGTCGTAATTGTGTGTTGCTGAAATGAGAGAAGGTCAGATACAAAAATCATGGAAAAATACAACGAAATGTGAAAAAAATACATGAGACTTTGAAAATGTGTACACCAGTTGAAAGTATGCATCAAATTTATGTATTGATTCTTAGTTGATAAATGTGCAAGCCTTACTTGATATTTTATTGTACCTAAATTTCATTAGAAATGGTCCTTAGATACATGTTGAGCGATCCTTAGATATGTGTTTACTGGTCCTTTTATATCGTTGGCTTAGAATGAGAAGGTCGTAACTACAAAATCGATATTTTGAGAAAACTGTCTGAAATTTACTCTTTACGTATGGAAAAACAAGCTTTTACAACTTCATTTTGGTCAACATGACAAGTTCCTATTTTCATAAAAATAGGCTCACAAGAAGCGCTTTATGATGCATATTTCAAATATGTACGAGTCTTATAAGGTCATAAGTAGTAGTTACGATCATCACCTTCTCATTCTAAGCCATCGATAATGTGCCGACTGGTCCTTACATTAGTGCCGACTGGTCCTTAGGTAGACAGTAGGCAATAGCAGACATACTATCTTGCCTTCAAATAAGATGTCTTCAGATTTTCCTACATCAAGAATGCCCATATTTGCCTTGCCTGTAGATCAGTGCTCTGTTTACGAAACCTGACGATGAACATATATATTATAGTCTTAGGCATGTTTGTCTGAAATTGTGCATTTACATATCCCTATGTGTTCCTTATAGTGTGAGTTATTAGGAGACAGAAGATGATGTACTACATCTACCATATTTCACTGAGTATTGCACACAGCTCTCAATAGGGCGAGATGGTTTTTTTTATATATTTTTTTAAAATATGGGGGGCGGGAAATTAGCTGTTCCTGATTTGCGTAATGCTTTTGAGACTTGGAAAATGTCTTAACCCGTGGTACAAAGATGTATCTAAAAATTTTGGTTACGATTCTGAGTTGAATATAAGTAAGAACCCCTTGTCAATAGTGTGTCCAATACATGGAGGAATATGGTATATTGTGGGCTTAAATACAGGTGGAACTATATAAGTCAGACAAGTTTCGGTGAGTTTAAAATATGTTGTCTACTATTGTTTCCATAAGGTACCTGGCTATTGAAGTATGTAAATAATGACACATTGTAAGATGAAGGTTGCCTTATAGATGTATTTGCTCATTGAATGCTAGACATGTTACATATCGACCAGCTACCATTATCTATCAGTCATTTATTTACATTCATGTATTGACCTTCATCTATGTACCTTCATTTATTTACCTTTATCTATTGGCCATAATTTTATCTGTACTGTTGATTTAATATGTAATACTAATGAGGGAACTATTCCATTCGAAGGAATAGTGGGGACTACAGTTAACTTACCGGTAGTTACACCCCTGTAAACCTAGATAAACATAGTTTACCTGATTTACAAGCTGATGTTTGTAACTGTTCTCATTTAACTTTGAACTGACTGTACATCTTCAACTGATTTCTTTACCTGTCAATGAATTGATTTGCTACGCCTTACATTCAAGTATCATTGATTCAGCCTCATGATTATTATCAAACTTGGTATGGAGGTCAGTCATGACCAAAGGCGATGCCTATTTTAATATTTTAGCCAGTTGGTCAGAGTTCAAGGTTGTAGGGACAATGGCCATCAAGCAGGTTATATTGTGCTCTACGTCCTATTTCGTACTTTTAATTGCCCTTGAGCTTAAGAGACTTTGTCCCTTTGGTGTGACAAGGCTGTATCATACTATATGTTGAAATACTTCCTTACTGCACCAAAGTGACTAAGACTTGGTTATGAATTTGTTTTGATCACTGCAATGTACTTTTTGAATTACTGAACGAGTGCAGATAATTGTTATGTTATAATGCAAGACAATCAACTTGATGAAAACTCTATGCGTTTGGAAATTTCATTTATTCATTCATTTCTTTCTTCAGCCATCGAATACTTCAATAGTCACGAGTGATTTTCATATACCATTTCTTGGGGCTTGCATATGCGTAGGGAAAGAACAAAGGTTGAAATCTTGTATTCATTCTGGTTAAAGCTTCAGCATGCAACTTGTAAAATAACAGCAACAATAATTTGTCTTAGGGTGAAATAAGCAATTTTATTGTTCTGCTTTTTTTGCCCAATTTTTGTTGACATTTGTTACTTAAATCAAAATGTATGTCTAAGAATGTACATAATATTTTTAATGTTTGTCAGTTGGTCGATTTATTTGAACAATAATCAGTATTTCGTAAGTTTTTCAATGAGTTCACACAATGGTTTTGTATTTTTGTCTCTTAGTCAATGTTACACTGCATTGCTGTGTTGGTGTTTAATCTGTCTATGATTTGTTGATATCTTCCATAAGGGAGCCCATAGTTTGTTGAGCAGTGTTAGAGTCCCTGGAGTATTGAGAGGCCATTTTGGTGTGCTGATGATCAATTCTATCTCTGCGAATCTGAGAAGCTTATACAGTGTGCAAAGTATTAACATCTTATTAATATGACCTAAGTCTCCACAATTAAGCTGATCTTTTCATCTAAACACCTTCATGGTGACACCATCTAAAAATGTTATTTCAAAAGTTGCTGAAATATTTTAAGATTATACTAACAAGTAGATTACAATCAGCAACAATAACCATTCAGGCTTGGAACTGGTGGTGGCTGAGTTCTAAATTATACTGAATGTAAAAAGAAGCTTTGCTTCTCTTAAAGTTTGATCAATTATTGAACTCAATAATAAAGGGAGAAGTAGAACAACACAACTACAATTATTGAATTGTTTGATAGACCCACCACATCAAGTGTGGGGGGTAATGTCTATTGTTATTGCCTAAACATGTTTTCTTTGATTTCTTAAAAACACTGTCTTTTGTTGCTTATTATAGAGGAAACATAGCAAAATCAAGAAGAACATGCAGATCCCAAAATGATGGCCAAATAAGGAATGGCCTAGTTATATACTAGATATTATAAAATGGCTGTGATATTATATATGGGTGTGTACCTTTGTATGTAATAATGTTACATATGTATATATTAGGTATATGATTGTATGAAATATGTCATAGAAGGGATGTCAATATTATTGCCTTATAGTTTGAATAAATAAGTTTTATTAAATTTTAATTTTTTAAATTATGCAGGTTTTCATTAGGAATTTTAAAACTACGCACGTTTTCATAGGGAGTTTTTATACTACGCAGATTTTCATAAGGAGATTTAATACTGTGCAGGTTTTCATCTCTGATGATTGCATTCTTGTTATAGTTCACACTTTTTTCTTGGCCAATCCAATGCATGTAGACTCGCTTATTCACTTAAATGATAATTATCAGCCCTGAAATGTTGCACAATTTATTTCATTAAATGACACAATACGCCTATTACATCACTTCCTAATACATGTGTATTTGCTTGAATTATCTCCACCTCCTGTCTTATCCAACAACTACAGCAACAACAACAATAGCAGCAACAACAATAGCAGCAACAACAACAATAGCAGCAGCAACAACAATAGCAGCAGCAGCAGCAACAACAACAATATCAGCAGCAGCAACAACAACAACAACAGCAGCAGCATCAACAACAGCAGCAGCAACAACAACAACATTTATCAAGCTTATAAGCCACAATTTGGCTTCCAGCTTACAAATAGAAGGAACATCGACCATCTATGAAACTGTAGGTAGGCAGGGGGAGGGTCTATTACCAAATATGGAACAATGAATTAAAAAGCATTATCTTAAACTACTGAAAAATCATTTAATTTCAATGGGACCAAATTTTCTGTGTTTTTTTTTAAAAAAAATCAACAATATTTCATGGGGACATTATTCCAGTCAGATACTATAGAATCATTAATATTTGTGGGGATTAATTTCATAGTTGAGGCCATCCATGAAATCCACGAAATTAAATCCCTCATGAATATTAATGATTTTTTCACTACCATATCATCGACATTTTACTTATGTATTTGAATCATATTAGCTTCTAGTCAGTTCATTGTTATGATATGGTTTATCTTGCCATGGTTTTCATTTTTGTATGATCATGTAAAGTTAGTTCCTTAAGTCAAGTGTTTGTTTTGATGAAATCCTTCTTTTCTTTGTGTTTTATATTTTGTTTAAGTTGTAAATATTACGAATATTTTGATATTTAGCCATGAGAATGTTAAATGTGAAATTATTCCAGATTTCACATATTTTTAACATAATTATATAATACTGTCTTTCAGAATTCATTTGCATTGTTCATGACAATGAAATGTTCGAAATGCATGCTTAAATTAAGTTCTGGATAAATTGTTAAAACAGTTTATATTTCATGCCTTTGTCACAACAAGATTCTATCTCTATAGATACTATACTGGTATACTAAGATCCAATCTTCTTGTGCCAAAGGGATGCTTAATGTATCCCCCTTCGTTGCACAAATTTATGGCCTATTTGTTGGACTGTTGATCTTTTAGTCGATATCTGTTTGATGTCATGATCAACTTATTGACCAATTATTGGTTCCAATTTATGCCTGAAGAAAACTTGTCATTATTAAATTTTGTTAATTACTGTTATTTTAATTACTACTTTAAATTATTGTTTGAATTTTATTGTATCAAAAGATGCACAAATCAAAACTTGTATGAAGTACTTTATTGTTCACTTGAGATTTTTAACAGGGAAGTCAGCGCATTGTGCTAAATTGACTCATTTTCTTGTCCTACGGTATATTATTGTTTGAAATTTCACATATCAAAATTGTTCTTGTGAAAGTTAGTACAGTAGTGGTTACGCTCTAGTATGAATTACTCATCCGTTGGGCACTTCAAGGTTGTATCTCTTTATTAACTATATCACTGGCTTAGAATGAGAAGGTCATAAGTACAAAATCGATATTTGGAGAAAACAAGAAAAAACTGTCATTTTTAATCTTTACTTATTGTAAAACAAGCTCTTACAACTTCATTTTGGTCAACATAACAAGTTCCAATTTTCATGAAAATGGACTCATAAGAAGCATCTTGTAATTCAGATTTTAAATTTGTATCAGTCTTTAAAAATAAGGTCGTAAGTAGTAGTTACGACCTTCTCATTCTAAGCCAGCGATAGATTGAGATACACCCTTGATGCACCAACGGGATGAAAATCTAGCAACGTTTTCTCCAGAGACATAGCTACTGAATTTGAATGATTATTTTTAAAGAAGATTTTTTAGATTTATTTATTGTTTTCATTATGTAATCTGAAGTTAGTGTGTGCTACGTATGAGGATATTGTTGGTTTTTATATGGCTATTTAGTGGGATATTCTGTACCCTTATTATGTGTTGTTTATATGTTTTGTTCCTACTATGTTTTGTATGTTAGTGATAGCTTTATCATTTATAGAAAAAAATTAAACTGATCTGCCTATATACTGTTGTTATTCTTTAATTGGTTGCTAAACGCCACTGGACTCCAGCAACATAGTTTTGCTTTATAATCAAATGTTCCTTTGTTCAAAATTAGGTGAACTTGGAAAACCAGAAATTAACAACAAAATAGGTGTAACTCCACTTTTATAGGAGTACTTGGCAGGTATGACCAAGCCATACCATGGTTTGTGTCAGGATTAGATAAAGTATTGGAAGGTGCTACAGGTAATTCTCAGTTCGGGTTACAATCTACCAACTGATGGTGCTAATTTTGGGCTACTTTTCACCAGAAGATGATGTTCTTATTTGGATACAGTTTCCAACAGGGGGTGTTCTATTTAGATGCAATCAATCTACAAATGATGTTGAATTTGGGCTTCAATCGTCCTTCAAATGATTTGGACATAATCAGGCTACAAATCATTTCAATTTGGGATATTATAAGTAAAACAAAATGTTTAATTTATTTGGGTTAAAATCGTCCCACAAATGATGTTTGATTTAGGTTGCATTCAAACAACAAGTGATTTCTTTTGGGATACATTAAATAAATAAACAGTGGTCACAGTTGTTCTACAAATGATGCTCAATTTGGAACACAATTTCCCTACAAATGATGTTCAATTTATGATATAATTTACCTACAAATGGTGTTCAATTGTGGATATAATTAACCTACAAATTGTGTTCAATTTGGGATATAATTTACCTACAAATGGCGTTCAATTTGAAAACTATCGGCCAATAATTGATGTTCATTTTGCAGCACAATTTGCCTACAAATTATATTCACAATATCAGCCTGACAAATGATGTAACAAATGAATTTTGGACACAATGAGTCTAAAACGGATATCTAATTTGACATATAATCGGCCTACAAATGACGTTAATTCGGAACGCAATCAGCCTACAAATGATGTTCAATTTGGGATACTATCGGCCTACAAATAATGTTCAATTTGGGATGCAATCAGCCTACAAACTATGTTCAATTCGGGGTTCTATCAGCATGCAAATAATGCTCAATTTGGAACGCAATTAGCCTGTTAACATTTGGGGTACAATTAGACAAATATGGACTCGTTTTAAAGTAATGTTCACCCACTGCCCGAACACAGATTCAAATTGATTCCCATACTTTTTGCTATCGGCATTATGACTTCTATTAGTATTAACCCAATGCTTACATATGTTGGTTACATCGTGCATGGACACATTACATCGTGCATGGACACATTACATCTTGCACCCAACCCTGTGGTTGCAATGGTGCTTCCTAAAGTATAAGACTATCAGGGATAGAATGATAAGGAATGTATACATGATTATGACACACCCAGTTTCTATTCTAGATTGGAATGTTTGCGGTCAAATTCTGCAAACGTCATTATAATTACTGTTAGCTCAGTTAAATAAATCGTGTAATATGATTATCACAACCATTTCACTGCATTACGTATAAACCTCTTAAAATTCTACAGGTTCACTTCATTCTGACAATCACAATATACCCAGCGTTCATAACCTTACTAATATAATTAATCGGTGGTTAATCTTATAATCTTTTGTTTCCATTTTTATTAACTTAGATCAATTAATATATTAAAGTTCAATGTAGTGTTTTTAAACTTTTTTCTCACCAACTTTTCAGCCATAATTGACACTAGGCGAAAACATTCAGGCTTTAAAAACTTCCCCTCGACCGTTTTAATCCACCTTTGGAATTTCACCGGTGCATTATGATTATCGAACTGATTTGTTTATTGTAGAACTTTTGAATAGAACCAACCCCTGGGCTAAGCTTCCGATCATAATATTTATTTTAATATAAATGGTTAGTGTATCTACTGTGAAAGGATGTAAGAATAGGCTACAGGTGTATTGATGGATTTTGTATAGGACAGTAAACACAAGTGTCAAGTTCTCTCAACGAACTACATCAATGGACTAAAAGTCTTGCTGCGTACCGTAAACGTTTGGTTATTGTTGAAAATATTCAGTTTATAATTTTATAATAGTAGACCGAATTTATGAGGTTGATATAATTTGTTAACAGTGAATATATTCTTACAATCATCTTTGTGTCCCAAATATTTACTTATATGCATTAACAAAGCTATGTCAGGATTATTCGTTAGCTGAACATGGTACGGAACAATTTTTAAATTATCATGTTGATTTGCTAAAATGCACTGAGCGTAGTGGTTTAGTTAATGAGTTGATAATTGGTTTACATTGCATTAGTTGGATTTAGAGACTGTGTACATTGAATATAATTCATTAGGGGCGTCTCAGGATGCGATAATACAAGTTGTAAGATATTTCCTCGTCAAAATTACCAAATCTCCAGTGAGACTCCTGGACATTATTAGCGGCTCATTAGGGTGGACAACTAGTAACCAAAACATACACATGACGATGGAACCAAAGAAAGCTCGACGTCGAATCATTGACAGCACATGTGTGCCGAAAACCCGACGTAACAGTGCACGGGGTTCGGCGCCATCCAACCCTAGCGCAGATAGTGAATCAACGGAATCTGACGATGCTCCAAAACAAACTGTGATTGGTTCCAAAGCAACCATTAATGAAACGGCCAAGGCGGTTCCTCATGCGATTGGTATTAGCCCAATCAGTGAGAAGGGGAATACAGGCACAAATACAACATATATCGAGGGGTGTGCTATCACCAATGGTTTTGTGCATTCCTTGGTTGACGATTCTAAACTGGATTATGCAAAATCGAACAACAACAATGGTGCTGTTGAAGAATCATCGCAGATTGAAATAGAATGTAACAAAATGGATGTATCAAATGACAATGAACTACATGGTTTTGGATCTGTTGGTTCAGATAAGAATAATGAGGATGTGGACGATTCTGCGCCGGTACCAGTTTTCAAAGGTTCTGATTCAAGCTTGAATGCTTTACAAGAACCCGTAGTGAACAAACTGGATGACTTAGCTGAGATAAAAAATGAAGATCTGATCACCGAAATGGGATTAGATGATGAACACAATGAAATGTGCAATAATTTCAGGAACTTTTTCCGACCACGTATGTCATCAATGCCCAGTATAGATGATATTCCTGGTAACATTGCTGATACGCTAATATGTCGTAGACATCCAGGATTATTTGAAACTCCTAGGAAAAAAGCTATGGATATTTTCAAATTCTCGCTTAATCTCAATGATCAATCGAACGCAACAAATGCGAATAACCAAGCAGTAGATCCTGTGATCGAGAACAACAAAGCCATAGATTGTGTAATTCAGAACAACCAAGACACTGATCGTCTAGTTCAAAACAACCACGAGGTGAATCGTGTGATCGAGAGGTCCGCTATTACCATTGAACGTAAAGACCCATTCCTTGTTGAACTAGAACTGACGAAGTCGGCTAATATGGATTTGGATGATGCCTGTGAAAATGTGGAATATTTAAACGAAAAGGATCTTTTCAGACCGTCACAAACAAACCCAGTACTTGAAAGAGTAGCATTAAAACTAGACAAGTTGGACGAAATGGATGAAGGTGGAGAAGAGGTGAGTGATTTTGCAAACCTTTCATGGAACAAAAAGTCAGATGTTTTGCTTAACATATCTATTTCTTCATAATGGTTGCATTTTAAGCGTTTGGAAGGACATGTTCTCGGTATATTTTCAAATTTATGTCGTATTGTGTCATATAATTTACCACTATCATTGTATACTCTTACACACTCAAAATGCAGAAAAATGAATTAATTTGCAGACTCTTTTCTCAAACAAATAGCCGCGGATATTGGAAACCATGCATGCAAAATCTAATACATGTATTCCGTGTATGTGGTAAGTGAACCCAAAAATTAATTATATGTAAAGCATTGATAAATGATACAACTCTGTGCATTTAATCAAAAGTTCTTCTACAACTTTTTTTTAAATGTATGTACTGAGACTATAGAAATACATCACATTTTAAGCGAATGAAGTAAGATTGTGAAGAAGTCGCTACATCGTTGCAATCTAAAGTTCTGATCTCCACGTTGCATTGATATTTGAATAGAACTTGGAAATGTCAAATCAGTCCAAGCATTTTCTCATTGCATTCAGTTGTAATTGTAACACATATAATCGGACACCCTGTACACTTCACTCATCGCTGGCTTAGAACCAGAAGGTCGTAACTACAAAATCGATATATTGAGAAAACAAGAGAAAACTGTCTGTCATTTAGTCTTTACCTATGGGAAAACATGTTTTTAAAACTTCATTTTGGTCAACATGACAATTTCCGAAAATTCATGAAAATATGCTCATAAGAAGCGCCTTGTGAAGCAGATTTCAAATATGCATGAGTCTTATAAGGTCGTAAGTAGTAGTTACGGCCTTCTGGTTCTAAGCCATCGTCATGTCCACGTAGTTCCTTGTTCTAATACCTACAAATACCTCAATTTTATCAGTATATCTTACAATTGTCAGTGTTTATATAGAAACCCAGTTATGCATCTAATATTAATAAAGTACCCATATCTGTATATACTAATTAAAAGTTTGGGTAAACAATATGCATTCATACATCAAAGGGATTAGTCGGGTAGCATTATGTCTTCCGTTCACAGTGATTAAGATCTTGGTAGGCTATTCACACATTATATATCTCTGAATTGTTAAACGAATCACTTTCACTATCATACATTGTGTTTGTCAAAGGGGGAAACTTGGACAAGTTTTAACGAGTATCAACCCAAATCTAACTTGCACTTAAAACCAGAAACGCTCATGTATTATCTAGTCTGGTAGGCCTAATTGATAGTTTTACAGTGAATGGATAAACGATACTATGTTTCGAGTGTTTTCATACAATGGTGACACCGGACAGAAAGATTTTTAGTGTCGATGTAGGGGACGTCAATTAACTGAGATATACCCCATTATTTAATTGGCTAAACGTTTTAGTTAAGGTACTTGTCTGTTCACGTATGTTCAAACTACGATGTGAAATACTACAATGAAACCCCACTTGAAGACATTGCTACAAATGCTTTGTGCGAGCACGTTCTTATGTCATAAAGTAACGTATTCATTACACAATAATACAGTACTCTAAAGACTAAATAAGTGTGTGTCAAAGTTCGTGTCACAGCAACCCCTAAATATGCTTGAGGTGTTAGTTTTTTCTAAGTATTATATTTTGTTTTGCATACTAATATGTAAAGCAACAAGTATTAAATTATTCTAAAAAAAGCGCAAAACGTTACACACACGTTTCCAATCTTCTATTGCGACGTCCTGAGCAAATCAACAATTTTGTGATCATTATCAGAATTCCAAAACTGTGCCGAGCATTCAAACATGTACCTAATTCCCAAACTGCGCCGAACATATTACAACTGTATGTACGTAATTAGGAATATAGTTCGGTTATAAATTACCTTTTGTGCAAAATACATTAGTTGTTTTAGCACTTTCATGAACTTGTCTGTAACTCACATAAATACATTAGATTGGCGACTATCATCTCGGGTTACTGTTAACGTGACCAGATAGACCCGTCCACTCGCTAGAATAAGTTCTTTGATAAAATGAATGAAAGGCGAGATATAAAACAAACGTTTTGTCACTTTGAAGATATATATTTACCGTTATCTGTAAACTGACGGATAGAATATTTTTACGTTTGATTTACAGAGCGTCTAAATGACATTGATATACGAGCTATCTAATTTCTCTGTGAAAATCTTTGTCATGTCTTTGAAATAAAGATATGCACAGTTCATTAACGCCTCTGGCATAATTAAGGCCAACGTGTTTGCTATTTGTCATAAAGCCATACGAAGTACTTTTTCGTTTAAATTCCCTAATTCATTTTTATTCAATTGGTTCCAAGTCCGTAATACAAAAAAGCGGGTTGAACTTACAACAAAGATATAAAGATTATTTAATTTTTAATTGTTTAACGTTAACTGGACTGAAACCACACACTATAATGTTTTGTTAAGTTTGTTCCAAAACGGAATGTAGAATGATTTAGTTAAGAATGAAAGTAAATGATTGCAAGTCATGACTGTTGACGAATGTTACGATACATGTCATAACCCCTAGGTGACTGTCGGTGAGAATCCTAGTACGTTATCTGACCAGGGTGTTAAAGTTTGTCTCCCTAACAACCCTAGAGTTGTAGAAACTGGACTATGTACCAGTCAGTGAATGGAGGCTGATTGTGATGTTTATTGTTGTCCACATTACAGGGGACTGTTTGCCTACTTTAAGGATTACGAGTGTATCATTAGGGGTCTCCATTCTCTATTGTGTTTATACAAACATTGTCATCCATCGCTTGACTTTGAAATAGTTTACGGATGTGGCGATAGTTGTTTTCACTTACACTTGACTTTGGAATAGTTTAAATTATTCCACATCTGGTTCCGTTGCCTTAAGCAAAGTGCTACGTAGCGCTTTCCACGGGAGGTATTCCATAGCTTCTATGTTGAAATGGACCGGCGATAACTGAATGAAAGTGCTTGGTAGCGATTTATTTAGGCAACGGGCACCTGACTCTGACATAATATTTGCTTTTACTTTGAAATAATTTGAATATTCCACGAAGAACATCTAACACTGACCTTCCATTGAACGGATGTAACAATTGTAGTGGACATACCATGTGATATATGTATGTAGGTGCATACTGGTGTACATCATAGTGACTTTGTCAATCGGACATTTGTGTTACCATGTCTTTGGTTATACATGACGTCACTCAGGGCTTACACAAGGTAACTACATGTATTTTATGATAATTTGTTTCATTTTTCATTTTCCATTTTACTGTCAATATTATGCTACGGTCACATTTGCCCTACGAGCTCCGTACGAGCTCCGTACGAGTTGATTTTGCTGAACTCGCACGACGTCCGTACGGACTCCGTACGGTGCTCGTACGGATTTTGATACTCGTACGAGTATCGTACGGATTTTTTCGACTCGTAGAGGTCTCGGCGACACGGTAAAACTTTTTCACCGAGCTCCCGAGTTGTCTACGAGCTGTCTACGAGCTCGTATATATTTTGAGTCAGGCGTATTTCGCACGGGACTTTAACGGTCAACGTCATAGGATTAGATAGTGAACAGTATGGCAGCAGTTATGTCAACAATGTTAATTGTTATGTGTATGTAACAATATGTTATAGACAATATATTGAAATGTCGACACATTTTTCAATATCGAATTGATGATACATGTATATATGTGTTTAACTGCTATTGTGTCAATGCTGCATCTGTACCCAGTATCTAAGATCCGGTACAAAGATAATTATAACGTATCGGCTTAAAAAAACAACAACGTAAATTAGGTAATGAAATCCAAATTTAATTCATAATTATAATTATGCCCTTCAATTATAACATCTGCTATTTTTTGGAATATATAGCTTTTAACAAATATTTAGTGTAATGATTAGTATATTTATACCAAAAAATAAAATGACTAAATACTTTGGTATATATTGCCTATGTTTGTTTTGGTTGAAGCTGAGGGGGGGGGGAGAATGATTGGTTAGCATATCCAGTACGAAATACAGGGTGCTGACAGATTACTAATGCGTGTAGGTCTAGGATTCTAGGTGGCCGGATTTATCCTTGATGTGACAAGTCTGGCCACCCAATATGGCATGTTCGGCACCCAGTAACTTTATATGTCATTGTTTGTATGATTGTTTATAAAATAGAATCAGGTATGAGCAGAGGTCTACAGGGGAGACTGGACTTTCCCAACCGAGTTGTCTCTTAAAATAAAGGTATTACTGTTATATCATAATAATGACGCTACTAGCTTTTGAAAGAGGTATTTAAGTGATTTTAAGAAGACTGAACATGTAAGTACGTCAACAAGCCTTTTCACATGTGGTATACTCAACCATTCGGATGACACTCAGACTGTGATCGCGTGGGTAATTCTCTAGAATACGGATCGACAAGTCCATCAAAGGTTTTAATCTCGACCGGGACATATGGTCATTCGGAAATCATTTCATTGTTTCCACCCAACTAGAAATGGACTAGTTGGTAAACTCAGAGTTGGTCTACACCTAAAACGTTATAGAAACCAAGTTGTACATTCGAAAAGGCTAGGGCTCCCACATGCCGTTTAACATTCTGTCTATTCCATCCTCCCGTGTATCCGATATGTACCCGATGATTATTGATGATCGCGCAGACACCGACCGATGTGTAACAACGTATATTTTTAATATACTCTAAATGACCCTGGCCGCCGTCACTCGATGCTACACAATCCCCCGATCTGCAGCATGACAACGTTCGGCTTCAGTCAAATTGGCCAAAATGCACGCCGACCGTTCATTGTATTATGAAAATATCCAACCGGTTATTTTGCTAGGTCCGACTAGCACAAGAAAAAATAACATAACACAAGACGTACTCGTCTCCTAATGTAAGATGGCCATATTTTTTCAACATGTCAGAAGCCTCACCAAACCTGGATCCGCTCATGCTCCATGTAAAATGAATTGACATGTCTGTGATTCGCGTGCACATATCTTATGTGTACACATAAATATTTGTCTATACAGTACATCTTTGTGTTCTTTTTATCTTTTAGTTTATGACAACTGTGCAATATACCTGTATTCTATGTACTTTAATGCATAATACTCATCGAACCATAATAAACTCTATACACGTATATAGCCCTGATCGTTAAATATCGATCAAGAAGTAATTAAACTTTTTTTCCTTGCATTTATAAACATGACATGAAATTTCCATCATTCTTTAATCATCTTACATATAATAATAACTAAAAATAGGTAATGTCAGCTTCCTTGTGAGTTCCCTACTTCAATAATACCTACGAGCTCGTAGACTACTCGGGAGCTCGGTGGAAAATTTTCACCGAGCTCCCGAGTCCTCTACGAGTTACGAAAATCCGTACGATGCTCGCAAGCGTTTACAATGCCCGTACGGACCCCGTACGGACTCCGTACGGGCTTGCTTAATTTCGACTCGCACGGAGCTCGTACGACTAATGTGACCAGGCGAAATTGAAATATGTCGAAAAATAAAATTCTTCTCGCACGGAGCTCGTACGGTCATCGTGCGGACACCTTACGGACATCGTACGGACATCGTAAGAGTGACTTGCGAGCTGCGATTGACCTACGAGTACCTTGCGAGTCCCGTACGATCTCCGTACGAGCGCCGTGCGATCTCCGTACGAAGATTACGATGTCCGTACGGACCTCGTACGAGACATTCTCTTTTAATCGTACGAGGTCCGTACGAGCTGTGACCAGAAGCTTAGAACCTAAAATATCTTTAGGATTTGAAATATTTTGGACTCGTAGCCTACTCGTACGAGTTGATAAATCCGTACGGACATCGTAGGGCAAATGTGACCGTAGCATTAGTTTGTAAAATGTGTCTGCCGTGGCTTGATAGGCTTTGTGTAAACGGTTCCAAACTTGTGGTGATCGTATTTTTAGCGTTTTAGCATAGTTTGCACGGTTGTGTTGCATGAAATGTCAGTAAAACTTAATTGCGATTATTACACTTAAACGTGACAGGCTGGTAAGGTGGATAACGTTTTTGACAACGCTTTCGAGATGTCATTAGTTCGATTCTCGGCCTTGTCACTTTCTGAAGACCCCGAATAAGCACATTGAGCACAACCTCAACTTAAAATCGTATGTATTACAATATTCCTGATTCCAAGTTGACAACATTTCCATTTTCTTTCAAATTTTAAACCGTCGTGAATCACCATTGGTCTTCATTACTTAAGTATTACTACATATTTTCACGGATTAAAATTGTTATTTAATCATTGTTGCAAGCTGTCAGTTTTTGATAATCCCCTACCTGTCAACAATGTTATATATAGAGCACCGTGAAGGTTACATGTCCGTCAATGACCATATTATATGCAATGTCGTCACCAGCAGCAGATATGCATCGGATTATAAGACCACTTTCACACGGACTTTACTCTGATACAAAATGTATGATTAATTACAATATGAATGTACAGTTTTATACAAATTGTTTCTATCTTCGTTTGTCATGCCTGTATATGAATAATCCTGTTGTTTAGCAGGTTTCTAGTGTATGTTGAACGTATATAGCGACCAGAACACAATTAAGTACTATCAAAATATACTTTGATTTACATTTATTATAAGGTTTTGCACACGAGGACCACACGCCTGGATCGCTATTTTAAAAAACCCCAACAAATTCTCAAAGATTATTTTCTCGAACCGAACGCATACCGTTTTCATCGTTCCCATGATCGACTATCTCCGTTTTCACCACAGCGCTCAAAGATCTAGGTGATATGTATCGCTGTTTCCCAAAAGAATACATCGGACCGTGCTAAGAATGCTGTATCTTCAAATGAACTGACATTACGCCATTTGTCAAGCAATAAACTTTAAATCAATTTTAACGGTAAATTTTAATCACATGGTCCAATGGACTAACTTTAAAACCTTCGTCAAACAGCTTTTGACAAACAACCAGGAGGAGCGATCTCGGCTCTGTCGTAATTGTTAATTGGCGTTAGAAAACCACGAACTATTTCATTGATTCAGTTTGAAATGATTTACTAGTGTTTCGTTAAACCATGGACTCATTGATCCGTACGCCATACACTTTGCTAATTGAAAATCTATCAGTTGTGATAATAAAAAAGAGCAATGACTATGTATATATGAATAATTCAAGTAGTTTAAACAAGTTTGAAGTCGCGTGAAGTGCTTGATAAGTCGTCTGCTACAATTATAAGAGTTTTTAATTTGTTTGCTCTGACAAGAACGCGATTTACACAGTCTACTTGTATGAAATATTAACATTTCGTATCGAAATATCGATGTGAAGTTGTACAAATATATGAATATGTATACAAGAAGTTTAATGCTACTTTGAGAACAAATGTTTACATAAATTAAACAAATTTGACACAGACGCTCAAATGGTGCATTCCTTAAAGTGTATAGAGCTATATCGGAAGATATTTTTTTTAAAGTTTCAAAAACTGAAAAACAATTATGCTTTTATATCCATTAGATCATTTTTTGCTTCAGTTTTAACAGAATTTCTTTCTGTGATTTATTACACATGCAAACTGTCCATTTTCATACGAAAGTGTTCTAGAACACCCTAAGAAACTATAAGAATCGTCTATCTTTTGACGATTGAATCAAAGTACACGGAACCCATCCAAAGTTATAATTTGCAATTAAGATAGTCTAGTATCATACTAAAAACGATGCAAGTAATTATTTTGACATTGAATAACTGTTAGAATATAGCTCTATACACTTTAATACTTGCCTATTTTAATTTTAATAACCCGTGTGAATGATACAAGTATATTAGACTTACAAGAAACGAACAAATACATGTACTAACAACATGTTGAAGAAATTAATTTAGAAGAATATACTTAATCTCATTAAAATCAAACCCTTATTACGCTCCACTACTTTTTTCGGCTTTGCCATGTTGATCCTGCTCATTCATTAGTCCCCGTCATTGGTGGGAGAGGGTCGGTGCACTGCTATACGCTGATATGTGTTTTAGGCGAGTGGTTTCTGGAGATAATTGGTGTTAGAATAGTCATGTTCCATGCAGTGACTAACAAACAAATATATGCTATAACAGCGTAAAGGAATGGACCAAATGTAAGGATCTGATTAAAATGAGATTGGCATATACTGTATGTATGCTACGCAAACAGCTAAATTAATGTTGCCGGACTGCCCAATGGTGTTCATTCTATTATCTGCAAAACGTGAGTTCTTATAGCGCATCACATGAGCACGTGTTCCATCAATCGGAACTCCTCGGCGTTTATCTAAAGAAAGCGTATTTCTCAGTTACGGAAATGCCCGAGTAGTAACGATTGATGTTCCCTGTGTTCTATTGCCCGGCTAGGACCTTGTCTATATATACAGTCCATGGTTTAGAAGACGCCAACCTGGTTTTCGACTTCGCTCCGATTGATATTTCCAGGCTAAATCTACAAAATCTGCTGTATCATAGTCACCGTGTAAACCATTATTTACATTAAATGTGTATCACTGTGTACCACTAACATGGATGTTGCCAGGTGCATTGCCTGTTGGGCGGTCTCTACCAATCTGAGAAGAAAAATATCAGAATCGAACAGAAGAGGTCAACAGTCGAACGCACCCAGTCTTTACCATTTTATTTATATAATTTTGTAGTACATTTGTATATTCACCATTGTGTTTTGCATTATCAGTCTCGTGCTTTTTCATTCCAACTTTTACCGATCGGAAGACCATCGTAACTACTCGGGCATTTCCGTAACTGAGAAATACGCACTTTCGTTAGATAATCGCCGAGGAGTTCCGATTGATCGGAAAAGACAAAAGATCAGCTTCTCACAACTAAAGAGACCAAAAACTAACGAATCGGAAGACCTCTCTTGATTATTAAGCACACACAGACCGGTACAAAACATGTGGAGTTTTTTTTGTAGATATCGAACCGCTTTAATGAATGAATTGATTGGTGAAAAATAATTGCTAAAAATAATGATGGCGTATTAATGACATTGATCGCATGATAAAGTAGTTATTTGATGTTTTGACGTGAACTGTGACAATTGCGTATAAATATATTGGTAATTTAATTCGGAGTTCGGACATTATTTGGTATTTTAGTGAAATATGAGGTGAATTAATTGTATTCGGTGACGAGGCTTTTTATTATGACTTAGACATTGAACAAAGTTGTTTCGTACGGAACACAACCACTAGTGGCCGTTGCCTAAGCAAAACGCTATGTAACACTTTCCACAGGAGCTTTTATATTTAATTGGACGGGAGGTAACTGAATGAAAGCGCTCGGTAGAGCTTTGCTTAGGTATCGGACGCCTGATTAAGGCTTATAAATAAGGTTATAGGGTTATCTGCGTATGAAGGAAGCAGTTTATATGTATCGGATCTTTACATCAAGGACAAGCTTGTCATTTAATGGTTTGATATAGAACTGTGGATTGATTTTCCATCGTCAAAGGTGAAAATCGAAGATTGGATTAGAGCAATAATAGAGTGTAATACTAATAGTCAGTGGTCGGTTGGTCGGTGTTGTTTCTGTTTGAGACGGTTACCTCGAGTTGATATTTCTGTGTAACTGTCAGTTTTTTTAAACATATGAAGAAGAAGTGAGAATGGTATGTTGAAACTAAATTCTTCTTTTCGAATGCTTCCAGAATAGTTATTTTTAAAATCATATATGGACGTATACATGATAACAGTATAGCCTAGGAAATTTATTACGTTTTTTTTGGGCTCACATGTCACATTGTGACAAGGTGATCTTTTGCGATCACTCTTTGTCCGTCGTCCGTCCGTTTACAATTTTTCTTCTTCTTAACCACTTGGCCAAATTTGATTAAACTTCATAGGAATGCTCCTTGGGTGGTTTCTACCAAAATTGTTCAAATGGTGCCGGTCTGTTGATTAATTAGGTCACAGTTTCCAAAAAGGGGGTTTTCCAATCCAATCCAAACTTCTAAAACAGTCTCAAACTTGATCTTATTCTCTGAAACCAAAAGGTCCAGGGCTTTTATATTTATTATGTAGCATCATCTAGTAGTCCTCTACAAAGATTTTACACATGATGACTACTATTTTGTCTACTTTTTTGTCTAGAGTTGTGATATTGGGTATATATTGTCATCTAGTGGTCCCCTACCAAGACTGTTCAAATTATGCCCATGGTGCCAAAATAGGCTTAAACAGGGAAAACATAAAATCTTCTTTACTTAAACTAAAATACACAGAGTTTTACGTACTACACCATGGCCCACATGGTAGATTGGATAACCAAATATGTAGCCCCATTAAATAAAAGTCTTTATTTACTTACTTATTGTGACCATTTTGTTATTATCTGTAGATTCATTAGAAAAACAACAATAAATAAAAATAATTGATTTGGCGTTCAGATTATTTGCCACCAGGTACTACCACTCATATTCTCATGGTTCACATTTTATTTTTTTTAAACATATTATTGCGCAATGACCGTATATAAACTGACATGCAGTAAAACCTCGTCATCTCTAGGACAATTGGGACAATTCAAATGATCGAAATAAGTCGGGAGCTCGACATAGTGGTGTGATATAAGTAAAATGTATATAACATATATGTAGCAAATTCGCCGGGACTCGAAATAAGCCGGGAGCTCGACATAGTGGTGTGATATAAGTAAAATGTATATAACATATATTTAGCAAATTCGCCGGGACTCGAAATAAGCCGGGAGCTCGACATAGTGGTGTGATATAAGTAAAATGTATATAACATATATGTAGCAAATTCGCCGGGACTCGAAATAAGCCGGGAGCTCGACATAGTGGTGTGATATAAGTAAAATGTATATAACATATATGTAGCAAATTCGCCGGGACTCGAAATAAGCCGGGGCTCGACATACCGGTGTGATATAAGTAAAATGTATATAACATATATTTAGCAAATTCGCCGGGACTCGAAATAAGCCGGCTGTTCGTAATATCGATGCTCATCTTAACGATGTTTTACTGTATTTTAAACGATGCAGTTAAAAGTTTTATTACAAACGAGCCTACTTGTAAGTGACATCACATATCTTCGAATATGACTATCCGCATTAAACCAGCACTATCTAAAAGTCAAAATCACTTTTAATAATATTGTTAATTATAGTGCCCCTTTTAATGTACGCTTTAAGCTATTAAGTAAATTATTAAAGTAAGACATTTTGCTTATAGCACATAATATACTGTTAATCACAGGTAACTGTATCGTTGAAAAAGAAAGAAAAAAGAATTTTTTTTCTTCAAAATTTGTATTTTTCTATAGAAAAATATAAGTTAAAAAAAAAAGTTTTTTCCCGTTTTTTCTCGTTTTCAACGATACAGTTATCTGTGCTGTTAATTCGACTTTTCTTTACTTTTATGTTAGTTCATTCATGTACACAATCTACATGTACAGGAGATATCAAACGGTTCGCTTCTCAAAGTGTATTTATTAATGTATCTTGTATACAGTAACATAAGGTATGCACTTGTAGACTCATTGTTTATTATATTTGCAATTAAGTTAGAGACCAGAAATATATCGTGCCCGCATGAACATACGGATGCTGAGCTTAGTTCAATCATAAGTAGGGCACCTCTCCGACTCTCCTTTATATGTTTTATAAATAAAAGTCGTAAACGACTAGAATACTACTAAATACTATTATTATATTGTTCTGATCGAAACGAACCATTTCATCCCAACTACAAATAGTTACCAGTACATTTACATACTCCTTTATAGGTTTGTACTCAATCGATTATTCATCTGACCATTCATATTACGTTTTTATAGTTTCATAGTTTTATCCTATGAAACTATATTAATCGTGAAAGCTCGGTCATTCCAGTTTGTCTCCGGTACATTTATAGTTGTATTACCCTCAATCGTGAAAAATCGGCCATTTCCGTTTGTCTCCGGTAAATATATAGATGTTTTACTTTAAATCGCGAAAGTTCGGCCATTTCCGTTTGTCTCAAGTAAATATTTAGATGTATTACTTTAAATCGTGAAAGCTCGGCCATTTCCGTTCGTCTCCGGTAAATGTATAGATGTATTACTCTAAATCGTGAATTCTCGGCCATTCCCGTTTATCTCCGTATTGCAATGAATAACGACGTGATCTGAGTGTGAAACTATAAATCTATTGTACTTTGATCCGGAAATCATTAAGATGTAAAATAACATCCAATGAATGTCATTATAATGGTTAGGAATTATTGAACTATCGACTAAAGTTCATCCGAGTCTGGCCAAATGAATGTCATCTTTCGTTGAAATTATTTTCGCCGTAACTTTGAACTCAATTATCGACTCGGGTTTATCTAAGCATGACCCAACTAAATATCATCATGCGTTCCTAGAATAGAGTCGATACTTTGAACTAAACATTAAAGTTTTTATCACAGTTTCCGTTATATTAAGAACATCGACGCAAAACTCTGCAATTAAAACTATATTAATGATGAAAACCCCAAGGGAATAAAATACCATTAATTAGTAATGAGTTTAATGAGTATTCAAGATACGGTTGACTTCAAACAAGCTCTATAGTTTACAAGTCATCCAAGTGCTTCTGAAGAAACCTCAGTATTTTATAGGAAAATAAATCAGTTGAAATATTGATCTCTATAGTTTATTTTCCCCACAAAAATGGACATAATAACCACTGGTAATCTTGGACCAGAACTATATAGCTTATCAACAAGATAATTAAAGAATAAATTACTACAACTCATTTTGATAATGATAGTTTGTTTGAGACAGAAATGTTTCATGGGTTATTTTCTTTTAAAACAATGAGTGGTTCTATACAAATACGTTGTCTCGTAGCAAAGGTAAAACATAGATAAAGCGACGACACTGGTACAAATTTTCGATCTCATGCTCTTCTTTATGCATTTTGATTTTGTATTTCCCATCATACTAGAGATAAACTGGTTGTTAACTAAGAAGTAGTCCCGCGTGCATCGATGCTGTACAACTGAAACGCTACAGAACCAAGGAATCTAGAATTTGGAGAGATTCACATCCGGGTTCCTTGAATCGCACTAAGTCTGCTCCATCGAGACCGAATGTCATTTTTGATTTGACAGGGATACACAATCGAATGGCCACGCAGCATGTATATTGTATATATCACAAAAACAATGAAGAATAGCATGGTACGCTGACAAAAAGAAATAAAATATGAATACATAGGACGGTTGTCGTTATGTGCAAAAGATCGTTTCCCGTTAGAGCGTGACTTCAGCCTCTCACAGCCTCGTTGTAAAGGATACTATCATAATTATGAGTTTTGAGAGCATTTAATATCAATTATAAGAACTTAATTTGTGTCAGATTCAACCCCAAAAAGATGACAACACATTTTGATAGCTCGGGTTGCATTACCAAGTTTTTTTGGCTAACCGAAAATGCA
The DNA here is from genome assembly GCA_963678985.1 of Spisula subtruncata. Classification (NCBI taxonomy): domain Eukaryota; kingdom Metazoa; phylum Mollusca; class Bivalvia; order Venerida; family Mactridae; genus Spisula; species Spisula subtruncata. Next base: position 50,075,112 of record OY787660.1, read on the forward strand.
TGAGCTAAATCGGTCGGTGACTTTAAACACTTTAAACACATTAAACGATAAAATTATAATTTGATACATGGTTTTGAATGACTGCACTTAGTGATGTGTCGAGTATATTCAGATTTATGTTGTAAATTTTGTTTTAAACTATAAAACCGGGTATATATTTAACTGAAACATGCACGAGTGCTCCTAAGTCGGGGAGAAATTACGTCAACATTGTCAATAGCAGCTCATGTCGTAACTGTGGTGTTCGAGTTAACTGGCGATATGGAATTGTAGATTGATTTCTATTTTGATATTTTAGTCGGATTATTTTTGGTGCTGGGGGTGTCCGATGTGTTTGTATTGATACGTTGGTTATAAAGTTTTGTGATTTGAAAATGGAATATCATCGTAACATCAGATACAGTCGCTTCTTCATTCCATCCAATAAGACCGAAAGATGGTACCCGGTAAGCATTTCCATATCACGTGTTCCGTATGGTCATGTAGCATTTCCAACTATTGTGTTCCGTGGTATCATGAAATATATAAAGCTTCTATGATATAAGTGTACGCATTTTAAGCATTTCAAACATTTCTTCCATTTTAGGAGAATTTTCAATTATAGTGTTCCTGTAAAACCTGTAAACGTGTCCAACTGTTGTGTTCCTTTGGAGTTGTCAAAATATTTATTTCCAAATATAGTGTTCCATGGTATCCTGTAAACCTTTCCAAATATTGTGTTACTTTGGTAGAGTTTCCAATATTGTGTACCTTTGGTGGATTTCCAATAGTGTGTACCTTTGGTAGAGTTTCCAATATTGTGTACCTTTGGTAGAGTTTCCAATAGTGTGTACTTTTGGTGGATTTCCAATATTGTGTACCTTTGGTAGAGTTTCCAATAGTGTGTACCTTTGGTGGATTTCCAATATTGTGTACCTTTGGTGGATTTCCAAATATTGTGTACCTTCGGTGGAATTTCAAATAGTGTGTACCTTTGGTGGATTTCCAAATATTGTGTACCTTCGGTGGATTTCCAAATATTGTGTACCTTCGGTGGATTTCCAAATATTGTGCTCCTTCAAGGTACTACCAAATATCATTCCTGACGCATCTCTAAGTATTTCCGATTATTGTGCTGCTTTGGTGGATTTCCAAATATGATGTTCCGGGGGTAACATGTAAGCATTTCCGAATAGTGTGCTCCTTTAGTGGATCTGGATTTCCAAATATGGTGTTTGGATGTCGTAACCTGTCAGAATTTCAAAGTATAGTGTTCCGTGATATCTGCTCAGCTGTATATGTAATCATTTTCAGAATCCTTTACTTGTTCCGTAGTATGTTGCTAAAAATGTGTTTGGAGATACTTTTGTATCTGTACCAGTTTAAGCACTTTGTTTGCTGTAAATATAGTAGATCTACCATTTTCTGATGTGACATAGCGTATACTCTGACATTGCGTATGATCGGACATTGCGTATGATCTGACATTGCGTATGATCCGACATTGTGTATGATTTGACAATGCGTATGATCTGACATTGCGTATGATCGGACATTGTGTATGATCGAACATTGCGTATGATCGGACATTGCGTATGATCGAACATTGTGTATGATCGGACATTGCGTATGATCGAACATTGCGTATGATTTGACAATGCGTATGATCGGACATTGCGTATGATCCGACATTGTGTATGATTTGACAATGCGTATGATCTGACATTGCGTATGATCGGACATTGTGTATGATCGAACATTGTGTATGATCGGACATTGTGTATGATCGAACATTGCGTATGATTTGACAATGCGTATGATCGGACATTGCGTATGATTTGACAATGCGTATGATCGGACATTGCGTATGATCGAACATTGTGTATGATCGGACATTACTTAATATACACAATTCATTAGATGAAGGATGATGCTCGGTCCTCTCCGTTATGCAAATGTACTCTACATGTACATGGTGTAGCTTTGTTGACTGTCATGGTTGTCTTTTCTGTTGCCAGGGAATAAGAAATGTCCTTGTAAATCGCTCGACTGCAGTATCTTAATTCTGATCTCTATGATTTCAGAACACGGCACTAGACTGCATATAGTACACGGAAGTGCAAATCACAACGTCAGTTAAGAGTTATTATTGAAACCATACATTGTTGCGTATTTAATCAAATGTTACATTTTCATTGATATAAACATCTTATTTTATATCTCGTTAAGGTCTTTCATCGATAACTGCTTATAACAGAGTTGTTTATGTGTTAGTTTGTACAAGTAACGTGAAATCCATGTACTTTAAATACAAGTGTCCGTTGCCACGTAGCGCCCTCATTCAGTTACCTTGCGTTCAATTGGAAATAGAGGGCAAAAATTACCTCCCGTGGAAAGCGCTTCGTAGCGCTTTGCTTAGGCAACGGACACCAAGGGTTTGTATATTATAGTAATGTTTCCCGTCTGCACTAAGTCTCAGCATTCGTTATTTTCACGGGGACCTCTTTGATGGACAGCTGGCAATTTGTACAGTTTTTATTATTGTGCCGTTCATGCTTAATTGTTTCTGTTTCAAAAGTGCTCCCTTCACTGTCTGATTTGTCTTTTTCTTTTTTTTATAATAAAAGTTAAGTTGAGCTACCAATTTTCGAGGACTGCTTTCAACTGTTATTCATGCAGAACCATCCTTTTAACAGTTTTACTTCCCCTGGTATTGGAGCTACCTAATGAAACCTGCGCTTGAACTATTTTTCTCATTTGAGTTTGGCAGCGAACATATTTCGGTGGCGCCCAGGAATAGACACTATCCTCACAAGTAGCAATTTACACCTTGGTCGAGAGGAGCATGTGGGTTATTCTTGCACAGAGATAGCAACCAGTGGTCTAGACGAGGGTTGAACATAATTCCAATTCTAGCCGTCTACCGTACTTGAACTTGTCTAGAACTTTGGACAATTTCTTCCGCATGTTCCCATGGCAAATGGAAAATGTGATAATTTCTTTATAATAATGGCATGTTTGGTATAGTGATTAATCACGAATTAACGTGGTGACGTGTACACATATGGAAGAATCCTTACATGTACGTAAGTGCCTTTTTATGGATTCATTGCCACAACAAGAAAGTTGTTCAAATATTTGCCAACAAAACAACCGCTGACATTTTCAATACCCGGACAATTATAATATGACATTATGTACTCAAGTACCCTTAAAACGATTAAAATTGTTTAATTACAAATTACGACAATCAACTTCCTGTCCAGCGTAACAATTTGGTAAACTTTGAGTGATCCTGGCGTTTGAACAGCGGGTAGTGGTGGAATGTTTATACACGGGTATCATAGACTTTGTAAAACTAATGGAGTATTCTAAAAATATTTGAGTAATATTATAAGACTTGTAAAATACCCCCCCCCCCTGAAGTTACAAACTGCCGTTTAGTCCTGCCATATAGCCATATATCAGTTACTCGCCGATACGTATTGACAATGTAATGAAATAGCGCTTTTGTTCATTGTTATGTTAATGTGTGCCAAGATATATCGTGTTTTTATTCTAATATGATATACATTGATCGAATTAATCAATACGATGAAATAAAATACGAAAACTGTTACAATTCGTCTTGAAGTTGCGAATATTTACAATAAATCCGTCAACCAACAGCGCAATATTTGTAACTGTTTATAACCGCGATCTACAAATAATTGTCAAAATACTTTTAAATGAATTTTGTTAGTGAAATGAGTTGGACTTACGATCCAGCAGAGGTAACTTTTTTATTTTGTTTTTGCTTAATATCCAGAATGAACTAAATATAGAATGCATATGATATGATCGAATGCATTATTTAATTTGAACAAATTTAAATAATATTATTGCGTTTTATGTATGTTATTTACGGCAGGTAATTAGAATTATATACTTTTTTAATCAAAGTTTCATAAAAAATACAAACCTGTTTTAAAAACAAAACCCTTCTTCTAAGAACTGTAACGTTACAATGTAAGAGAACGTGCCATAATTATGTTAAAGAGAGAATATAAATGTATTTATTTATTGAACCATAAAATACATTTCCTGATACTACATTTTTGCAGTGAATAATTGCTATTTTTCGTTGCTAACCGATAACACATAAAAAGCTGATATTTCTACCCAAATTTCCAATCCATCTATAGGCAAAGATGCATTTATCCCCTAGAGCGTATTAGACATCGCTTCTGTTCATATTCTACCCGCAATTCCAGTCCATCCATGCAAAGATGCATTCATCTCCTAGAGCTTATTAGAGCATAGGCCTTGACATCGCCTCTGTGTCAAACGTCACATTGTCTTGTGACCTAATTCCCCGGGTGTCTTGATGTTCACGTTTGTGCAACTATGCGACTAATCGTATCAAAGTACGATTTATGCGCTGTAAAAATACAAATTACACTTCATTACACCAATAAATTTCTTTTAATGCTGATAAATTGTATTTTGCTTTAGGAATATATTGTATGCATGAGCTGGTGTCTAGCGACATAATACTTACTTGACTGTTAGGTTATACATTAATCCCAGTGCTACATAAGTAATTGCCCTGAAAATAAGATTATTCTGATTTACAATCACCCTGAAAAAAACTAGGGATACAAAATCATTCTGAATACATGAAAGGATGCACAACCAATTTGAATACATGTCAGGGGTACACAACTTGGGATACATCGTAATGACAACAAGTCATTGTGATAAAATACAGTAAAACGTCGTTATGGCGAGCATCGATATCACGAGCACCCGACCTATCTCGAACAAGTTTTAAACAAATCTGTTTGCATCATCAATACATTTTCACGTTGGCTATTACGAGCAACCGGTTTATCTTGAGCATTTTACCTGTCACGATCACTCCTCGAGATAATGAAGTTTTCTTGTACATGCATTTCCCATGCCCCCACTCTGCAAGCGTTGTATAAAACACTGCTTGTTTATTTTTGTAGTTGGTCATGTTATTTGTGTATTTTCAGGACGTGTATTCAGCACAGATGGATGGTCCAGATGGAACACCTCGGCTTTTATCCGTGGAAGAAAAATGGCAGATCATCTTCAATGAGGTATAAGTTTATGTATATTGGTAGATATATTGGCAGTATTGTGTTATACCCCGACAACATTATTCTTCCTCTATCTGGAAAGAACCAGGGCCGGCATTTATAAAGCATCTTAAGTGAAAACTTAAATATTTTGACTTAAGTTAAAATATGGAACTGCCAATATTTCACAAGAAACTAAAAATAGCCCACGTTTTCTATATGATTGTTGTAGCTTTTTACACAATGCTTCTAAACAATGTAAATAATCTTTAATATCATTTTTCCTGTTTAGCTGATACACTTAAGGAAAATTTTAGATTTTAAGAAAATTCTAAGTTTTCACTTAAGATGCTTTATAAATACTGGCCCATGCTTAAACCCATTGCTACCCTTGAAGTATATTCAATTTGTTATTTTAACACAATATTAGAACCATAATACAGGACTGAAGCACATCTAGTAGAAATATCTCAAATTGAAATTTTACTCCAAACAAAGTATGAGATAAATCAGTAGTCTAAACGCTTAAAAATTATCTATAGTTGTCGTCTCGGAACATTGTGTGTTGACGTGGTGGAGAAATGGCAGTCAAGTTTAAGACCAGTCTTCAATAGAAATTGACTCAGAGGCACAATGTCACTATTTAGCTTTGATTGTGATGCTTCGAGAGATCGGGACCTGTACGTACACCTTGCACAAGGAGTGAACTCTCGTGGAAGACAAGATGATGGTCCTTAGTTGCTCGATTTAATTTACTAGTATCATTAATATTTAAAAATACAAATAAATTGCACGTTCCAAAACAAACTTTACTGTATGTTTCCTTACATGCGAAAGTGCAAGTATACCAAATGTTGTCATGTTGAGAACTTGAGACTAGAACTTTTTCAGTAAAGTACACTTGCCAGTTTTATGGGGTTGTCCCCAAAATCCCAGAATATCTTGAGAATTAACCAAGCAAAACGGCTGGGAATTTTTAAAATAACTGGTTTTAATGGGTTCTTCATAAATTTAGCAGGTTTAATAATATACATTGTACAGAAAAAATCCAAAAGGTAGAAATAACCTTAAGTACCGAACATGGAATACTTTAAACGTAGACTGTTTTCATGCCCTTGAACCTGCAACGAAAACTCTTTACTAGGTATAAAAAATCAAACATTAATCGTAATGTGTCGAAGTGGCTTCAATTCGTACTTTATTTGATGATATCAAATTTATAATATTTATTGGTATATTTGAAATATGTACGTAATTGCTATATGTAACTAGCACGTATTTATGAAATCCGTTTCTTGCAACAACGTGACTAACATTACGAGTACAATACGACCATTATAAACGAACAGTTTGTTCTATTTGAAAATTTAAACATGCCGCATTTGTTAATTTTGTTCTGTTAAAATTTGGTTAAATTTTAATTCTTAAAGCAAATGCTATCAACTAAATGGTTAACAGTTAATTCAGACTAGCAATATACAGTTTAAATAAATGTCACCTTTAGTAAATTACATTTGGTTAGAAGTTGTTTAAACTGTTTTGATTTCTTGTGGACAAATGTATGAAGTAGATTGTACATTTGTATAATAACGAGTTAACAAGAGTTAAAAGTTTTCGAGGACCGATTTCACCAATTTAGCTGTTTGCCAATCAATCCTTCGGCAATTACCCCCGGTATATTTGGCTACCTTAGGAAAAGTACGTTCGAGCCTACAAGTGGAAACTATTTCTCTCCTAATTATACACACATTGGTCGAGTGGAATATTGTGGGTTATTCTTGCTCAGATACATAAAGCAGTGGCGCAGACGGGGACTGAACATGAGACCTCTCGATCACAAGTGTGCGCGCCCTATCCTTAGGTCACCGCTCCCAACTATCTTGAGTTGCGAATCGTTACATGCACTTTATTGGCATAGCATTAGACCAGAAATATATTTTGCAAGTTTTGTATGATATAAGATATAACGTTATTAGTGTCAATTTAATTTTGATATGTACCGTTGCAATATTGAAAAATATTTTGTATATTTTGGTGAGAAAATAAAGATAGCATCGCCATCAACTACATTTTGATATTTGTGACGTACAATAGGTCTCGTGATATCGTATTGAGTTTGCCAATTATAACAACCAAATGTTAATTAAGGAAATATGATCGGTGATAAATAGCTCATCCTAAATACATTAAATGATTTAATGAGATTCACAAATTCCATATTTAAATCGAAATTAAAACGTATGTCCCCTCTCTCATGGTTTCGTGTGTTTTGAATTGCCGATGAAAATCTCCATATTTGGACATTTAAACGTATGTCCCTCTCTCATAGTTTCGTATATTTCGTATTGCCCATGAAATTTCGACATTCATTTATATGCGCATTTAAATATTGTGCATATAAATGTCTGACCCAGTATTTGTTACTGCAGATCAGTTACATTTTAATTGCTTAAATAAAAAAGACCTGCTCGCACGCTTGTAATTACATTATTTATTCGTTCCATTTTCACCTGCAAAGTGATTACGTCAAAGTCTGTAAACTGTCTTCACTAACTAGGACAAAGCCACCCAGTATGACCCGATTACATACCAGACAATGTTTAAATCCTACAAAATCATAATTAATGTCACGACTCAGGAACCTTCTGATTGACATATTGCTCACTGAGATAAAATTAATTTGTTACGAACCATTGGCTTCGATTACATTTTTGGCACCGACGCTGTCATCAAATTTCGTATGTCCATACGACTTAAACGTACAGATATTTACTGATTGTCCATCAGGGGAAATATAAACCCCTGATCTTAGGCCAAATGTCAGTCAAATTCATTCTGAAAAGGGACATATGGCAGAAATGTTGAATGAGTTTGCAATAAATCTTCGAAGTTTTCGTGGATTTGTAGTATGTACGTTAAATGAATGGTATTTAATGAAGATTTAGACCATTGTCTGTCTGTCACTATAATTATTCAGGCGTTATGAAGTCTTAAATGAACCGACTAGTAAAATAACATAAAATAGGTCCCCAAAATAATGTTAAATTGCCTCTAACTTGTCGAAGGAAACCATGACATAATATTTGGACGATTATGACGGTGTGTTGGTGACGATGAACCATTTGTTATCTATAGGCCAGGGTTACACTCCGTCCCTGTCATGATGTTTGGGTGAACTTGTCAGTAGAACACAAACAAAGGGCGTCAAACGAAATTGAAATCATGTTGTAATAATATCCAATTCAGTTTCTCCCCCGATTGGAGCATCAACATTTACTTTAGTTCATGTTTATTTACACACATACAAAGGTAGAATATTATGCCTTGGTTCCACTTAGACGTTTTTGCATCGGCGATGAACTCCCGATTAAATAAATGGGCATCGAACGACATCGGGAAAAGGACCCTCGTGGTCTAGGGGAAGTCTCGGAGTAGTCCTTAGAACATGTGTGAGCTCTCTATTTATTTATTCATTTATTTCACGAGTACATCGCCGAGGAAAAAGAATGCTCAGTGGGACCAAGGATACAAAGCATTGTGTTACTCAACGAACAACAGGAACACCAGGAACAACAGAAGACGAACAATACAGCCAGAACAATTACATGTTATACGTACTAGCCATATTTATAGAAATCCATGTGAACCAACACAGTGACCAAACTGACGACCTTGCTCACACGGCCTGCTACCTCAGATAGTCAAATATAACTTGAGTAAGAATCGACAGACAAAAATGAATTACAAGGACGACCGTAGATCCCAAAACAACATACAAAACAACACTGAAAGAACCAGTGCACATGCTTTTTATGCCCCAACTGTTTACTTGGCTGACATATCGAGTTGCTCTATATAAATCTATTCGTCCGCTTTGCTTGTGTTGCTCATTACTTAACATAGTTGAGCTTAAACGTTTGTAGGACTACATGTGTCATATGTGTAGTCGTCAACCTAAATATTTTAATTTGGATCTTACCTGTAATAGCAGTTGTGACCATTGACGATTAAATTTGTTCTTGTTTCTCTTAACTGAACAAGTATTCATTATGTTGTGTAGGAATATAAGTCAGCATGTGCATTTGAGTTATGATCCTTGACATGGGGGGGGGCATCTACATGTATACCTCTGTCTCATAATTTCGTGCCTTCTCATGAAAGCCGTGCTTAGTTGAATTCAAATATTCTATATGTTCTATATATACATAGTCATTTTGGTAAAATTAGCCAAATAATTCATCCAACAAATAGCCTTAATCAATTGAGGCTATTATTTTGGACGACACGCCATAACTTTCACCTTGACGACCAGGAACGATACACCTAGTAATTATTCCAACTGATATTTTTCAACTGTTGTTATTTTTTTTGCATCCCGTTTTCATTACGCATTATTTTTATCACCTAATGCTTTAATAATCAAACTAAATATGCATTTTGATGAGCACTACTCCAAATTGATCTGATCTAAATACAAATTTGAAATTCCATCACTTCGGGCCCAAAAACAGACCCGTTTTTACGGAGGCACGGATTTCATTGGAAACATTCACCAGGATTCTGAGCATCGACCTAGACATAAAAAAGTTATGATTTTACGAGTTTTCGTGGTCATTTTTAAATTTTCTTTTTCTCAAAAGTTGAGTTAACATTTTTTCTTCCGAAAATGGTGCAAACAATTTTAAAACTTGTACGGGCTAGTGCGCATGCGTCGCTGAAACAGTTAAGGAGCACGGAGATACGAGACAACAGCATACGTCCTTCTAGTTGATACAAACAAAGCTGTCTGATTTATAAAAAATGCTGGATATCTTATTCCTAGAAGTACACCTGATCTTCTAGCACACTTTGGGGGCTTTATTCAATGTGTTCCTTCAGATCGGGTGTTTACACATTGATCATTGAACTTCAACAAATGCTCCTTTAATTCTATAATGCATCTTTAGTTTATTGTTTTTAGTTAGGTTATTTATTTTGTAAGTTATTGTCTTTGTTGTAGAAAACGCGAGCACCAATCTACGCTGTAGCTCAGTATATCGGATATTTGAGACAGTTTATCAGCGGACAAGAGGGGGACGCCAGGAAGTCTGACGTCATCAAGAAAGATGGAATTCATCCTATATCGTACTTGCTACGCAAACTGAAGTTGGATTTGAAAATGTCGTACGATAGGTAAGGACCTAGGCTAGTCTCAACATTCCGTTTGAGTCCACAAAAGTCTTGTTACGCTATTACTACCGTGTGCCTCCGTAGCCCTGTAGTTAGCGCGTTTGCTGTCTAATATGGGCACCGGGTTCAAATCCGAGTGGAGGCACTCATACACATGCAGATACGTACATGCCATAAATACATGTATGTTAGCAGAAAGTTGACTGACAAATAAAAACTACTGTTAGAACATACGACTTCAATGTCTTGATTTACTAACACATGCAAACCGAGCTTCTGTCGATATATACGGTGAGTTACCGAAATAAGACATGGGCTTGGCCCTGTAGTTGGTTCTGAACATTGGTTAAGTAAAAGGAAAACAAACAGACCAAAGGCTTTGGTAAAACAGGATATTATGACGGGCTAGACTATGACTTGCTTGGAATGCTGGATACATCAGAGGTTAGGTTAGCAGTGCTATGACAAAGTCTACGATGGCGATGATGCATAGTTTGGGATAAAAATGCCTTGCTATGGTAGAAAAATGTATATATTCAATAATCCTATATTCGGGTTTCCATTTATATTTTAAACGACGTGAAGTCTGGCTTCATGTCCCAAATCTTACAGTAGTTTTGCACTTAAAACCGTATAATATAAAGTAAGATTTAAGTACTAGGAACCAGACTATATGACGCGCAGTTGTATCTTGTAAGAAATTTTATGACGATTAAATTGTTTCTTGTTTTCTTTCAGTTTCGTTGAAGAGTTCATTAAACCAGAAAATAACGGAATGTCGTTATTGGTGAAATTGTTGAAATCTATACAGAATACCGGTACACAACAATCAGGTTCTTCAAATATGACCCAGCTCAAAAACTATAAGAAAACTTTGGTAAGTTGTCACATTTTATTATTAACAAGTAATTAGGAGTTTAAAGCAGTCACGACAGAAATCCCATCCCTGGTTTTCAATGCCTCTGTTGTCATTGCAACCACAAATTTTGTCCGAATAAAAAGCAAAATTAGACGTGCATAATCTCCTTATTGGGTCCCTATCGACATACCAAGTTTAATAAACATAGCTTGAAAACAACTGTATGGGTAATATGGCAGAATCCAGATTGGACTGAAGGACGGACGACGGAGGTCCAACCTATAGTCTCCTCCGGTTAAAAACGGTAGGGACTAAAAACATAAATCACCACATAATAATATACAGACTGTTGATGAATGCGTCACAAGTTTGAAGATATTCATTTTGTGTTGAACTGAGACAGTCGTAGTGTTTTGTGGTATTATCTCTTCCAAATTGATCAGTTACCTCCGACTTTGAGAGAGTTGTCGAAGTAGTAAACAATTTGTCCACACATTGTAGGATTCGAACCAATACTTTACGAAACCGTTACTTAGCAACTTAGCGAAGTAAATACAAAAGCATTAGACCACTCGACAATCGATTATAGCTGCAATGCACCCCTCCCAAAAAAGTTTGTATGATCAGTTATCATATGGAGGATTTTCACGAGTAGTCAATTGATATTAATTTATATTAAACGAGCTTGATACTATTTCCTGAACGAGTTTGATATAAATATATCAGTTGACAACGAGCGATAGATTATTTTTATCATATGACACTAAAAACACGCAAAATACACAGTTTTATTAGAAAAACTCACACATGTACCTACCTACCTACCTAATCCTCTTCGCCCCAAGGGGGGGCATAGGGCATCCACCACTCTTTGCCATCTAGGTCTGTCTTGAGCCGCTGTTTTCGCTTCGTTCCATGACATGGAGATGGCCTTCAGCGCTTTTTCCATCGTTCGTCTCCATGTCAGGACAGGTCTTCCCCTCTTCCTCCTCCCTTGGGGTTCCAGTCAAGGGATTGGTGGACAATGTTGTTGGGGGCCTTCCGCAGTGTGTGGCCAATCCACAGCCATTTCCGCTTCTTTATTGTCATGGCAATTGGGGACTGGTGGGTTCTTCTCCATAGGTCTCGGTTTGATATTGTCTCTGGCCAGCGGATTTGGAGGATCTGACGTGTGCAGGTGTTGACAAAGACTTGTAGCTTTTCATCAAGCATTTTGGTGTGTCTCCACGTCTCTGAGCCGTATAGTAGGACGGAGATCACATTTGAGTTGAAGAGCTTCAGTTTTGTTGGTAGACGGATGTTCTTATTCTTCCAAAATGGGTCTAAGGATGACGAAGACATGTCTGGCTTTCCCGATTCGTGACTTGATATCTTCTTCTGTTCCTCCTGATGTACTCACATCACTTCCCAGGTATGTGAAGTTCTTGACGTCTTTGATTGGTCCATCTTGTATGGTAATAGGGCGACTGTTTGCTGCATTGATTCTCAGCGTCTTTGTTTTGCTGGTGTTGATAGTCAGAGCCCTGTTGATTGAGCAACCTGTTGTAGAGGGTCAGTTTTCTGCTGTATATGGTTAATGCTGTGAGACATCAGGCAGACATCGTCGGCAAAGTCTATGTCTTCCAGTTTTTTTCTCAAAGGTCCACTGTAGACCACGTGGCACATTTGTGGTAGTCTTCATCACCCAGTCGATGACAAGAAGGAAGATCATGCCGGACTCCTGTTATTACAGCAAATGATGGTGAGAGGTCAGAGTTGTGGATGACTTGGCAGGTCATGCCTTCATAGAAGCTGCGTATGATGTTGATGAACCTGTCTGGTATGCCGTAGTGCTTCATGATCTTCCATATCATGCTCTGCTCGATCATATCGAACGCCTTGCGGAAATCTATGAAGTTCAAGTATGCTGGAGACTGCCATGCTATAGACTGTTCAATTATGATACGTAGTGCTGCTATTTGATCTGTACATGAGCTTCTTGCTCTGAACCCTGCTTGTTCGTCTCTTAATTGCTCATCGATGCTGTTCTTCAGGCGTTCTAGTAGGACTCTGGAAAGGATCTTTGAAGGTAGGGATAGTAGTTGTATTCCTCGCCAGTTGTTGCAATCGCCCAGATCTCCCTTCTTGGGAAGCTTCACAATAATACCGGACTTCCACTCAACAGGAATCTCTTCTTTCTCCCAGATGTCCTGTATGAGCTTCAACATGATATCGGCTATCACCCATGTAGTACAGCTTTATACTGCACTCTTTACGTGTAAGATTATATTATCCGTATATTCGATATACTATCCTGTATACAAGGAAAGTCATGTGATTTAAGTTATTACATTGTACATAACTTGAGGACTTCATATCAGTAATCGGCTGATAAAATAAAGATAGGATTTATGTCAGAGATGCGACATAAAAATGACATAAACCTACATTATAATATTAAATTAGTTTGAACCGAGAAACATACCATTAATCATGCCGATTTTTCATTTTTCGAAAATAAAAAAGCAACAAATTTAGTTAACCATTTTATTGTAAACAAACTGTTGACGCATAACGAAGTACAGTGATTTTCTCACGATGTTATATATAATTTACAACATTAATATTCACCTTTGTAGACATGTTTGTATGACATGCTCGTTTGTACAACGCATACATATTTTATATTATTACACATTATGGTTATAATTTTAGCCACTTTTTCCTTTTTGTGTTTTCTGCATGCTGATTAAAGATATCATAATTATGGTGTGGGTGTTGACATGGCTTAATGATATAAAATTACCTTCATTATCAGACATGTCGTATTCAAAACAATCCGTGCTTGATGAAAACTCCAATTGTTACCACAAGCAGACACTGCTTTTGGATTTCTATGCATCATGCTCGTCTAATGGCCAGTGTAATCATCCACGAGCGAGCTTGTCTATAGTAACATTTTAGTCATTACCATTATCAGCATCCATGTTATGCTTATGTGTGAAATAGTTATCAAATTTGTAAACTGCAAAGGCGTCTAACTATAAAGTGCAATTTACGACCACAGGTAACTGTATTATTGATAAAAGCTAAAACGAAAAAAAAGTTGTAAAATTCATATTTTTATAGATTTTTTTACATTTTTTTAGTTATCAATGAGATAGTTATAGCTTGACCAGATTAAACTGACACTCAGCAAAGTCAGTAAAACTCGCCCGGACATGTTCGGTTGTATGCGATTTGTATGTTAATTTACTTTATACCGTTATCTTCGGGCTTTTACAAATTAGGCAAAGAGTCTCAGTTTAATTTGGTAGGGCAATAGCAGTCCTGTTCTTAGTACCTTCCCCAATGAAAACAAGGCATAAACAAGTGGGTTTGAATGTGACAATCCATATTTAGTGTCAAACAATGGTCTGTTTAATATAAGACATTCTCGTGCCACTTAAATTGAGATTTACTGTTTATATTGACTGTATATTTACAGACTGACGAACATGATTGTTTATTGTGTATAAAATACTCGTTACGGATCAAGGTAAGTAAACTTGTGACTACCAACCCATAGTCTCCTTTCAGACATCAGGCCCCGAGCTTCCGAAACATCTCAATCTGAGTTTATTCTCATCTCAAATATTGCCGTGTTTCGTTTGGATAATTTCCATCGGAGAATTGACTCAAAATAAGAAAAAACAGCACACATTATCTTTGGTTTATTACAGTAAAAAAGAAACAGTTTTAGCTTCGGATTTATCTCAAATTCAGACTTACATTTTGATAAAATCTCAATTTGAGATGATATTTCTACTTGAGATGCTTTGGGGATTGGGGCCTACTCATACATGTACCTGAAATCAGTACTATTTTGAGTTTATATCGTTACACAGACCATAAGGTTAAACAAACAGATCAATAAACGAAACAATCGATGACTTAATTACTTAAAAAACACGTACATTGAATGCTTAACTATGTAACCAAAAACACCATGCCATCTGAGAATCTGGGAAATCGGAATAGCACACATATAGATTTAATACTCTGGACATTTCGTCTTTCAACGTTTCTTCGTTTTAAATAAATTGCAATCATGTGTGTGACTATCATTCTGAGAAGATGTCACGAAGGATGAGTGAAAGTATATCATATTGACATCAATGCTTGATTTATTCAAACAACTCGTTAGGAACGAGTGAGTCTACAACGGTTTTATATTTAGGTTTCGTATTTTGATCTTGCCCGGTGATTATAAACGTGTTCTCAATCGCATACTCAAACTACATACTCCATGCTCAAACGTAACCCCCCAGTTTTTTTTAAGTTTGCTTCAAACCAACACCAACTTTTAGCAAATGGTTTAATTAAGAAATTGAATCCTCGTATACTATGTTTCCATTCTGTGATAAAGAAGTCACAATAGTTATTTTTTTGTAACTAAGAACATGCTCCAATTGGAGTACGGAGTTTGAGCATGGAGTACGTTCTCTAATGTTTATGATCGTGGGGCCAGGACTAATAGTTATATGCTTAAGTATTTTTTAATGTTACAGAAAGCATTACGGAATCTGTTTGATATCAACTACGGATTGGAAACTGTGGCTATGGGAGTGATTAGTACATTTACTAAATCTAGGGGCACTGCAATAGAGGTAATCTCATTTACAACAACATTGTTTTTGTTTCATCTTTTTGTGTTATTGCAACACAGATCGCATTGTACCGGTCTGTTGTTTCGTGGACACAAGACGGTTTCCTGTATTTATACGTCAGAAGGCATTCTATGTTTATTGTAATCAGCTGCAAATTATGTATGAAGACGGACTGAATGCTCTTGACTTTCATAGACGTATAGTTAGTTTGCTTAATACATCTCAAAGCTTTCAATAAAGTCTTTAGTACACTTAGTCAGATCAGAAACACCGTACAGACCCTTTGCAAATTCATACAATGTTTAATTTGCAGTTTAATCGAGATCTGTTTAAAATGTACCGATGCGTCAATTTAACACTTAACATTAATTTGTGCATGCATTTAAAGCATTTGCTAATTTTAAATCTTGTTTTGCAGATTCTAACATTAGCTCTGTCGACAGATGAAGGGTTCTCACGCATTCTGGATTGTTTCACTTATATACAACTGAAAATTGGTGAACCAGTCCGGTTTAAATCTCTGATTAATATGCTCAACCTTGACAGTCATCAAAATACAATTTTCAAGGTAGGACCAAAGTGTGTTTACAAATGCACCCGAGACGGATAATGTCACGTTTTGTAATATTTAAGAATTTTTCAAACAATGAAGATTGACATGCTATTTAGAAGTTATTTATATTTTCTAAAAATCTTTTTTGTTATAATGAAACTCGGTAATTATTTTGGCAGTTTACTCCAATTTTTAATTGTTTTATATCTTTAAACTATCGGTCCTGGGAAAATTGATCGTAATGAAACTCTGTAATTATTTGAGGGATATGATTTCAGGTATCAACAATGAAGTTTTTGAATTGTCTACTTGATGCTTCTCCCAACATGAATATCCGGGTATATTTGCAACACGAAATACAATGTGCGGGACTTGATATTCGATATATACAACAGGTAGGCGGGATGTGTTTATTGCATAGCTACTATGCATACTAACTTCCAACATATATTTTATGTGAGTAAATATGAAAAACAAAATGCCCAACAAAGCCTAAAGTACACCATTTTGGGAAGCCTGAATGGTAAATACATTAGTGCCAAACATTTTGGCATAGACGGATCAGGACAAACAATGTTCATTATAACACTTAACAAAATGAAATTATAATTCAAGCAGTTTGCTACACACGAGTATTTATAACAGAACTTATCGCTTACAGATGCGTACTTAACAATGTAATGAATTAAAGTGTATACAGCTATATCGGATGATTTTTTAAAAAATTTTTTTTAAAAAACTGAAAAAAAATTATGCTTTCGTATCCATTCGAACACCCAATGAAACTATAAGAATCGTCTACATTTTGACGATCGAATCAAAGTACACGGAACCCATCCAAAAGTTTAATTTTCAATTAAGGTAGTCTAGAATGATACTAAAATAGTTGCAAGTAGTTATTTTGACAGTGAATGACTGTTAGAATATAGCTCTATACACTTTTACTACATTTGTATCATTTTGCAAAAAAGCAACTTTGTTTATTACAGAAAGCGTCAGGAACTGGTCTTGAGTTTGACGATTTACGCCGAGAGCTGGACCTTTGGAATAGAAAATACATCGATGTTGATGTATTAATATCAAATAAAGCCAGTGTTACAAGAAACGTCACAGAGAATGCAGATAACAAACAGGTTTCTATAGTTATATTACCGCATTGAATCAGACATACTGGACCATACAGTATTAAACAGCATGGTCATTTAAAGAGTTCAAAAGTCACTACTAAATTAGATAACCGGCAAAAATGTTTGACCATTTCAGTTTTAGTGTCAGTTTTATGTACCAATTACAAATTAATTAAATAAGCATATGTTGCGAACGTGTCCTTAACGTTTAATCAATGAATAACAAAAACATGGTAAAAAACTATCCACGTCTTTAATATGCATTTTGTGACTTTGAGAATGTTTGGTCTAACATAAAAGACGTCAATCGACGCACTCGACAAGACTGACGTGTTATCTGTGACTTAAACGAGGAGAAGCGAGTTGGAAGCCATCGTTGATGGAACAGTTACTGACTGATCACCACTGCTTGGCATCACCATCAAAAGGGTGTTCCGGTTAATAGACAATGGACTGATGACAAATGGACACTAAATGTCTGATTGTTGACGTCTATGTTTAGCAGATTGTTTTGTACTAAATCAACACTCCAACAGGAGTCATTTTAATATTCAAAATAGCTGAATGGTTACATCGTATACATGTTGTGTACCATCATGCGTTTTCACGTGATATATTTTTGACTTCAGATAGAAGAATTACAGACGCGAGTGAAGGTAAGATACATAATTTTAATATTATTATTATTATGATTCTGTGTATGGTCCATGAATACTGCTTTACTAATGTATATTCACTCTCATTGGAGAAAAAACATTCTCAACAACGCCCCATGTATTCAGTCAGTGGCCAGCCCCTTGACATCATTCAATTTCTTTAGGTCGATGTCCAGGGGTCTTCGTCAAGTTGAATAGAAACGTCGATTATTAGTTGGCGCGTGCATCTGACATTGGACTTCTCACTGGATGAAACAACAATCCTTAAGATTTGTGACGAATTTCAATATTATGCCTGTTGAGATACAAGGTGTACACACATAAAGTACGAAAACGATACAATAGGTGCAAACTATTGTCACATTGATCAAAAAAGACCAGGAATACACCAAGATAAATCGTTTAAAATTCTAAATTTACCATACATTGGCTATATGAATCTACCACAGAAATGACGTTGTCCGAAACACAATTTTAGAAAGGTAATAAATTAGAATGAATAGCTCGGACATAATGCAAATTCTTGCTTTTAAATGACATATTTTTGTTACACATGGAATAGTATTTCTTATATTGGTGTTATACTTTTATTTACAGAAATTATCGGCTGACAAGGCTTACCTTGAATATCAACTTAAATCTGTGAGTATCCAATGTATTATAATAATATACTGAAATTTGCCTCGGTCACACTGAGATTTTTTTACCTCATGATTTAATAAATTGGCTTCAGATATCAATCTTTTAAATATTGAATGCATTTTGTATCTAGTATAATATCGTATCAAGTAGGATAAATGTTACTAGTATAAAATTACTGCAAGTACATGTATATGTTCTTTTATGAATATTTTATAAAAAATTTGCATACACTTAATGAGAAAACACATCTTTATTAGAAACAATGAGATAGCAAGTCAAAATATGTTATCGCAACGTATGTTTGACAACCAGTATTGTTTTATTACCAAATATTTTGTTGCGATAACAATTAGAATGTCAGTCGTATGAACAAATGTGGAAACTAGTCTTCGTTGTGCCTCATCTGGAAAAAGCAATAGCTGAAGCTAAAAACATGCATACCTTGCTTTATAACGAACACGAAATAGTTACAAATAATAAAACTGGCGTTACATACATTGAATTTTTCTATGTATCAGGTGGGTAAAGAACTGAAAAAAAGATATCAAGAGATAGAGTCACGTGCTTCGTCACGTGTAGATAAATCCACGCAATGTCGTAGACGACCAACTACACGTGTTAAAAGTAAGTACACATATAGTCACGTGCTTCGTCACGTGTAGACAAATCCACCCAATGTCGCAGACGAACAACTACACGTGTTTAAAGTAAGTACACATATAGTCACGTGCTTCGTCACGTGTAGACAAATCCACCCAATGTCGCAGACGACCAACTACACGTGTTAAAAGTAAGTGCACATGTATTCACGCAGGAGCCAGTAGTGTTGTTGGTACACTATTCTGTTTGTGCCTTTTAAAAGTATCAATTCGTCCTCTTCTGTCCGATTCGTTATGTTCAATTAATAATATGGTTTCTGGCTGGTTAGTTTTCAACTAACCGAACGTTTAGTGATCTATTTTGTGGTTGATTTTCTTCTAAATATATTTGTAAACTTGTTGGAGGCATGGTGTTCGTTTTACTTCAAATGCTAGAAAGGGCTGATTATGGTGTTTGTTGTTTCAGATGTAGGAAGCCAGTATGACACTTCTCTCAATACAAATACTAACATGGACCCTTTGGAGACGGCCGCGCAGTTCTTTGGATGGAAGGTTTGTATTGAGTTAGATACTTCTTTTGACATTATCATATCACCATATCCCGACAAACAGGACACAACACCTTGAAAAGTGGCGATGTAACTGACTTACATGTACGCATTCTCTAATTAAGATGTAAAACGAAAGGTCTCATTTCTGCGACTCGTTATTGTACCTGGTAAGTGTAACAAAGTTAAGATAAACGGCAGATGGGTTAGTCACTGATTGAGACAAATAACAAATAACAAAGGATGCCTAGAGTAATATACAAAGGGTCTGATCTATGCATTAACAATGTACGAGCAGTCTCACCAACAAACCAGACTCCCAATTCCTCGATTGACTCCCCCTGACATTTTACAGACATCCACGTATTGTAAGACAGGGGTGGAATCCGTAATATACATATTTCATTTGTGTTTCTGTATAATCTTATGTCTTTCAATTCAGGATGTGTTTGTGAACGAAGGTGTTGTTGACACAAATGGACAAAGTTATTACCCAGTTTGCGAGTTTGAAAGTTCAAAGACAGACGACAATGAGTCCAACCTCAGCCGTGAAATAGCAACGTCAGACGAAGAAGGGGTCGTGAAAGTTAAATACTGGCTTCGTTCAAATTATGGGTCTTCTGAAAGTGACCTGGATGGTAATAAAGATAGTGAACAAAAGTTTTATTTCGCGCGAAATAGTTTAAGCCGTCGACGGGTAAGTGGAAGAACTAACTTCCCTGGAAATTGGAAACTGATTCCAAAATCAATCGAACAGTTTCCATCTCGATTCCCGCCGCATCAATGTCACAAGTCATTCTGTGATCGATGCGACATAAGAAATAGACCGGAAAATACGGGTAGTAAAAATCAAAGTAAGAATTATGTTGTTCAAAGTGTGTCTGTAGACTTTCAGACCAATGATGATGGTCCTAGTGACGACCGTTTGAAACAAACAGACGTTAAATCATCGCAAAGTTCAGATAGTGCTATAGGTGGATCCGGTGATAGACTTTGGAACGAACGTAGAATACCATTGCTACCAGCTGCTGATAGTGAAGCGGAAATACTGCAGGATTTGATACAACCAGATGATTCAGCAAGTCGTTGTCCAGAGGAGACCGAATCAGAACCATTCCCAGACTATTCGTCAGTCAGTTCTAGATATAATACACAGAAAAGTTATAGAACGGAACTATCTAAAGTGCTTAGAGAATTTGAAGGTGAATTGTTAGAGTTTGATAAACCAGTGAGGCCACCTAATGAATCAGTTGAACATTATATTACACTAGGCGATGTCTAACTATAAATTCAGATCATGTGTTATAAGATTATACTAAATAAAAGAAAATACAAACGTATACTGAAAAAGAATATCAACTAGTTTCCACTAAGCATAGTCTTTGTGGTTGTTTAACGTTTTTACAGTCTTCATACTTTCTCATAACTTACCAAATCTGAGTCGTAAAGTCACAATGTATGAACACAATAGTGCACAATTAGAGAACTCTGTTATCTGTAAAACCCAAAACAATGCGAGAGGTTCATCATAATCAGCAGACACATCAGGCCCGGTGGTTATAAACATTGGAGAACGAACTCATACTCCGTACTCCGATTGGAGCATTTCTTAATTACAAATTCTTTATAACTAAATGGAAATATATGAAATGGGAGTTAATTATTTTTATTTGATCATTAGCTACAAGATGGTTTTGGTTTTGATGCAAAATTTTTAAAAAAGCTGTTTTTCAAGTTTGAGCATGGAGTATGGAGTTTGTGTATGAGAATAAGAAATGTTTATAATCACTGTGCCAGATCCTACGAAGTTTCAGACCAAGAGCCTGCGTCCTGTAAATATCGATTGCTATATGTTAACAGTGAACATCATGATAGTTGTTCTTGTTCTTGTCCTTGTGTCCGTTGCGTAAGCAAAGCTCTACGTAGCGCTTACCATGGGAGCAAATCTATGCCCTCTATATTTAATTGAACGAGAGGTACTAATCAAAGGCGCTTGGTAGCGCTTTGCTTAGGCGACGGGAACCAGTAAGACTGAAATTCAGACTTTGACTAAAAATTGACAACATTTATAATCCCTGCCATTTAGTTGCAAATAAATCAAACCTTGTGAAATTTTATCTGAGTATTTGTTGTTACCAACTGAACTTGTTTACCCATTTATAGCGAAATCGGCACATTTATCATGATAGTGAACATTTGGCAATATCAAGTCTTTGTCTGAGTTTTAGACTTACTATGGGTTGTGAATAAGGTCACAGGTTTCGTCAGATCTAGATTTTCAACTATTGACGACGGAGATATGCAGCTCGTATTCATAAGCATTTTATACTGAGCTAAAACACTATAATAGAGTTCACTTAACTGCACAAAACATAATTACAGCCCGGACGAAATGCTGCATTAATTGTTCATAAGAGTTTCACGATACGTGTCAAATGTCAAGCATAAAGAACATAAATAAGTTATCTTTCTTTATTCAACCAAAGAAGTGTTTAATTATTTAAAACATACTCATGACATGTCTGCAAAACGTGGAATAACAAACAGTTATATAAATATATATCAAAAGATTCTACGAGAAACGGGAGAATAAATATTGAATCATAACAATGCCAATAAAATTCAGTTGGATTAGTACAATGCATGGTTGTGTATTACCATCAGTAAAATATCACTTTTTATAGATACAAAATAACAGAAACAACCACAAGATGTGGAAAATACTACGTAATATAAACTTTTAAACATAATACAAAAATGTACCAGTATGCATTATGTTTAATCATGTCTGTCATTTAGTTACAAGGGAAATATCGAAACATAGGTTTTTAATTCTTATAGTTTCAACGATTGTAACCAGATAATAGGCAATAGACATTAAAACCTCGTTCATGTCACATTCTTATACATGCGTTATATGTAAAACATAGAAATTATTGCGAGAAATTGCAATATTCATGTCCCCAATGCTATATCGATGACTTAGAACAAGAAAGTCGTAACTATCAAATCGATATATTGAGAAAACAAGAGAAAACTGTCTGTAATTTACTCTTTACCTATGGGAAAACACGTTTTTAAAACTTCATTTTGGTCAAAATGACAGTTTCAGATTTTTATGAAAATGGGCTCATAAGAAGCGCCTTGTGATGCTTATTCTTAATATGTATGGATCTTAAAAGGTCGTTAGTGGCACTTACTACCTTCTAATTCTAAGCCATCGATATATAAGCAGATAGCTGACTTGAATTGCCAGTGCGTCTTCTGAGGTTATACTTGAGCAAATGCTGATAAACGTCTATGTAAACATGACCATAATAATGACCAAACAACATGTGCGGGTAAAAAATAGAACATTCCATCGGACAAATCTGTATCAGTAAAAAACTAAAAATCACATTGTTTTTGACACTAAGTAGTTAACCAAGTTTTTACACGATTGTGTAAGTTGCAATCATTCCATCACGCGTATGTTGTCCAACATGGCAATGTAACAACCACGTGCCAGGGTTATTGGCAAACATTTCAACAGTTTCGTAAGTTCCCGGGAAGACTTCAACCACGTCACCTTCTAGTGTAACCCCGGTTCGATATGTATATGTCTGACCGTGGAAGTGGACTGTATGTATATCTTCAATTTCTCCTAGCCCCATCACATACCAGGCTATATTATCACCGACATTAGCTTCCAGTCCTTCAACATTATTATAAATCAAACCATTAATGGAATCGTACTTGTTACTCTCCTCAAAATCAGCAGTGGAAGTATCCGCTATTGGACAATTGTCTTGGATGTTTTGTTGAATGTACCAACTTTGATTCTCATCAAAGGCTAGAAACAAGGTAGCAAATTCTTTTCTGACGGAGTCAGACCTTTGGCCATCTTTATCCAGTATACCTCTTCGACAAATTACAATCGGTCCGGCTAGTCCGGAGTATGTGTCCTTTACCATGTCCACTGCTGAGTTATATATTGAATTTACACAATTAGGTCCGTTTGGACCTGGGCCAGCACTTTCTGGAACCTGCCAGCGGTATGTAAATGTTGCTCCTGGTGGAACCCCGTTTCCGATGGTGCCCTGCATCCCATCCTCGTATTTCATTCCTTCATATGTTTTATTGTAACGTAGTCCATGAGCATGTATGGAGTAATTCCGAGATGCCATATTTTTGAAAACAACCTCAATAACATCTCCTACATTGGCTTTAACAAACGGACCAAGGACACCTAAATGCCAACGATCAGAAGTGATTGGTACCTCTTGGGTGAACGTATCGTCGGTAAATTCTCGATATAACGCCTTCATATATACGCTGCCAACATATTTGCCTTCTTGTTGTACTCTGTTGTATTGTGGGCTGAAATAGTGATATAATAAAGTGAAATATGTGGAATTGATAGACGGGCTTGGGTAACAACCGTCCTCCGGGAGTCTGCAGATGTAACAGCACGAAAAAGCTTGCGTAAAACCTACAAAAATACAAATCAATGTAAGTGTAAGCAAAAAAGAATTGTCTACAGTTGGTGCAAATATCCCAGTGCCAAACACTTGTTCAATACTAGTACATGTTGTAAGTGAAACTTTATTGTACCAAGGACTGAAAAAGTGATGAACTATATACAACTACACATGGTTTATCCGACATACCGTTAATGCCGTTCTACCGAGACAGGTGGCGTGTAAGAACATATGGTCCTTAGTTTCCATAATTGTAAGACTGAAACTCAGACTTATACTTAACATTGCAACAGTAAATTAAATAACCGCTGCCATTTCTTTGCAATTAGATTGAACCATGTGAAATTTTATCTGTTTTTGTGCTGTTACCAACTGAAGTTGTATAGTTACGCATTTATAACAACATTAGAGCGAAAAGAACATTTTACAATGAAAAGTCTAGGTCTGAGTTTTAGACTTACAATATTCGTGAATAAGGCCTCTGGTTCCGGATTAACAAGGTAACTAGTATAATGTACCAACTTACTGGTTAGGATCACTGTAATTGTCCATGGTTAAGGGATGGATTGTTTTCGGAGAGAAGTTCCATTTTCTTTCTACCGCTCCAATATAATATTTTCTAACAACACCGCTGGTTTGGTAAAAATGCTCCCCTGTATTCCCACAAGAGTCAACGTTATAGATAGCCTTAAGTCCAGTATCAAAATGTACATTGTTATGACAATGTATGGACCAGTTACCTGTGAAAATAAAGTCATGCCATGAACATGGATCAGGTATAAGTTTGCGAGAATTATATAATATTATACTAGTAATAAACAATAAGGAAAATACATGATAAAATGACTAGATACCACTGCGGAGACGTCTTTGTTGATTTGTATAATATTGTCGAATGCTTTCTATGTAAAGCCCAACAGAACTGGTATCTGTTGCCTAAGCAAGGCGCCACGTAGCGCTTTCTACGGTAGTTAATCCATGCATTCTGTATTTAATTGACCGCGAGGTAACTGAATGAAGGCACTCGGTATCGCTTCGTGTTGGGCAACGGACACCAGAACTGCCAATAAAAAGGAGTGTACTAACGGTGAGTAATACGTACCTACATTGTCCGGTGTCATAACAGCACTGAATGCCACACCAGATATAATGACGTGAGAATCACGGTTAACGCCATCTATGACCACGTTATTTCCATTGAATGTGATAGCATGGTTGCCCTCTGTCTGTCCAAAACTCAGAATGTGCCAGACAACCCTCTCATCTTTACATACATTTAGACCATCTAGATTTGCATAAGCACGGCCATTTAAAGCTACAGTGGAAAACAATAAAACACTTTATTAACTGTACAGTGCAACATGACTAAATGAATAACACACATAACTGTGGCATGCATTTGATTTTATAAAACTGTACTTATTAGTACTTGGTGAATGCATGTGTTATGTCCATATACGTAATTAACGTTACTTGAAAAACTAAAACAATGTTCTGTTTGAAAAGTGTCAGTGCTGTTGAATAAATCATTTGCTGTCTACTTTTTTGAACAGGGAGCTTTGCTTCCTGGTCAGTGTAAGCGTTAAAAATATACTGGATATGATTGCGAGCTAAAAATAGGTCCAATTTGCATTCCGCGGGATGACTTCGGACTTTATCGCGTAATCTTTAGCCGAGACAGTGTTTATAATGTTGCATGATAACTTAGCACTTTATTGCAGGAAGCTTGGTAAATATATCGAGACAGCGACTGTATTATGTTACGTAAGCTAGGTTACCATCCGGTCAGTGATAAACGTTCAACGTTTAAATACTGCGAGTAGTATAGGCAGTAGAGGTAATAATGTATTAACTAGATGCTCGTTGGGGTGGCATATGCCCATCATAATTATGCTTTGTGACTGGAAAAATATTTTTCTGACGACAGGAACAATCCCTGTTCTTCCAGTGCCATCGGCGCTTTGATATTATGTGTTAACCTTTTGACTAGGTCATGTACTTACATCTCATTACGTTAGAGTAATAAAAATCTGCATCTCTTCTATCAACAGTTTGGTTGATGTAGGTAGCAATGTTGTCATTGATGTACCAGGAGAAGTTCTCATCAATGCTCGACACATACAGGAACATTTCACGATCTACAT
Organism: Spisula subtruncata; assembly: GCA_963678985.1. Classification (NCBI taxonomy): domain Eukaryota; kingdom Metazoa; phylum Mollusca; class Bivalvia; order Venerida; family Mactridae; genus Spisula; species Spisula subtruncata. Next base: position 50,101,560 of record OY787660.1, read on the forward strand.
ATTTCTGAAGCAAAATGATTACAAACGTACATACGAGTAGAGCACGCAATGTGTAAAATAAACGCTCAGAGTGACAATACAGGTAACAGCATTGAAAAAGAAATTGACAAAAAATAAAGAGAACTTACATTTCGAAAAAAAATCCCAATTTATTTTTTCCATTACATTTTTTCAGCGATGAATAGGGCAAAATAACACAACCAAAAACAGCAACACACAACATCAACAGTATACAAGTCTTTGAAGATAACAATAGTATAAGACGCGTTGTACTATGAACTATCAATAATTCTTTAATGTATGGAGTGACAAACATATATAGTTATTGCATATAAAAGAAGATCATTTAAAAAAAACTTACCTGTCGACCGGAGTACGAATCAAGTGAGCCTTGTTTGCAAATCAACAGTGGACCAACAAGGCCTGTGTTTATATCATGCTCCATGTTATAGGTGGAATAATACAAGTATGATAGGCAGTCAGGATCATCTGTTCCTGGTCCATACGACATAGGCACCGTAAATGTGTAGCTCATCAGATTTCCAGAACTTACAATACGCCCAGTTCCGTTGCGAGCTGAAATAAATAAATAAATAAATGAATGAATGAATGAATGAATGAATGAATGAATGAATGAATGAATGAATGAAGGAAGGAAGGAAGGAAGGAACGAACGAACGAACGAACGAACGACAAACGAACGAACGAACGAACGAACGAACGAACGAACGAACGAACGGACGGACGGACGGACGGACGGACGGACGGACGGACGGACGGACGGACTTCGGGCGGATGAGCGAGCGAGCGAGCGAACGAACGAACGAACAAATAAACAAACAAACTAATAAATAAATTTCAGATCTCTATACTGTATAGAGGGTACCGTTGGGGGTATTTTCCATTTGACAAGCACATGCAGACTCGTTATGATTATGTAAATGTATAGACTATTCGGCAAGACAACACGAAATATCAGTTTCTCAAACGTGGAATCTTTAAGGAAATATGTTCAAGAGTTCGTTTTTCAATTTGAACTGGTTTGTAATTTACTGGTTTTCATCAATGATAAAAGCATCTCTGTTTGTACTGGGACATACTAGTATTCTGTACCTGGATAAAGCGTTCAGCAGTCAAACTGTACAGATAAATTTGAAAGGATGGCAACGAATATCCGGATATTCGCATCGAGTTTCGATTATCCGGATAGCAAATTCGTATCCGAATATTCGTTATAAAAATTGATAAAAAATCTTATGTCAAAACCTTACGAGAGAAATTGTCAATTAACACCTAAGTTTAAGTTCGGTTACGAATTTTGCGTTTGTTCCACAGCGCATGTTACAAACATTCTTTTCTCGTCGGCAGCTTTATCATCGGCAGAATTAAAATCAAGTTTAGCATTGAATTTTGGTTGATCTGGCAGACTGTGTGCTGTTTTGGAGGGAACTATTTGGTGTGATGTCATCTAAGTCAACAATACTTCATGCAAGTCTGTCTGTTAAAAAAGACGATGTTGATAGCGAAATTATGTTACATTCTAACATAGCATTTTCTTCATTTTAATCCGATTTTTACAACCTTCAATTTGATACGGATATCCGGATATTCGTTCGGATATCGTTCCGAATATCCGGATACCAATTTTGGTATCCGTTGCCATCCTTAAGATAAAGCAAGTAATAAACGATGTACAGTACTAAATTTTCACAATGTATTCTCCGAATACAGATACTTTGCATATAACAATCTCATCATTTAGAATTATAATTACTCATTACTGTCAGTGAGATTTGTTACAGATTTATACTTACTAAATGGTTTCTTCACCCACATTCCGTTCTGGGAGCTATCCAAACTGGTTCCTTGTAAGAAGATGGATACCGGTTTGGGTGTCAGATTTAGCAACACAATGGAAATGGTATCGCCAACTTCCGCTCTAAGAACGGGCCCCAGCAGACCAAGATGTTCCTCGCGTTTTGTACGGTTGATTTTCGTGCCGAAATCGATATCCGTGTACTCATGGAATCTCGCCTTCTTGTATTTACTACCAATGCGTTTCTGGCCATTGTATTGTTTTGAGTAGTAAAATTCTGATTCACTGTAACAAATAAAACGTGAACTATATATCGCCATGGTATCGATAGCAATGTATGGTACATTTTGATGCGCTTGAGACTGTGTGTCCAAATGCGGCAAATGACGTAACGTCGTAAAGAGACAAATAACGTCGCCGTGTAAACTTGGCATAATTTTTTTTATACATGTAGTAAGCTCCTTAGCCACTTAAACATCCGATGTATAAACACAATACTATTAAACGTTACAGTTTATAAAATGAGGGATGGCGTAGATACAAGTAGTGTCACTACAAAGAGCTCACTATCACTCTCTGTCGAAATAAAATCTACGGGGCGTCGTTTTGCTATTTGTAAGGTTTAGTACTTTTTTGTACCAAACAGTCATTGATATCATCATTTCAAATAATGCTAAATATCTCTAAAAATTATAAAACGGTGCTTCATAAAATACGAACATATTTTGTATGATTTAATGTATTACCTGCCAGGTTCGGTTAGACTGCTACCGTCGTATTTGTTCATACCGTATGGTGTATAATCCCACTGCTCGGTTTCAGCTGACATATAAAAGTGTCGAACTTTTCCACTTAATGCATCCTGTACATTGCTGCTATAACAATTCTTCACGTTCAGAAATATTTCCATACCATCTGTAAGGTCAATACGCTAGTTTTATTGTTATACCTATTATACGGAAGCGTCCTGTTGCCAAATCAAATTACATGTCGCTGGCTTAGAACAAGAAGGTCGTAACTACCAAATCGACATATTGAGAAAACAAGAGAAAACTGTCTGTAATTTACTCTTTACCTATGGGAAAACACGTTTTTAAAACTTCATTTTGGTCAACATGACAATTTCAGAGTTTCATGAAAATAGGCTCATATATAAGAAGCGCCTTGTGATGCTTATTCTAAATATGTATGAATCTTAAAAAGTCGTAAGTGGCACTTACGACCTTCGATCTCTAAGCCATCGATGTATTCTATAAAAAATACAAGGGCATAAAATGCCCTAATAAGGCTTTTCATCCCCTACGCAGCACTTAAAATCGCCTAATTAGGATTTTTTTATATAGATTATTATGAATTGGCACCAGGACGCTTCCGTACTATTATCATTTATGACTCGATAAAGCCCCGAAATAGACTCTACAAAAACAGCTGTAACTTCCTTAATACTCAAGATATTAACACAAGCTCTTTTGAATTTTGCTTCATTACGATTATTCTTTAATATAATGGAGTTAAATTTCTTACTTCTGTTGTGTTTAGAGTTCATACATTGTATCAACCAGTTACCAGGGTTTCTGGCCTCCATTTCTGCCTCGCGGAATGTCGCTGACCATATACTCACAACGCTTGTTCTGTAATAGGTAAACACATACCGCTATACCTAACACCATCACTCAACATTGAGCGACCATTGCAACATCTCAGAGTTCAAGGATTCATTTGCGAGAGTGTCCTCAAAGTAGGCACTACTAATTGGAGTACGAAGAGAAGAGGTTGAAGAGGGAGAAGAAGGCGTTGAGGACGAGGAGGAAGAAGAAGAAGAAGAAAAAGCAGAGGTTGGAGGAGAAGGAGTGGAGGATGAAGTATAAGAAGACGAAGCAGCAGCAGCAGCAGCAGCAGCAGCAGCAGCAGCAGCAGCAGCAGCAGCAGCAGCAGAAGAAGAAGAAGAAGAAGAAGAAGAAGAAGAAGAAGAAGAAGCAGCAGAAGAAGAAGAATTAATTGATCAAAATGTACATTGTACACATATATAATTATGTAAATATCTCACATTTAATGCTACGGTCACATTTGCCCTACGATGTCCGTGCGGATTTACCTACTCGTACGAGTAGGCTACGTGTTCAAAACATTTCAAATCCTAAAGTTATTTTAGGTTCTTAGCTTCTGGTCACAGATCGTACGGACCTCGTACGATTAAAAGAGAATGTCTCGTACGAGGTCCGTACGGACATCGTAGTCTTCGTACGGAGATCGCACGGCGCTCGCACGGAGATCGTACGGGGCTCGCAAGGAACTCGTAGGTCAATCGCAGCTCGCAAGTCACTCTTACGATGTCCGTACGGTGTCCGTAAGGTGTCCGCACGATGATCGTACGAGCTCCGTGCGAGAAGAATTCTTTTTTTCGACATATTTCAATTTCGCCTGGTCACATTAGTCGTACGAGCTCCGTGCGAGTCGAAATTTTCCACCGAGCTCCCGAGTATTCTACGAGCTCGTAGGTATTATTGAAGTAGGGAAGTCACAAGGAAGCTGACATTACCTATTTTTAGTTATTATTATATGTAAGATGATGGTCAAGAATGGTGGAATTTTTATGTCATGTTTATAAATGCAAGGAAAAAACGTTTAAAATTACTTCTTAATCGACATTGAACGATCAGGGCTATATACGTGTATAGAGTTTATTATAGTACGATGAGTATATGCATTAAAGTACATGGAATACATGTATATTGCAGAGTTATCATAAACTTAAAGATAAAAAGAACACATAGATGTACAGACAAATATTTATGTGTACACATAAGATATGTGCACGCGAATCACGGAAATGTCAATTCATTTTACATTGAGCATGAGTGGATCTAGGTTTGGTGAGGTGGGGTCCGGGCTTCTGGAATGATGGAAAAATATGGTCATCTTACATTAAGAGACGAGTACGCACGTACGTCTTGTGTTGTGTTATGTTCTTGTGCTAGTCGGACCTAGCAAAATAACCGGTTGGCCATCTTCATGGTACAATGAACGGTCGGCGTACATTTTGACTAATTTGACTGAAGCCGAACGTTGTCATGCTGCAGATCGGGGAATTGTGTAGCATCGAGTGACGGCGACCAGGGTCATTTAAAGTATATTAAAAAATATACGTTGCTACTCATCGGTCGGTGTCTGCGCGATCATCAATAATCATCGGGTTCATATCGGATACACGGGAGGATGGAAGAGACAGAATTGTAAACGGCATGTGGGACCCCTAGCCTATTCGAATATACAACTTGGTACTTTAACGTTTTAGGTGTAGACCACCTCTGAGTTTACCAATTAGTCCATTCTAGTTGGGTGAAAACAATGAAATGATTTCCGAATGACCAAATTTCCCAGTCGAGATTAAAACCTTTGATGGACTTGTCGATCCGTATTCTAGAGAATTACCCGCACGACCACAGTCTGGGTGTCACCCGAATGGTTGATTATACCACATGTTAACAGGCTTGTTGACGTACTTACATGTTGAGTCTTCTTAAAATCATTTAAATACTTCTTTCAAAAGCTAGTAGCGTCATTATTATAATATAACAGCAGTACCTTTATTTTAAGAGACAACTCGGTTGGGAAAGTCCAGTCTTCCCTGTAGACCTCTGCTCATACCTGATTCTATTTTAAAACAATCATACAAACAATGACATATAAAGTTACTCTAACTGGGTGCCGAACATTCCCTATTGGGTGGACAGACTTGTCTCATCATGGACAAATCCGGCCAACTGGAATCCTAGACCTACACGCATTTATAAGTAATCTGTCAGCACCCTGTATTTCGTTCTGGATATGCTAACCAATCAATCTCCCCCCTCAGCTTCAACCAAAACAATCATAGGCAATATATATCAAAGTATTTAGTCATTTTTTTTTTTTTATCAAAATACTAATCATTACACTAAATATTTGTTTTGAATTAAAAGCTATATATTCAAAACATAGCAGATGTTAAAATTGAGGGGCATAATTATAATTATGTATTAAATTTGGATTTCATTACCTAATTTATGTTTTTTTTGTTTTTTTTTTTAAATCGATACGTTATAATTATCTTTGTGCCGGATCTTAGATACTGGGTACAGATGCAGCATTGACACAATAGCAGTTAAACACATGTATCATCAATTCGATATTGAAAAATGTGTCGAAATTTCAATATATTGTCTATAACATATTGTTACATACACATTGTTGACATAACTGCTGTCATACTGTTCACTATCTAATCCTATGACGTTGACCGTTAAAGTCCCGTGCGAAATACGTCTGACTCAAAATATATACGAGCTCGTAGACAGCTCGTAGACAACTCGGGAGCTCAGTGAAAAAGTTTTACCACGTCGCCGAGACCTCTACGAGTCGAAAAAATCCGTACGATACTCGTACGAGTATCAATATCCGTACGAGCACCGTACGGACTCCGCACGGACGTCGTGCGAGTTCAGCAAAATCAACTCGTACGGAGCTCGTACGGAGCTCGTAGGGCAAATGTGACCGTAGCATTAATCTGAATTATTAAATGCATTTAAATGTTTGGAAACGAATTGTCTTGATATAGATTACATTTTTGAATATTTATAAGATATTTCTCTGGTAGAGTGCCAGTGGGGAGAAGGAACGAATTACAAAACTAACGCACATTGCCAAATGTATGCATTAGAGACTTTCGTCACATTGTACATTTATATACGAACCTGTGGTGGTGTTCTATGAATGTTTGTCCATGAATATTTACCGGATGTAGTTCGGCATTTAAGGAGAATATATACCAAGCGATCTTGTCCCCTGCACACACGGACAATCCAGGACTGTTACCATACATAAACCCTACAACAAAACATCAACCAAATAACTTTTAAGTAGCATGCCGAGGAAAAAAATAGTGCAGCGGTTAAAATGCTTTGGTGTGTTGTTAAATAGAGGATCGTTTATGAGTGTCTTTTCAAATTGAATTTATTAAACTCGTTGGATAAAAGTGATAAAATACTAGGCTCTGTCGGCAGAGTCTGGTATTTTATCACTTTATCCAACGAGTTTAATAAATTATATTTTTTGAAAGACAAGAATGTAAGATTATTTTTATCACATAAACAAAATAAGCCTGGTAAATGTGCTAAAAGTAGGCAGACTTCCCATTTAGAAGAAAATAATGTCAGTGAGTAATGCGGTTAAAAATAAATGCACAAATGAATGCATAAAATACCCATAATGCAGCACTGCATTTACTCGTGTTACTCGCTCGTGATTTAATTACTACGACGATAAAACATACATAATGAATTCATTATACTGAAATACCTAAATTTTAGGTCCTTGGGTCATCTGAAGGTATAAGCTTGCATGTATAACTCTAACGCGATAAACTGCAATGTCAATATAAACAGAAATCACTGACCATTACATCGATTTAGGTAGATGTTTGTTTTATCTATTTAATTTGATCTTTTTTTACCGAATATACAGTTTGGAATATATGTTTTTATACCTGATTGACCTGTCTATTTATGTGGCACAGGTCCCAATACCGCGTTAGAGTTATACTATACGTGCTACATGATAAACAATAATTTTATGATCTTTCTTGACAGAAACAAGTCTGCATAACACACACATCGCTGACATAGAATGAGAAGGTCGTAACTACTACTTACGACCTTTAAAGATTCATACATATTTAAAATAAGCATCGAAAGGCACTTCTTATGAGCCCATTTTCATAGAAATCGGAATTTGTCATGTTGACCAAAACGAAGTTTAAACCGCTTGTTTTACCATGTGTAAAGAGTAATTATGTGACAGTATTTTCTCGTTTTCTCAAAATGTCGATTTCGTAGTTACGACTTTCTTATTCTAAGCCATCGACATGTGCGCTGAGTTTGACGCTTTGCTTTTGTTTCTTAATTTATATGTTTGACAGGTGAATATCTAGATACAAGATTTAGACCTACCATTTATTGAATCCTTTTTCAGACTTTCCTCAAAATCGGGATCACCCGATTCAAGTAGTTCTTTACATGCGGTGATGTTCTGACATCGTTTGAGATTTTCATCTAGCAACCAAGATTCTCCTTCGTTTATAGAATCGAAGTACAACACCCGCTCTTTGTCCACATCTGAACGCATTCCATTTACATCCAGTGTACCTGAAGAACGGTCGGAACACCAACATATAAGAGCGGTCGGAACATCAACATGTAAGAACGGTCGGAACACCAACATATAAGAGCGGTCGGAACACCAACATATAAGAGCGGTCGGAACACCAACATATAAGAGCGATCCGAACACCAACATATAAGAACGGTCGGAACACCAACATATAAGAGCGGTCGGAACACCAACATATAAGAGCGGTCGGAACACCAACATATAAGAGCGGTCGGAACACCAACATATAAGAGCGATCCGAACACCAACATATAAGAGCGGTCGGAACACCAACATATAAGAGCGGTCGGAACACCAACATATAAGAGCGGTCGGAACACCAACATATAAGAACGGTCGGAACACCAACATATAAGAGCGGTCGGAACACCAACATATAAGAGCGGTCGGAACACCAGCATATAAGAGCGGTCGGAACACCAACATATAATAGCGGTCGGAACACCAACATATAAGAGCGGTCGGAAGCATATAAGAGCGGTCGGAACACCAACATATAATAGCGGTCGGAACACCAACATATAAGAGCGGTCGGAACACCAACATATAAGAGCGGTCGGAACACCAACATATAATAGCGGTCGGAACACCAACATATAAGAGCGGTCGGAACACCAACATATAAGAGCGGTCGGAACACCAACATATAAGAACGGTCGAAACACCAACATATCAGAGCGGTCGGAACACCAACATATTAGAGCGGTCGGAACACCAACATATAATAGCGGTCGGAACACCAACATATAAGAACGATCGGAACATAATCAGTTTCATGCAGTTTATGAAACAAAATCAGTTGTCTGTTAGGCGTATAATCACCAAACCCTCATACCACAAGACAAACGACAACTCCTTTGACTGTAGGGGTAGTTTATTTACTGATTTATTTATGGAATCGCAAGGCCATGTGCTCATAACAACACTATAACTAATCATTTTGGTATTCCACAAGGGAACACTACAGTAGTGAAGATAATTACACAAGAATGAACGTTTAAAGAACAAATACTATAATAATAATTGTTCTGTATTTCTACATAAATAATTTTAGAATGTTTGAAAATCGAAAATGTTTTTTATTGGGTGAGTAGCGATAGTCATTTGTTTTTAAAATAATCCACCAATGCTAGGCTATGGTGCGGTACATAATGCGTTCGAGTCCTATTAAAGTTGTAAAGTTGTAGATAATCTTTTAAGAAAATGTTGGAAGAAACTTGGCACTGAGGGGTGATATTAAACGATATACCTTGTTTACATACCACCAGCAGACCGAGCAAACCTGAATTCACCTCTCTATCAGGATTCACATGGGAATGATAAGCAAATGGTATACAGTTGGGGTCATCATCGCGTGGACTGAAGTCAGAGGTCAACTTCCATGTAAGGGTTATATTGGCCCCTTGCAATATCCCGTCATCCACTTTGTTCTTGTCATGATCAGCATACAATGCTCCTGTATAGAACAAAAAAACAACAACATTGATATAACACATCCAAGCGCACTTTCGTGGAATTAATAAAAACGGAAAACATGAATTTTATGATAATTAAAATAAGTAATAACATATTTGCATGTAACGGATTCCCCCCGTATTATTGAATTTTGCGATCATCTCGGGAAAGCCTAAGGGTTGCAAAGTGTTAAACAACACATTCTTGGAGAGGGCATCCCCCTGAACAATTTGGTACCAAAACAGCTTGTACATACTCCAAAATTAGGACAACCCCTTTTTTAATATTTATTTTATTTCCAAAGAAATAGGATTGGGCAACACCCCTTTTGGCATCTAGGGTGGTATTCTTCAATATCGATCTATCTTGACTTAAGGATAACGCCAACCAATCAGACCACAAACTATAAAACTATTCAATGGTCAGTAACAGGCGATATGGATGGCTATCCTTATATTCCTATTAAATATTGGACACCAATATAAACACCACTGGATGGTATTCAATATTGATCTTATTTAATTGGAGAATAAGGATATCCAGTAATACCGCCTGTTACTGACCAAGCATGTACATAATTTAAGATGATTTATATGATGAGATCTGATTGGCTGTCCTTATCCTTAAGTTAGGTAAGATCAATATTGAATACAACCACTGGGCTAATGTTCTAATGGAATTCAAATGTTGACTTACCTTCATTGAGTTTATCATAGCGTACACCATGTGGATGAACAGACACTGGTATTTCCACTGTGTTCTTGAAATGTACCCGGATTACCTCCCCTACCTCACCGTGAAGTAAGGGTCCTACGTAACCAAACGAGGGGTCAGTAGGGATCTCTGTCGTGTAGGTATCATCTGTGTATTGTTTATATACATATTTACTGTATTTACTGCCAACTCTGTTTGGTCCATTAATCAGAGTATCATTCAAGTAACTGAAACAAAAGTAACACAATAACTACTACAAAAGTCGCGAATTTATAATTCTGAAGTACATTTGTATTTCACGAGATTCTACTTTCACTATATTCCCGATTTTGATAAGTTCGGGACACTGTAGGCAGTAAACCACTGTTGCTTGGAAATTTAACCTCGTGGTCTACTTCATACTCATAAATTATGTATTTGTATATGATTTACCGACCGATCAAGACACGGGGAAGTAACTGCAGTAGATAGCGATGGCCTCGAGGGGTGGGTAAACAGGTGGCGAGCTAGGATATAGGCCATATATCCAATAAGGGACGAATAGGTCTAACTAGGTAAACGGCACGACTATGGACACACAGGAATCTCAGTATTATATCACACCATAAACTGTACCAACATGTGGAGGTAAATAATTATAATACTCAGTGAACTGCTGGTGCATTTTTACCACAAGAACTTTATACATATAAGAATATGTTCGTTTTTATCCATCCAGCTTAAGTCCCGTATCCTGGGACCGAGCACATGAGAGTGGCACCCAGAAAAGTTAAGTCATTTTAGGTTTCGGGGAGGTGAGCTCATTCCAGAGACACCACTGGTTCTTTTACATGTCAGGTGTATAGCACCAATACATGGGACCAAGGTTTAAAGTATCATCCTAATTTGACAGTTCTTGGACTAGAACCCATTACACTCGTATTCTACCAACTGATTTGGGCGGTCTGACTTTTTTTAATTTAACTACTTGACACTGTTCAGTTATGAGGCGTCAAAGCCATCACACTAGAGGTGCGAAAAGGATACGTGATGAGGTCATGTTAGTATAGCAAAGCACATACACAATACTGTGGATGCTTCGTTGATATTCAGACAATATTACAAATGTAAGACTATTATGCATCAGTCTGATGCAACCACGACCAACACCACCGGGGATGGGCGGTAGATAGCCCAGGAAACAGCCGTGTTTTTCCCTTCCAGCTCCCCCGCACTGCCGTGGAAATGTGTTTATTTCAGAACCTATACTCCGGAGGTAACGGATGCTCGGGGAAATACCGGAGATTTTACCATCAGCTGCCCATGTCCTGATAGGGAATGGCGGGGGTTTTGAAAACTAAAAAATAAAAAAATCCTAACCCATCCCCGGAGGTGGGGCCGTGGGTGCAACTGACTGAAGTATTATGAAGGTTAGAATGCCTATGATTATAACTCCATACTACAAAATGTGAACCACTTACCCATCAAAGAAGTATACTAAGTTTTGTTTGTACTGGAGATAATCCCATTCCACTTTCTCCGCCTGTAAGTAATAATCCCTGTAATTCCTAACTTCAAATCCATCAGACGTCTGTCCGGGTACTGCAATACATAAACTTAAACCAACAAGAGCCAATGTGGATATTAATGTCAAAATCCTCATTTTTCGCTCCGTATGTTCGTTTTGAGTCAAACAATTGAAATGGGTTGTATTGGAAGACGGTCTTGTTTATAAGTAATGTTTGAGTTTTTACACTCAAATGTGAACTGCTGATAAGCTTAACATGACTAAGCGCTACCCGTTAGGCCAAAGTTGTGAATCTCTTGATCTTATATTCTACCGACAGTAGGAAAATAACTTTATAATCGTTTATAAAATTATAAACACGATTACAGAAACTATTTCTGTAAAAAATGCACTAATAGTGGAAATATTAAACATGTATGTGGTTATATAAGAACTAGATGCATGTATACATGCTAGTTGCACATTTATATAAAAGACTATCTCTTACTGTTAATGTCATTAACTCAGAAAGCATGGCTCTTAGGTACATTGTCACATAACTAGAGTCACTGTTCTAGTGTGTGCCCCATGGTCGCCATGCTTCAGTGGTTAGTGTCCTGAATGCCCGGTCGCCGCAGGTCATACACTTTGATGAAGATTTGACAAAACTTACGAATTTTCTTCACATTTTGAGAGATTGTTGATTCCTTGTGATAGGGTAAGTTTGCAGCGGCTTATAAACAGTCCTGGAAACTTGGTATGTGTTTTACATGAGTATATGATGATTTACATATCTATACATGGACATTAAAAATTATATATTTTGTTGACTATACGCACTGTGTGAATGTTTGGAGCCTTGGGTAGTTATCAAATCTCTATTGTGGGCTTATGTAAGTCGTTTAGTAACAACCAGGACAGAGAAGCAATGTGCTAAAGTAAATGGCCTGATGAAAAACTTATAAAACTAGAAGGACCTTTATCAAGGACACCTATATTAATGTCAGTTTTTTTACTGAAATCACGTTTACATGTGTATTCAACATGAGGTTCACAGATGATAAACATGCCTGATATCTGGTACTATATGTAAGTCCCGGACCTGTACCCCGGCAACTACGAAGGAATTCAAAAGTTCTGATTGCGCGCATCCTAGTTTATTTATTTGTATAACTGTGATTGCATGAAATGGAACGCATGATCAACAATGAGAGAACATCAGATGTAGCGATCACCATTGCGCAATACGTATTTGAGAGGCCGCTCTGACTCTCGAAAAACGGCCATTCCTTTCGAGAAATAACTATACCTTTTGAGAAACGCCTTTATACTTACTGTCCGTTATGCCCTCTGGATAGTAGGGTAGCTATATACTCGTAACTTTTATTTTTAAACGGCTACTGGTAAATGCGTGTGCTTTTGAAAAAAGGCTGAAATCTTTCAAATGAAAAGCAGCAACAACAGCTATGATTTTTAAAAACTGCCTACATATTTGGTAAAGGGCTTTAACTTTTGATAAGCAGCTACAAGTTTATACAAACGGTTATATAAGTTAAAAAAAAGTTAAGTTACCAATTTTCTAGGGCTCTTATCAGCTGTTAGGCCGCTCAAACACCCTTTGACATTTTAACTCCCCTGGTCATTGGGCTACATATGGAAACCTACATTCGTGTCTCCCTGGGGAGACTATTTCTCTCCTGTGGTGTGGCAGCCAACATCGATCTGCGGCGCCTAGGAATAGACACTGCCCTTACAGGTACCATTTTACACCATGGTGGAGTGGGGCTGTGGGTCTTGCTCAGAAATTTTAACCAGTGGTGCAGAGGGGGATCGAACCCGGGACCTCTCGATCCCGAAGCGCGCGCCCTACCTCTAGGCCACCGCTCCCCAGATATAGCTCTTAAGCAATAATAAAGAAGCAATCACTTTTGAGAATAAAAAAAAACCCAGCTATTACTTTTGTGAAAATACTTTCACTTTTGAGAAACGGCTATAACATTTGAGAAACAGCAATCACGTTTGGAAAAATAGCTATTGATGCCATTTTGGGAACAGCTAAGCTATCACTTTTGAGACACAACTTCTAGTATCAACCTCTTGAGAATCAGCTTTGACATTTTAGAAACAGCTATCTCATTTGATAAACAACATAATCTATTGAATATCACCTTTTACTGTTGAGATTTAACGATCACTTTTAAGAAACTGCAATCGTTGTTGAAAAGCAACGACCATTTTTAAGAAAATGCTATTAATTTCTGAAAAGCAACGATCATTTTTAAGAAACTGCTATCATTTTGAAATGCAACGGTCATTTTTAACAAACTACTCTCATTTTAAAAAAAAACAACGGTCATCTTTAAGAAACTGCAATCGTCTTCAGAAGCAACAATCACTTTTAAGAGACTGCTATCAATTTTGAAAAGCAATGATCATTTTTAAGAAGTCGCTATCATTTTTGAAAAGCAGCGGCCATTTTTAAGAAACCGCTATCATTTTTAAAAAGCAACACTTACTATTGAGAAGCAAAGTTCTACATTTTTTAGAAACATCAATCACTTTTGAAGTAATATAGATAAACATGCCAAGCTCATACAAATATCACGTGAGAGGATGACACGCCTTCTATATAGCCAGCCTGCTTAGCTCAGTCGGTAGAGCACGAGACTAGTAGTCGCTACTGATCTCGGGGTTGTGGGTTCGAATCCCTGGCTGACCAACTAAAATTACTAATAGTCTTTCGGACGAGACTTTAAACCTAGGTCTCATGTATGGTGCTATACACTGGCATGTAAAAGAACCAGGGATGCTACTGGAATTGGGGCATCTTCTGTATCATGCACTATCCCCGAAAAACTAAAAGTACTAAAACTCTTCTGGGGGCCTCGTCCATATAGATTATCCGGTGGCGAGGATAAATAAGACCAGTAAATAAAATAAAAAGGACACTCCTTCGTGAACCGAGGTCAAACTGTCATAGTTGCTCCCAGCTCACGCCATCGTTCAAATTGAAACATTTCATAAAAGCTACGCCGAGACTCGGTAAACGGGCATTCTGATAACCTCGGTTTTTATCCAATGGAAAATATTTACCGGAGACAAACGGAAATGGCCGAGCTTTTACGATTGGGTAAACGGGATGGTGAACACAGTGCTCAACTGAAACAGTCGATGTCATTAAACATAAGCCACAATACAGACCAAAACTACACGACCCAATGCCTATTGCACAGCAGCACGCAAAAAACAGACTTAACGTCCAAGACATGAATGGACCATGCACTGTTGCAAGTGTAAGGAGTACCTGGGCAGCCAGTTAAGTTATCAACGGTTCAATAATGTTTGGCAAAACCAAACGGGGAGTTCACGTTTCAGTATAATATGATTAAAAAAACAACAAAAAACAGGTGTTTCTTTGAAGTATATTCTCTAGACATTAGAAAGCATAAGGTACTCGTGTCTACATGTATTTATCTCTGAAGATGGTCAATCATTGCCTTACATAAAATTCTGATATTATGGTGTCTTGGAAGAACGTGACAAATATTGACTTACATAAATCTGATATTGAGGTGTCTTAAAAGAACGTGACAAACATTGACTTACATAAACAACTGTATATTCTGGTAACGTTTGATAAACGTGGATTCCGATGTCGGTTGATCTTGGGAGGTAACTTCTCAGTCACGTCAATTTCGCTTACATAAAGGTGAGTCAGGAGACGGTTTGTCAAGAAAAAAAAAGAAAAACAAATTTTAAAATACACTTACATAAAGACTTTGGTATTGGTTTGTCTTGAAAGAAGAAAATCTGGTTCAGCACCATAAATGTACGAAGATACGTGCTGTATTTCTCTGGATCAAAAATAATCATCTCTACGATAATATCCGAGAATTCCAAATATTCCAAATAATTAAGAATTAACCATAATTATATAAATTATTAAAATAAATATCAATATATCCATATTATTTAATTGAGTTAACTCGCATTTCGTTCATTAATTTTGAACTTGGTTCGTGTAGTACAAATTTATTTCAAGTTTACTAGAAATTTGATTTAATGATTTATTTATGGTCAATTTTATTTGACAGTTTGAATAAATGACGGTCATTTCCACGTACATCTATGTCCAAAACTATAAACACGCGAATGTACTACTTGTCCGAAGTTTTAGATTTAATTTAATTAAACTTTTATTTTGTTTATTATTATGTTTGAGCTACATGTAAAGTGTAAATTAAAAATATTTTATAATAATAAATAGTTATATTTTTGTCTTGTCATGTTTTAACTAGCATTATGATGACTGAAACCGCGGTATCGGAAATCTCCGAATGAACAGACCAGGTTTTGCTTATATACTTTGTATTACTTGTTGGTATTGTCGGGTCCCGATCTCCCGAAGGATCTCAGTTTGGGCTAAATCTCATCTCACATATTGTCATTTTTCTTGAATTAAAGTATCGTCAAGGGGCTATTTTCGACGGAAGGCTGGACCCAAAATGACGAGCACAAAACAGACAATTTACTAGTATTCTGAGCCTAAATACAGTAAAATGTCAAGATTGTGTCTAACATTCAGACTCTGATTTGACCATATAGTCTCAGATATAACTGCGATTTCTACTTGAGACTCTGATGAAGATCGGGGTCAGAATAAAGGGGTTGTAACACTACATTTGTAACTAAACATCCGCGTTTCATGATGTACCAGTATTCATTATCTGGTTATGAAAGTCGGGGTTGGATGTTTATTTGATCGTGAGCATGTGCGATATTGACTCACATACGTGTGTTGCCTAGAAGTACTGCGCGTGATGTTAACTGTCAACCTTCCCCTTAACATTTACGAAGATAACAGACGAGCGTCTTATGAAACAAATCAAATCAAGTACATCAGTACTCCCCATGTTAGCCAGTAACTAGTACGCACGAATATACCGTAAAATCAGAACATTTCGCGAGTGATTAGTTTTCTCTATATTCGCGAACTCTTCGATTTCGCGAAAATTTTGTTCTAGCAGCGATTACAACGCAGATATTAGTTCGTTTTGATTTATAATAAACCGCGACAACTAGAGTTACTAATCGGAAAATTAATGCACTTGGGAATTATTTTTAATTATAATATATTAGCGAAAACGATGATTTCGTGAAAATTTGTTTGAGCGTACATCAACCACGACAATCAGTTTATGACAATTTAAGGTTTTTCGCTATCGTTACTTGCCAAGAAGAAATCGAAATAATGGAAACTAAACTTCATGAAGTTATTTAAAATGCTTGTGTGAAATCGATTTTGAAAAGAAATTGTCAGGCTGTACCCCAACTTTCATATTTATTTACGTTTGGGAATAGCAGGTGCCCCGTTCCGGGTTTGTATGGGGGTGGGTATATAGAGAACTTGACATGAAATGGGTATTGAAATAACAAGTGTGTGTCGTACTGTATGTGGCAGTGGATGGACATATGTGATTGAGAGGCTGTCATCGCCTTGGAAAGTTGATTTGATGGAAAACGGTTTCTATTTTCATACATGGGTCGTCTTTGAATTATGTTTCAATTTCATTTGAATAATTCTATTAGATCCAGTACCAAAATAACATGTTTAACCTTCTGACACTGTCAAGGGGCAATTCACCCGAGCTTAAGAGCACAGTATGTCAGGATATGCGCCTGGTTGCAAATAGTGGTTCTTAGATATCTTTCCCTTTTTACTGATCATTTCTCCTTTTTTAATACACTGTTAATCAATATACCAGAGCTTAAAGAGGCATTCCCTATAACTAGCATATTTTTCTCGACTATCACATTAAATGAGCAAAATGTACAAAGTACTATCAATTATCATAATTTGTCAGAAGAAAGTGTGCGCAAATATTTCTCTATAATGCCAAAAATAAATTTAAATCACCAATAATAATTTATCGCTTCTAGCGATTTATTATTATGTGGCCAAAGGGAAACAACTTGGCTCGTTACGGAATATGTTTTCATTTTTTTCTCGGTAATTACTAATTAGTGGGAGCTTTCTGTTGAAAATTTGAGGAGTTTAAGCTTTAATGATTCTCTTTTAATGTGCGATATTCCTGAATCGATTTAAACGATCAAAGTTATAGGGAATGCCTCTTTAATTGATATTAAGCGCAGTAATGTTTGTTTTACTTCGAGCTAATAGTCTAATATGCATGTAGATGTAGATTTAAAAGGGGAACTTGCATTACAACAAATACTTTGATTAAAAATTAGTGATAATTTGTAATAATTATAAATAAAATAAGCTCGATAAGAACGCCTGATTTTATCTTATAATTTTGTATTTTTATCAGTGATTATAAAAGCATATAAAATATGATTAGATCTATAAATTCTATAATTATACAGCACAATCAGAAAAGTTGTTGATACATTTGTAACCAACATCAAATAAAAAGTAATGAATTGGCGTTGTGTACATTTGTGTACAAACAGGACTCTTGCATGCAAAAAATGGATGAAGCGTAGAATATCATCATGATATTACTGGATGTAGTAGGTACTAACTACTAACTGATTGAGCTATTTGTGGGGAGCAGTGGCCTATATGTAGGGCGCGCACTTCGGGGTCGAAAGGTCTCGGGTTTAATCTCCCTCTGGACCACTGGTTAATTTCTCTGAGCAAGATCCAAATGCTCCACTCCAACATGGTGTAAAATGCACGGATCTTGTAATATTATACTGTCCTATATATTGAAGAGCTCCTGGTACCTGTAGCCGGCTAAGGACAGTCTATTTCTGGGCGCCTGAGAGGGTTGTTGACCAGTTCCTCCCAAATCTGATTTGGGGTGATAATTGTTTTTAACCTCATCTTAGCATTCGCACTTTTGTGCTTGTTTTCTTCTTATCAGAGTCTTATTTGCATTAGACGGAAATCAAGATCAGCAACCCCATTCACAGCTTCAAAATACGGTTTTATTGAGGTATTTTTTTATATTAAACTCGTTTAAATGCCTATGTTGAATTATGTGTATTTTCATGTTTCCCTTGACCTATAATTGGTGATGATTTTCTGATATGCATAATTATTATATTATAGTTAAATTATGTTGTGATTTTATATTTATTACCATGTGTCTTTCTTTACTACATGTTTTGTTATAGGTTGAAGTATACCAATATTGTCATCCAGCCTTTACATATATATATATATGTAACTTAAACTTGTTTTATGTCGTTTAATAGCTATACATAGCTAATGTTGGACGTCTTTGGTTATATGTCAACCGACTGTAAATAAAATTTGTATCTGTATTTCGCCGCAGATCGATGTTTGCTGCAACACCCACAGGAGAGAAATAGTCTCCCCAGGGAGACACGAGCGTATGTTTCCATAGGTAGCCCAATGACCGGGGGAAGTTATAATTACAAAGGGTGCTTGAGTTGCCTGACAGCTGAAAAGAGCCCTAGAAACGTAACATTTTTGTGTAAGGGAGACCACTTCGTAAATATTGTCCGGATAGGTGTAATCTTTAACGTGTTCCAGGAACAAGCATTTAGTGACCATGACTTCCGCACTGAAACAAGCATTTAACGATCTAGACTTCCGCATTTAAAAAGTCAACATGTTTACCGAGCTAAAAAATCTTATTTTTAACCCAAATCAGTGCTTGTCATCGAAATATTTCATTGGAATAACGGAAACAAATGCTGACAGTTCATTTTTAATCCACCACTTCCTTTCTTACTTGCTGAAAGAAAACACACGAGTCGCATTGTTGAGCTTTCGCCAGTCGTTCAATCATTTCAACAGTGTTGGAAATAAAATAGGCAACAACCTGTCACTTGCTAAGGATCGAAGACTATTTTGCTTTATTGAAGGTCTTAAGTCACTGGCACAAGCTGTAAATGAAAGAATATTAACTGGTGACAATCCATGGTGCGATGTTGTTGATAATCGTCATATTGACGTAAAGAAATTACACACTTGCCTGAAGCAAACGATCAAGGATTTCCTGCCGGATTTGGATAAAAATGTTATTTTTATCATAGACGATTTGTCAACATTACTCGACGTTGGTGTTACGCCGGCTGACTGTATCGCATTAGTGCAATATTTACAACATTTCATTAATCAAGAACTCGGTGGAACTTTGATAATTGGTTGTAGCAATGATCTAGGTGAAAATGACGAAGATAGAGATCGTCTTAATAAATTTCTTCACCATTCCGTGGATTTGTGTCTAGAAGTCAGTGGTCTTGAGACGGGTTACTGTAAAGATGTCCATGGTCAGGTAATGTTGTTCACTTTTAATTTTCTCATTTCACATTATTTCTTAATCTTAATTTAAGATGTAAGATTCACCTAACCAGTAACCTACAGATTTCCCGATAGTTGCAGCATATCTGGTGGTCTGGTAGCCTTGGAGAAACTGTTGGACCAGAAGGAATTCTGTCTGACAGCTATAGGGAAGCCAGAACCTGCAGTCCCTGGAAATCCAGTACTAAGTGGATTGCCTATTAGTATTTACAAATCCAGTACACTTGGTACATCCTTCAACCAGACCCTGTGCCCGACTGTGGCTTCATATTTAATAATAATTATTTCAAATTCATAAAGAAAGTGTCAATGACATAAAACGGCTATCATATATATAGCCTAAGATCTAAAAAAAAATATTTAGATTTTTGATATTGCAAAAGATGTGCAATTATTAATAAATTCTCACGATGATCACTGCAAGAAGTTGATGAATATGTGTTTAATGATTTCAGTTGAAAGTTACATGGAATAACACCATAAGGAGAGAGAAATCCACTAGAAGAGTGACTCAATATAAACTTACAGACAAAAATTGTGCTATATTTGCATCTGGAATGTCATCAGCAGTTTTGTAATAAAATTTGAGTTGAATATTTGAGTTATGCATAATTATATACCTGGAGGATTTTATTAAGTGTGCCTGTTTGGCTATACTAGGTCTGAAAAAACACATTCAGGGAGTAATATATTCTGGTACGGTGGTCAAGTGGATAGCCTGCTTGACTGCTGAACATAAGGTCCCGGGTTTGATCCTTGGCCGGGGCACTTGATCATTTCTGAAACGCTTTTCTGTGTTTCCCACCCAACTAGAGTTGAACTGGTTAGCAACCCAGAGGTAGTCTCGCGTCTATCCGTGCTATACACAGGGCATGTTAAAGAACCAAGGTGTCTCTTCGGAAAGAGCTAGGGCATTGTGCCCTGATACCTTGTATCACATTACTGTCTTTTCCACCTGCTGTCCCTTCAGCAAAACACAGGACCCCATTCGAAATAAGTGCTTTCACTGTGCTTTCACTTTCATGGGTTATCCTTCAACCTTGACCGAAAGGTTTAAATGATTAAATGATTACAATATTCAGCCATTTCCAATTTTTGTTCTCCCTTGGCTAATCACTCTTAGTTGGAGACAGAAAGATTGAAAATATTATAAAATGTGTCATGGCTTCGTACTGGTTAGGGACTTATGTAATGCCTGCATTTCTTTATTTACTTGTTCAAATATTATAATGTACATGGTCAAAGCTGCTGCCAAAAGCTAAGTCCATGTTGACATTTTTTCCAATAAGAGAAAAATAAGTAGCCACACTCCCTAACTATGACTAATTCTTCTGTAAATGTTTTCAAAGTTTGATGCACCCCTTTAAAAAACAGCCAATGTTTCAAGGGAAGCAATTTAAGTAATGTATTTTCAATCAATATATTGTAGTTACTTCCCTTGAGACTCTTGATCACAGAACATGTTGAAACTTGTTATCTTAATATAGATTTAATTGGTGATATGTGAATATGTTAACCTATTGTTTGAAAATTGTGATAGTAGTGATCATAGGACTGATTATTTGGCAATACAACCATGTACATGTTGGTTTTGAAAGATATAACATGAGTACATAAATGTAGTAAATTATATACAAGTATGAATGAGCAGTGAACTTTTTGTCATTGGTTTTGTTATTTTTATGTGAATGCTTCAATTTGATTGTTGCACAATATTTCATAGGTATAAGACCATGCATATTAACTTCCCTCCTATAACTTTTCAACTCCAGTGCTCATGTTCATTCAATGTCTGAGCCACATATTTAGGGATAGAATACCACATTTTATCTCCGTGCTTTATGTTTATCCGCCTCTGTGCCTCATGTTCATTCCCTCTCTGTGCTGTATGTTCATTCCCTCACAGTGCTCTATGTTCATTCCCTCTCTGTGCTGTATGTTCATTCCCTCACAGTGCACTATGTTCATTCCCTCTCTGTGCTGTATGTTCATTCCCTCTCTGTGCTGTATGTTCATTCCCTCACAGTGCACTATGTTCATTCCCTCACAGTGCTCTATGTTCATTCCCTCTCTGTGCTCTATATTCATTCCCTCACAGTGCTCTATGTTCATTCCCTCTCTGTGCTCTATATTCATTCCCTCATAGTGCCCTATGTTCATTCCCTCACAGTGCTCTATGTTCATTCCCTCTCAGTACTCTATGTACATTCCCTCTCAGTGCTCTATGTTCATTCCCTCTCTGTGCTCTATATTCATTCCCTCACAGTGCTCTATGTACATTCCCTCTCAGTGCTCTATGTTCATTCCCTCTCAGTGCTCTATGTTCATTCCCTCACAGTGCACTATGTTCATTCCCTCTCAGTGCTCTATATTCATTCCCTCACAGTGCTCTATGTTCATTCCCTCACAGTGCTCTATGTTCATTCCCTCACAGTGTTCTATGTTCATTCCCTCACAGTGCTCTATGTTCATTCCCTCACAGTGCCCTATGTTCACTCCCTCACAGTGCTCTATGTTCATTCCCTCTCAGTGCTCTATGTTCATTCCCTCTCTGTGCTCTATGTTTGTTCCCTCTCAATGCTCTATGTTCACTACCTCTCCGTGCTCTATGTTCTTCCCCTCTCAGTACTCTATGTTCATTCCCTCTCAGTTCTCTATGTTCATTCTCTCTCAGTTCTCTATGTTCATTCCCTCACAGTGCTCTATGTTCACTCCCTCTCAGTGCTCTATGTTCATTCCCTCTCAGTTCTCTATGTTCATTCCCTCACAGTGCTCTATGTTCACTCCCTCTCAGTTCTCTATGTTCATTCCCTCACAGTGCTCTATGTTCACTCCCTCTCAGTGCTCTATCTTCATTCCCTCATAGTGTTCTATGTTCATTGCCTCTCTGTGCTCTATGTTCATTCCCTCTCAGTGCTCTATGTTCATTCCCGCACAGTGTTCTATGTTCATTCCCTCACAGTGCTCTATGTTCATTCCCTCTCAGTGCTCTATGTTCATTCCCTCTCAGTTCTCTATGTTCATTCCCTCTCTGTGCTCTATGTTCATTCCCTCTCTGTGCTCTATGTTCATTCCCTTACAGTGTTCTATGTTCATTCCCTCATAGTGTTCTATGTTCATTCCCTCTCAATGTTCTATGTTCATTCCCTCTCAGTTCTCTGTGTTCATTCCCTCTCCGTGCTCTATATTCATTCCCTCACAGTGCTCTATGTTCATTCCCTCTCTGTGCTCTATATTCATTCCCTCACAGTGCACTATGTTCATAACCTCTCTGTGCTATATGTTCATTCCCTCACAGTGCACTATGTTCATTCCCTCACAGTGTTCTATGTTCATTCCCTCACAGTGCTCTATGTTCATTACCTCTCTGTGCTGTATGTTCATTCCCTCACAGTGCACTATGTTCACTCCCTCACAGTGTTCTATGTTCATTCCCTCACAGTGTTCTATGTTCATTCCCTCTCTGTGCTCTATGTTCATTCCTTCTCAGTGCTCTATGTTCATTCCCTCTCAGTGCTCTATGTTCATTCCCTCACATTGTTCTATGTTCATTCCCTCACATTGTTCTATGTTCATTCCCTCTCTGTGCTCTATGTTCATTCCCTCTCTGTGCTCTATATTCATTCCCTCACAGTGTTCTATGTTCATTCCCTCACAGTGTTCTATGTTCATTCCCTCACAGTGTTCTATGTTCATTCCCTCACAGTGTTCTATGTTCATTCCCTCTCAGTACTCTATGTTCATTACCTCTCTGTGCTGTATGTTCATTCCCTCACAGTGCACTATGTTCACTCCCTCACAGTGTTCTATGTTCATTCCCTCACAGTGTTCTATGTTCATTCCCTCTCTGTGCTCTATGTTCATTCCCTGTCAGTGCTCTATGTTCATTCCCTCTCAGTGCTCTATGTTCATTCCCTCTCTGTGCTGTATGTTCATTCCCTCACAGTGCACTATGTTCACTCCCTCACAGTGTTCTATGTTCATTCCCTCACAGTGTTCTATGTTCATTCCCTCACAGTGTTCTATGTTCATTCCCTCACAGTGCTCTATGTTCATTCCCTCACAGTGTTCTATGTTCATTCCCTTACAGTGTTCTATGTTCATTCTCTCACAGTGCACTATGTTCATTACCTCTCTGTGCTGTATGTTCATTCCCTCTCAGTGCACTATGTTCACTCCCTCACAGTGTTCTATGTTCATTCCCTCACAGTGTTCTATGTTCATTCCCTCTCTGTGCTCTATGTTCATTCCCTCTCAGTGCTCTATGTTCATTCCCTCTCAGTGCTCTATGTTCATTCCCTCTCTGTGCTGTATGTTCATTCCCTCACAGTGCACTATGTTCACTCCCTCTCAGTGCTCTATGTTCACTCCCTCACAGTGTTCTATGTTCATTCCCTCACAGTGTTCTATGTTCATTCCCTCACAGTGTTCTATGTTCATTCCCTCACAGTGTTCTATATTCATTCCCTCTCAGTACTCTATGTTCATTCCCTCACAATGCTCTATGTACATTCCCTCACATTGTTCTATGTTCATTCGCTCACAGTGCTCTATGTTCATTCCCTCTCAGTGCTCTATGTTCATTCCCTCTTAGTGCTCTATGTTCATTCCCTCACAGTGCTCTATGTTCATTCCCTCTCCGTGCTCTATGTTCATTCCCTCTCTGTACTCTATGTTCATTCCCTCACAGTGCTCTATGTTCATTCCCTCTCTGTGCTCTATATTCACTCCCTCTCTGTGCTCTATATTCATTCCCTCTCAGTGCTCTATGTTCATTCCCTCTCAATGCTCTATGTTCATTCCCTCTCTGTGCTCTATATTCACTCCCTCTCTGTGCTCTATATTCATTCCCTCTCTGTACTCTATGTTCATTCCCTCACAGTGCTCTATGTTCATTCCCTCTCTGTGCTCTATATTCACTCCCTCTCTGTGCTCTATATTCATTCCCTCTCTGTACTCTATGTTCATTCCCTCACAGTGCTCTATGTTCATTCCCTCTCTGTGCTCTATATTCACTCCCTCTCTGTGCTCTATATTCATTCCCTCACAGTGCTCTATGTACACTCCCTCACAGTGCTATATGTTCGTTCCCTCACAGTGCTCTATGTTCATTCCCTCTCAGTGCTCTATGTTCGTTCCCTCTCAGTGCTCTATGTTCATTCCCTCTCAATGCTCTATGTTCACTACCTCTCCGTGCTTTATGTTCATTCCCTCTCAGTGCTCTATGTTCGTTCCCTCACAGTGCTCTATGTTCATTCCCTCTCAGTGCTCTTTGTTCATTCCCTCTCAGTGCTCTATGTTCATTCCCTCACAGTGCTCTATGTTCATTCCCTCACAGTGTTCTATGTTCATTCCCTCACAGTGTTCTATGTTCATTCCCTCACAGTGCTGTATGTTCATTCCCTCTCAGTGCTCTATGTTCATTCCCTCTCAGTGCTCTATGTTCATTCCCTCACAGTGTTCTATGTTCATTCCCTCTCAGTGCTCTATGTTCATTCCCTCACAGTGCTCTATGTTCATTCCCTCACAGTGTTCTATGTTCATTCCCTCACAGTGTTCTTTGTTCATTCCCTCACAGTGTTCTATGTTCATTCCCTCACAGTGCTCTACATTCATTCCCTCACAGTGCTCTATGTTCATTCCCTCTCAGTGCTCTATGTTCATTCCCTCTCAGTGCTCTATATTCATTCCCTTACAGTACTCTA
Organism: Spisula subtruncata; assembly: GCA_963678985.1. Taxonomy (NCBI): domain Eukaryota; kingdom Metazoa; phylum Mollusca; class Bivalvia; order Venerida; family Mactridae; genus Spisula; species Spisula subtruncata. Next base: position 50,127,242 of record OY787660.1, read on the forward strand.
TATTCATTCCCTCACAGTGTTCTATGTTCATTCTCTCTCTGTGCTCTATGTTCACTCCCTCTCTGTGCTCTATATTCATTCCCTCTCTGTGCTCTATTTTCAATCCCTCTCGGTGCTCTATGTTCATTCCCTCTCAGTTCTCTATGTTGATTCCCTCTCAATGCTTTATATTCATTCCCTCTCTGTGCTCTATGTTCATTCCCTCTCTGTACTCTATGTTCATTCCCTCACAGTGCTCTATGTTCATTCCCTCTCTGTGCTCTATATTCACTCCCTCTCTGTGCTCTATATTCATTCCCTCTCAGTGCTCTATATTCATTCCCTCTCAGTGCTCTATGTTCGTTCCCTCTCAGTGCTCTATGTTCATTCCCTCTCAATGCTCTATGTTCACTACCTCTCCGTGCTTTATGTTCATTCCCTCTCAGTGCTCTATGTTCATTCCCTCACAGTGCTCTATGTTCATTCCCTCACATTGCTCTATGTTCATTCCCTCTCAGTGTGCTATGTCCATTCCCTCACAGTGCTCTATGTTCATTCCCTCTCTGTGCTCTATGTTCATTCCCTCTCAGTGCTCTATGTTCATTCCCTCTCAGTGCTCTATGTACACTCCCTCTCAGTGCTCTATGTTCATTCCCTCTCAGTGCTCTATGTTCATTCCCTCTCTGTGCTCTATGTCCATTCCCTCTCAGTGCTCTATGTTCATTCCCTCTCAGTGCTCTATGTCCATTCCCTCTCAGTGCTCTATGTTCATTCCCTCTCAGTGTGCTATGTTCACTCCCTCTCAGTGTGCTATGTTCATTCCCTCACAGTGCTCTATGTTCATTTCACAGTGCTCTATGTTCATTCCCTCTCTGTGCTCTATGTTCATTCCCTCTCAGTGCTCTATGTTCATTCCCTCTCAGTGCTCTATGTACACTCCCTCTCAGTGCTCTATGTTCATTCCCTCTCAGTGCTCTATGTTCATTCCCTCTCAGTGCTCTATGTTCATTCCCTCTCTGTGCTCTATATCCATTCCCTCTCAGTGCTCTATGTTCATTCCCTCTCAGTGCTCTATGTCCATTCCCTCTCAGTGCTCTATGTTCATTCCCTCTCAGTGTGCTATGTTCATTCTCTCTCAGTTCTCTATGTTCATTCCCTCACAGTGCTCTATGTTCACTCCCTCTCAGTGCTCTATGTTCATTCCCTCTCAGTTCTCTATGTTCATTCCCTCACAGTGCTCTATGTTCATTCCCTCTCAGTGCTCTATGTTCATTCCCTCTCAGTGCTCTATGTACACTCCCTCTCAGTGCTCTATGTTCATTCCCTCTCAGTGCTCTATGTTCATTCCCTCTCAGTGCTCTATGTTCATTCCCTCTCTGTGCTCTATGTCCATTCCCTCTCAGTGCTCTATGTTCATTCCCTCTCAGTGCTCTATGTCCATTCCCTCTCAGTGCTCTATGTTCATTCCCTCTCAGTGTGCTATGTTCACTCCCTCTCAGTGTGCTATGTTCATTCCCTCACAGTGCTCTATGTTCATTCCCTCACAGTGCTCTATGTTCATTCCCTCACAGTGCTCTTTGTTCATTCCCTCACAGTGCTCTATGTTCACTCCCTCACAGTGTGCTATGTTCACTCCCTCACAGTGCTCTATGTACACTCCCTCTCAGTGTGCTATGTTCATTCCCTCTCAGTGCTCTATGTTCACTCCCTCACAGTGTGCTATGTTCATTCCCTCTCAGTGCTCTATGTTCACTCCCTCACAGTGTGCTATGTTCACTCCCTCACAGTGCTCTATGTACACTCCCTCTCAGTGTGCTATGTTCATTCCCTCACAGTGCTCTATGTTCACTCCCTCTCAGTGTGCTATGTTCATTCCCTCACAGTGCTCTATGTTCATTCCCTCACAGTGCTCTATGTTCATTCCCTCACAGTGCTCTTTGTTCATTCCCTCACAGTGCTCTATGTTCACTCCCTCACAGTGTGCTATGTTCACTCCCTCACAGTGCTCTATGTACACTCCCTCTCAGTGTGCTATGTTCATTCCCTCTCAGTGCTATATGTTCACTCCCTCACAGTGTGCTATGTTCATTCCCTCTCAGTGCTCTATGTTCACTCCCTCACAGTGTGCTATGTTCACTCCCTCACAGTGCTCTATGTACATTCCCTCTCTGTGCTCTATGTTCATTCCCTCACAGTGTGCTATGTTCATTCCCTCTCAGTGCTCTATGTTCACTCCCTCACAGTGTGCTATGTTCACTCCCTCACAGTGCTCTATGTACACTCCCTCTCAGTGTGCTATGTTCATTCCCTCTCAGTGCTATATGTTCACTCCCTCACAGTGTGCTATGTTCATTCCCTCTCAGTGCTCTATGTTCACTCCCTCACAGTGTGCTATGTTCACTCCCTCACAGTGCTCTATGTACATTCCCTCTCTGTGCTCTATGTTCATTCCCTCACAGTGTGCTATGTTCATTCCCTCTCAGTGCTCTATGTTCACTCCCTCACAGTGCTCTATGTTCACTCCCTCACAGTGTGCTATGTTCATTCCCTCTCAGTGCTCTATGTTCACTCCCTCACAGTGCTCTATGTTCACTCCCTCACAGTGCTCTATGTTCATTCCCTCTCAGTGCTCTATGTTCACTCCCTCACAGTGCTCTATGTTCACTCCCTCACAGTGCTCTATGTTCATTCCCTCTCAGTGCTCTATGTTCACTCCCTCACAGTGTGCTATGTTCATTCCCTCTCAGTGCTCTATGTTCACTCCCTCACAGTGCTCTATGTTCACTCCCTCACAGTGCTCTATGTTCATTCCCTCTCAGTGCTCTATGTTCACTCCCTCACAGTGTGCTATGTTCATTCCCTCTCAGTGCTCTATGTTCACTCCCTCACAGTGTGCTATGTTTATTCCCTCACAGTGCTCTATGTTCACTCCCTCACAGTGTGCTATGTTCATTCCCTCTCAGTGTGCTATGTTCATTCCCTCTCTGTGCTGTATGTTCACTCCCTCACAGTGCTCTATGTACATTCCCTCTCTGTGCTCTATGTTCATTCCCTCACAGTGTGCTATGTTCATTCCCTCACAGTGCTCTATGTTCATTCCCTCTCAGTGTGCTGTATGTTCACTCCCTCACAGTGTGCTATGTTCATTCCCTATCAGTGCTCTATGTTCATTCCCTCTCAGTGTGCTATGTTCACTCCCTCTCAGTGTGCTATGTCCATTCCCTCACAGTGCTCTATGTTCATTCCCTCTCTGTGCTCTATGTTCATTCCCTCTCAGTGCTCTATGTTCATTCCCTCTCAGTGCTCTATGTTCATTCCCTCTCAGTGCTCTATGTACACTCCCTCTCAGTGCTCTATGTTCATTCCCTCTCAGTGCTCTATGTCCATTCCCTCTCTGTGCTCTATGTTCATTCCCTCACAGTGTGCTATGTTCACTCCCTCACAGTGCTCTATGTACACTCCCTCTCAGTGCTCTATGTTCATTCCCTCTCAGTGTGCTATGTCCATTCCCTCACAGTGCTCTATGTTCATTCCCTCTCTGTGCTCTATGTTCATTCCCTCTCAGTGCTCTATGTTCATTCCCTCTCAGTGCTCTATGTTCATTCCCTCTCAGTGCTCTATGTACACTCCCTCTCAGTGCTCTATATTCATTCCCTCTCAGTGCTCTATGTCCATTCCCTCTCTGTGCTCTATGTTCATTCCCTCTCAGTGCTCTATGTACATTCCCTCTCAGTGCTCTATGTCCATTCCCTCTCTGTGCTCTATGTTCATTCCCTCTCAGTGCTCTATGTACACTCCCACTCAGTGCTCTATGTTCATTCCCTCTCAGTGTGCTATGTCCATTCCCTCACAGTGCTCTATGTTCACTCCCTCACAGTGCTCTATGTTCACTCCCTCACAGTGTGCTATGTTCATTCCCTCTCTGTGCTCTATGTTCATTCCCTCTCAGTGCTCTATGTTCATTCCCTCTCAGTGCTCTATGTTCATTCCCTCTCAGTGCTCTATGTACACTCCCTCTCAGTGCTCTATATTCATTCCCTCTCAGTGCTCTATGTCCATTCCCTCTCAGTGCTCTATGTTCATTCCCTCTCAGTGCTCTATGTACATTCCCTCTCTGTGCTCTATGTTCATTCCCTCTCAGTGCTCTATGTCCATTCCCTCTCTGTGCTCTATGTTCATTCCCTCTCTGTGCTCTATGTTCATTCCCTCTCAGTGCTCTATGTACATTCCCTCTCAGTGCTCTATATTCATTCCCTCTCAGTGCTCTATATTCATTTTATCTCAATGCTGTGTGTTATTCCCTCTCTGTTCTCTATGTTCACTTCCTCTCAATGTTGTTGTTGATGTGCTGCTATAAAGAGTGTGTTATTCAACAGAGGGCCGCTCTAGAGAGGTTGTACTTTATTGTACTAGTGTATAGAGCTATATCGGACGATTTTATTTTAAAAGTTTCCAAACTGAAACTGAAAAACAATTATGCTTTCATACCCATTACTCGGATCATTTTTCGCTTCAGTTTTAACAGAAACACTCTTTTTGATTTATTTGACATGCAAACTGTCCATTTCCATACGAAAGTGTTCTAGAAATTATAAGAATCGTCTATTTTTCGACGATTGAATCAAAGTACACGGAACCCATCCAAAGTTTTAATTTGCAATTAAGGTAGTCTAGTATCATACTAAAAACGATGCAAGTGAATATGTTGACATTAAATGACTATTAGAATATAGCTCTATACACTTGAAGTATATATCAATATAAAAAGTTCAGTTACCAATTTTCTACGGCTCTTTTCTGATGTTAAGCCGCTCAATGACCCTTTTGACATTTTAACTATGGAAACCTACGTTTGTGTCTCCCTGTGGAGACCATTTCTTTCCTGTGGGTGTGGCAGCCAACATCGACCTGCAGCGCCCAGGAATAGACGCTGCCCTCATTGGTATCAATTTATACCTTGGTAGAGTGAATTACGTGGGTTATTCTTGATCAAAGAAATTAACCAGTGGTACAAACGGGGATTGAACCCGGGACCTCTCGATCCCGAAGCGACCACCCTACCTCTAGGCCACCGCTCCCTAACATAAATTGACAAAAAGCATTGTTTCATTAAATATAATTTTATTTGTTTCAATGTACAAGAACAATATTAGCACATATATAAATCATTGACATCATAGAAAACACCGAAGTATATAAACATGTATCATGGTATTATCAATAAGCCCGCCATTCCTCTAGCATCCTTTACACAGTTGTAGTCTATTGACCAACGTTTTTGAAACCAAAAGCATAATACATAGCTTTATACTATTCAAAGAAAATAACTACTTAGGAATTCTTGTATTTTAAAATCGTATACTAGTATTAAGTATGTTCCACAAATGGATCAATTCTTAATCAAGCGTTCTAACTCATATCACTCTTGACGTAAACCAATCGTAACTACTCGGGCATTTCCGTAACTAAGAATACTTTCATTAATAAAACGCCAACGTAAACTACCTTGTAAAGTTGAAGACGCCCCTTTATAACATTTGGATGCTTCATGCAGGTACGGTACAGTATCAGAAATGGACGGTGAACTAGAACAAAATATATCTCTTGCAGATATCTGACCAATCCAGGAAGCATCTCAATCTGAGTTTCATCTGGTCTCAAACTGTGCTAAACACAATAAAACATTTACAAATCATTCACACAACATCTTAGAAATAATCTGTATAAATTGGTATATATGTTTTCAAACTATGTACAAAAAATAGACTTCAACAATGTAATGTGATAACTGTTAGTATTGAAAGCAGGTAATATATACAAATGTAAATATATAGCACGAACCGCCAAGAAAGTATTTTGAATACACCCAACGATTGTTAACTTTCAAGACATATTTCAATACAGTATAGTCGTAAAGTTAAGTACGATCATAAGCAAACACATCATAACATGATAGATGAGTTGATTAACTAAACATATTTATGTTGACGTGGGTATCATGTTTAAGTACGTCTCTAGTTGTTTTATCAGGATGGACTAACCAAGTTACTTTTTGCTAAGTCGACAAGTAAAACTTTGTCAACAAATAGTTAAAAACAATCGTTAGTAACTTATTCTTTGACCGATTTTTACGGGATATGCTCGACGATCAAGCTCAGATTGTGCACTACCCAGGGGTGGTATTCAGAAAGAAACTTAAGTGACAACTTAGAATTTTCTAAAAATCTCAAATTTTCCTTTAGTGTATCAGATTAACATAAAAATCAAAGTTAACAATTAATTACTTTCTTAAGAGCTACAGTAATCACATAGAAAACATGTGTTATTCTTCGTTTCTTGGGAAATATGTAGAGCTCAATATTTTAACTTAAGTCAAAATATTTAAGTTTTCACTTAAGATGCTTTGTGAATACCACCCCAGGCCCACATGGAATATTGGGAAACCAAATGTGTAGCCTCGATAAATAAAGTACATGTATTTATATGTACTTACTTACTGCATTGGTACGTTTTGTGAAAGATGTAACATTTTATGCCCGAAACCGACTCCACTGCATCGACTTAACCAAATAGTCACGTGATATGTCCACCCTGATTATAGTGTACAGTATATCGAGGAAGTATAACAGCAATTCAGCATACTTTAAATATGAAGAAATAAATTGCTAGACAGAAACTGGTGGAACATGCTGGTGTCAATAATATACTAGTGCTTCCGGTAGTGCTTCCGGTAGTACTTAATGAGCATGCAAAAAAACATGAGTATGTTTTATATACAGATCTATTCTTCCTATGGCCTTATTCATCGACGTTGTACGACTGAAATTCAGACTTGGACATAAAATTGACAACTCTTACAAGTAAATATTGTCATTTCTTTGCAATTAGATTTAACCATGTGAAATTTTATCTGATTATTTGTTGTTATCTTCAAAAATGAATGCCAATTTATATCAAAATCGGTATATCTATAACAACATAAAGGTGACTGATTTGGCAATATAAAGTCTGAGTTTGAGTCTTACAACGTTGGTGAATAAGGCCCCTGCAAATAAACTAGAATAATGGCTTTTTTATTTAGCATGAGTGTGGTTATAAGGAAGCTTGTATACTTTGTGTCACAGATGGCACATTGTATCCATTACATACACTTCAGACGAAATATTGCTTTTGAAGGAACCGCTAGATCTATTATTCCAGTTGTGTATCCCAACTTTCTACATAGTTTGGTATCGCCCCGAATCTGCTACATCATCATAATCCATTCGTAGTAAAGCCAGGAATATGAAACCTTCAATTAAGCAGAGTCCTGTCCCCGCCCAGCCTAGTATGAACGACCATGCGTATTTTGTTGTCGCACCCTCGGGGAAAATTGACCTTGAAGTATGGTCAAGGTCACGCAAGGCAATAAAACAAATACCACTGGCTATGCCGGCCATTGCTGAAAATAAAGAAATCATTTCATTAGGACAACATCTCATTCATACGTATACGTACAGTGAAGTATATCATGTGTTGATTTGATGTCTGATGCATTACCGTCAAATTTACATCGTAAGTTAGCCTCATAGGAATCAACACTTACTATAACTAGTATGGTAATCAACAGTTATATCCCGTTACAAAAGCTTTGGCGGCATTATCCCCCCAAAAAAAACTGACTCACAAACCGTATAACATAAAGGAGAAACACTTGTGCACATGTGCAGCCATTATTTCCTTAATATGTCGGGCAATTAAAATCGTTCACAAACATTCATGAATATTTTTAATCTTTAATTGTTCTTTGAACGATTTTGATATTCTTAATAACAGATCCTGACAACAGCAGACGCGCGACTGGTAATGATAGTGCAACTTTTTTGTCAGCGCCTATGCCTTAATTGCCACTTCTACGAGGGTTGTCCACGAAAGTCGCGAACATTGTCCTCCATTCAACGCTATGTATGATTAGCATTAAAAGATTTAACCCGTTTATTATGTCAAATCTTTTGGAACATATTAATTACATGATTCTTAAAAAAAATGTACGTACGTAATTTTATTATTATACATGTAATTATAGTCATATGTTTGCAACAAAACTTGATTGACTGAATCCAGTTGGGTAGGGTCGGCGCACACTCTTTTTGTTATGTATTAAGTTGTATTAGGTTTATTTCAAGAACGCCTTACTTAAAATAAATTGCGATTTCTGCTTTAAAGATCGCATAGACACCAACGTCAATGTTTGTCGCGTAAGTGTGCTAATTTAAACGTCGATGACGCCAATAAACACTAAACCATGAATTAATTATTGTGTCGTAATTTTCGTATACTGTAAAATCATTTAATTTCGTTGGGACGAAATTTCGTGGTTTTGGTAAAAAAGGCAATTTCGTTGGCACTTGAATTCGTGGATTTTGCATTTCAGGTAACAAAACAAGGGTCAAAATCAATGTTCGTTGGGATTAAAGTTCGTGGTTGAAGTGAACCACAATTCCACGAAATTTAATTCCCCACGAAAATTAATGATTTTACAGTACTACATGATGTGATGATACATGTACTAGTATGTGAAAATACTTACATGCAAGTAAGGACATGATGGCAGCGATGAGATAGAGTGTGGATCGTTTGATACTGTGACAATCTCCAGGCCAGAGACCACAGATCAGTGCTAGTATGGTAAACAGTTGTAAACCACCGGCCGTAATCATCAGAGCAACCCATGAACGCTCCATACCTGAAATACATATAATACAAGTTTCAATAGCATTACATACATGTACATAACTTATTGGTGTATTCCATGGAGTGTACTACTCAAATGTCTTGTCTTGCGTTGATTCCGGACACATCCATACTAGGTATAGTCACGCGGAACATTGAACCCGGACATAGCGCTTTCGTAAATACTGAACCAAGGACACAATGACCCCAACACAGTCAATCCGGGCACAATGACCCCAACACAGCCAATCCGGGCACAATGACCCCGAAAACAGCGAACACCAACCTCGGACACAATGACCCCGAACACAGCAAACACGGATATCGTGACGCTGTTCACTGCTACCGTATCGTATCGTCTTCTTTCCCCCCAGATCTGGAGAACCAAGGAGTAATCCACCACCACAATTTTGTACACGAAACACAATCAGTTATTTACGTCGAGCAGTATTCACTTTTCACTTTTTATAACAAAAATATATATTCACATTATATATAAGGTAGGATTTTGTGGAGAGTCTTATTTTAACATGCTTAGGGATTATTAGATATTAAGACATTCTACTTAAGGTTACAATAAATAGGTCATAAGTTTGAAATATATCTATTGAAATAGGTAGCGATGAGAGAATTCCAGTAGATCAACAATTTAATGAAAAAAATTTGGACCCAAGACATGACGACTCCAGGCACATCGACCCCATGCAAGGCGACTCTGGGCACCGCGTTCACGGACTAAATGTCATTAGCACAGGAAGGCAGGCAAACAAAACAACGAATATTTTCCAGGTAACAGTTGTAAATTTAGATCGTCTAAAATGTTATACTAGTAACGTTATGTACGTGACTTTATGAAACTACCTATTTTTTCAGCTAAATGTTAAACAACTAATGGGGGTAATGACTATTAACTTTACGCATGATGTGATTTTATATGCATATTTAATAAGTACATGTATTCTCAACAAAACTGTTCTATTTGTATTCTTATTACTGATGTTATCCATCGCCACGAGGGTATAGGAAACTAATGATGAATGATTGAAATTGAAGCACGCTAATTGGTAAGGCGAATTGGAATATTCATAATTGGAGTGTGAACCGTTGTATCCATGTTTTACCAGTAAATTAGAACACATCGATTGTCGATGGAAACCAAGCCGAATTGTTCGTGCGTTGTACATTAATTTCCAATGCTACCAAGATATGAGTGTGACTTTGGACAGATGGTCCAGTGTTAATATCTGAAGTGGCTAGTTTATACTTGTCCATGTACTGATGATATGTTTGGACGGACGGTAAGCTTCATACATATTTCAAAAATACAGTTTAAAATGTGCTAAAACGTTCAGAATTATTACAATCGCAAAATTTTAAACGGCGAAAGAGCCCTCGGGTTATCCACAAGTATACGATTTTCAAATTTAAAGTATAGCTATACTATAATAAGCGCATAATAAGTTCAAGTAACCAAAAACTGTTGACTAGAAAACGATAGTGTGAGAATAAACGGTGACTGGTGGTTTTTTTGTTCAGTCAACTATTATATACCATTGGAATACGTCAAATTTTGGTTTTATCATCAGTACAATTTTAATACAATCGTATATTTAACACATACTTCTTGCTACAATATGGTCATAAAGGTTGTTCATGCCCAACCCAATTTTGTGCTCAAACAACAAATCGCTGGCTTAGAATTGGAAGATCGTAACTACAAAATCAATTTTTTGAGAAAACAAGAAAAACTGTCTGACAATCAGTCTTTACTCATGGTAAAAAAAGCTTTTTAAACTTCAGTTTGGTCAACATGAAAAGTTCCGATTTTCATGAAAATAGGCTCATAAGAAGCGCCTTATGATGTAGATTTCTAGTATCCATTAGTTTTATAAGGTCGTAACTGACACTTACGATCTTCTCATTCTAAGCCAGCGAAATAAAATACTCCAAACAGTTTTAAAAGCGTCTCTTTTTTAATGGTCTTATTTATCCTCGCCACTGGATAATCCATATGGGCTAGGCCCCAGAAGGGTTTTAGTACTTTTAGTTTTTGGGGGATAGTGCATGATACAGAAGATGTCCCAATTCCAGAAGCATCCCTGGTTCTTTTACATGCCAGGTGTATAGCACCCACATATGGGACCTCGGTTTAAAGTCTCATCCGAAAGACTATTAGTAATTTTAGATGGCCAGCCCGGGATTCGGGCGTCTCCATCCTCATACGTGCATTAGTACACCAATGGTTAGTTAAGTTCCCTTCATATCGTTTCGGACGAATACATACACCGGTTGGGCGAGAATGGGCGTCTCTTAATTTCCAGAAACATTATATTACACACATAGCCTTTCTAGCTTCAAGAAACCAGATAAATGTGATATTCTCTTGTTTAAATATAGAAAGTAGCCTTTAAAAGGCCTGCCTCACAGATGGAGCGTTTTTTAATGTACAGTTTTCTTACCAAATTTTAAAGTATTCATATAATAGAACATGGTTCAATGTTGCTTTAAGAACTATTTATTGCAAATAATCGATTTTAACCACTTTTAACATCGCGCACATCAGTGTGTACAGCGTAATTTTTCCTTTCAGCGAAATTTGTGAGTGATATCATTCACTAGATCGGTCTGTAACATAAATAAACTTCAGCCTAAACATCTAAGAAGTATTTGGTTTGTTTTTAAATTCGTGTGCTTGTTTATTGGATAAACAGGCATCTAAGCCAATTATAGTGAATATTTAACAATTTGATTTGATTTTGGCTATACGCTGAAACGTGACACAGTCCCTTTAATTGTTGCACCGTATTTAGCAGCTTAATCAAGTTTCATGCACAAGCTCATAAGTGCTGGACAATACATGTAGTTATTTCTGGAAACAAATGGAACCAACTGATAAATGTGGCTAAATAGATATTTTAGCTCAATGTGGCTGTTCTGGAGAAATTGTAAAATGTAACTATGTGACTTACTAAGATATCTGTAATCATCAGACGATAAGTTGTCTTCTGCTCTTCTGATCAAATCCTTGTAAGTGAACACGCAGTCATTCTGTCGATTCTCTGCCGGGGCAGCTGTAATATACAACATTTACAATGAAGTGGTCACAAATAGATCGAAGTTTTATAACGAACCAGTTCAGTTCAATTCAGTTATTCAATATTGATCTTACTTGACTTAAGGATCAGTACAACCCATCAGATCACACCATATTAAACTGATGGCCAGTAACATGCGATATGATTGGTTATATCCTTATTTCCCAACAAATCAACATCAATATTGAATACTACAACAGGACTCAACCTCATTGAAATAGCTTTTATTACGAACAGCACATATCATCAAACTTATTCACAGTACATGCATATTTTTTCAGGGAGGAGGTCCGACCGTACGGTATTTATTCTCAGGGAAGAAGTCAAACAAGCTTTTTTATTCAGGGGTTATGGTGACTTTGTACTTGATTGAAAATATTTTGAAAATATTTATATAGCGTTTTATATAACAAGTCTCTAAAGCGCTTAACTCGCGAAAGTCAACTAGTTGAAAGTTCATTAAAAGTCTATAAAAAACCTTGATTATCACTGATACATCTGTACTATCCTGTATCAAATCACGGTCTACATACTACATGTCAGTAAACACTTTATAACCTAATATTTGTCCAGTCCGTTGTCACACATTCCTCGTGCACACGGAAGCAAAATGCGCGTCCTTCAAAATTTTCAATTTTTTAATTAGTAAGTATATATTCATTGTTGAATATTATGAATGCTTGATGTATTTCTTTTATTTGGAGTTGATACCGTCTACTAATTTTACTAACTGGCTTTCCTGTGTAAATTAGCACTAGTTAGGAAATCAGTCCTAACTTCCATAAGCAACCAGCAACTTCTCTAAATGTGGAGTAAAGCAACGCTCCTGTCAACTTTTCGTGGAAGGGTATGACATGTCGCGACTGGGACTCAAACACATATTGTCGGGGTTGTAAATCCAGCATACTTATAACAAGGGATATGATAGCTTTGGCTATGAATGATCTAGTCATACCGTACATTGCATACTGGTTTATTGAAACATTGTCTCCATGTGTATTCACTATACGACACTTAAATGTTAAATTTAATACGGGTTTTAAACACAGTTGTCACCTTGTCAATTTATTATCACGATATTTGCATAATGTTTTCAATGCATGGTGAACCATATTTCGTCACACGATACCATATTAAGTATCAAAATATACTCGTCTCAAAACATTTTCACGAAAGATAATACATGCGTAGTATACATATTCAAATGTACTCTGAAACTAAGTCCTATATTACATTCTTAACATGATATCAACCGATTTATTTCGGTTAGAGATGTGAACATCCAGACGGATATGAGGTTCTTTATATCTTAATGGTTAAATGTACTAGGTTGTTTTTTTTCAAAGGTATGCATAACTACTATTAGTACAATGAATCGATTTACCATCAATACACATGCTTAAATTCTCATGCTTTATATTATATCCCAATTTGTTTGAGACAATCCCTTGCATTTTAACGCTTACAATTTAGGTGTGCACATCTCTATTATGTTAACGTTCATAATACGTACAGATACAAAACATCCTAAATAAATAACCACAGTGTACTGTGTACATAGAATAAGGAATGCATATTTTCGACGTATTAAATTCGTTACATAAGCTTGGCAAACAAACGGGATTTCATTTTACGTACACAAGTTTTCATCTAGCCTTCAACATCTGTCATCTACAACTTGATGTAGTGACAATTCGGTAGTTAACGCAACTTTGAAGGTCATGTATATAGGATACAGTGTTTTAAAACAAACGAATACAATTCTTTGAAGAAAGATTATAATTATACTTGTATCATATATATATAGCTTGGCTAATTTGACATGAGCCTGATCTTTTCATTAGCATAATTTAACAGTCGATATATTACCTTCGATACAACACCGATTGTATGTTTTCATAATCGGGGACTATCACGAAGACGCTCGATGTGTAATTACAAACACAAATTTGAAATACCGATATCGCAGGATTTGCTTTCGGAAATTGATATATTCAAAGCAAGAACCTTGCTTAAAGGTCAGGTTCAGGCCAAAATAGCCAAGCTGTACATGCAATCGTAAAACAAACAAATGTCATATATGGGATAATTGCTATATACAAGTCGGAGCGGTGGAGGAAGCCCATAGCGGAACTCAGCAACTTTGATCATTGGTCCAACCAGCACGATTTGTTTACTAAATTTAATATTTATTTTCAAAAGAAATAGGGTTGGGAAACAGGCATATCCTATATAAGCCCTCTCTTTATTTTTTACTTAAATTCAGAAACTATTTAGTTTTTTAGTCGACCGAAAAGAAAAAATACATAAACATAAGCAGGGATGAAAACCACAGAAAATATTTGATTAAGTAGGTGGTTATATGATTGTGATACCCATGTGACGATGTCTGTATATTTTACGACGATTTCTTAGCCCCGACGACAAAGAGCTTGTTTTGTGTATTGCCAATTATCCAGCATCCATTTGCTAGTACTGATTATTGATATTCAAAAGGTTAAAATACAAAACCGACATTTAAGACAATACCACAGGTTGGCCATGTAAGTTAAAGAAGAAGAAGAAGAAGATGATGATGATAATGGTGAAGAAGAAGAAAATAAGAAGATAGTGATACAAAAGACGAAGAATAGGATGTGATGATGATGAAGAAGAAGAATATGTTGATGACGATGTTGCAGAAGAAGAAGAATATAAAGAAGGGGAAGAAGAAGAAGAAGGAGAAATAAGAGAAGGAGAAAGAGAAGGAGGAGGAGGAGGAGCAGGAGGAGGAGAAGAAGAAGAAGATAAAGAATAAGAAGAAGAAGAAGAAGAAGAAGAAAAAGAAGAAGAAAAAGGAGAAGAAGAAGAAGAAAAAGAAATTAGTGTTTGTATGACTATGAGATGTCACAGAGAGAGATACAAGAAATGACTGAAAGAAGTACAAGGTTACTCGAAAGCCTATTTTATAGGTAAATAGGAACTCCCTGATTATACTTATACATGTATACACGACCCTCTCCCACCAATGGCGGGTTTAATGAGTGGGCTAGATTTATATTCAATGTCGAAAAGGGAAAAATATTTATACATGTAATAATAGAATTCTCTGTAACATAATACAGCTTACAGAGTATTATCAACGGACAGCTATAGAATGTATACCGTATACAGGTCTGTTCAACAGTAGCGACCGTGAATCGATTTTTGAAAAGCTACCTGATTTTATCTCGGGTAAGGTGGGGTTCTATGACAAATCAATACGTATTGATCTGCTTGTTTATATTACACAATGTAAATTGTCACATAATATTTGTGTTTATACAATGTACATGTAGTGTAGGAGACATGTAAACGCGGATACTATATTTATAATAATGTATATTCTGAATATTTCTATTTCATAAGCCCAACAATCAAAACCAAATATAACAGGGAGGCGCAAGTAAGGGTAGGCTTATGAATTTATGTCACGTCAAAGTCGACATGACTGAAATACTTGACTGTTAATAAATTGTTGACCGGTGACATATCAGGCACTGTCTGGAGATTAACTCACACAAGTCGCACTGTACCTGTGTAAGGTCAATTGACGGTGTTACGGACTAGTATATCTCTATACTAGACTATGAACATCGTGGGTTTGAGTCCCACATCCGAGCACTTTGACTCGTCCACTGGCATTAACATTATCTGATTATTCTGAACAAAATTAATGGAATCGGGGAATTACAGACAAACATAAGATCGAAAAACACACATTGCTCAAGTGTACATATACGAACAATAGTGTTATTGATAGTAGTTTCTGACCACATAGAACTGTTGAAATGAGTCCCAGGGCCTATGTTCAGACATTAGTTCAAATCTGACGAGTCTCGGGTGAATCTGTTGATGTAGACAGCTCATGGGCTTGCATTATCAACTGATCACTCATGGACTATACAAAATGCTCAACACTTACAATTTACAAAATCTATGAAATCGCCTACAGGGCTACAATGTACACTAATTTGTTTAACTAATGAGTTGAACCTACCCAGGGGTACTCCGTTGGTATAGCAACGTCTCCACATGCCCATTGAGTAGGAAAACTCTCTTTTCAATGTCGCATTTGTAGATTCTGATGCATCAACTTCGTACCAAAAATCCGTTACAACACACGTTACAATTAATCCTAATGAAACTAGAATCAGAAACAAAACTGTAAACAATGAACACATATGACATTTCCCCATTCGAGCCATTGTTACAAGTCGGAGTGAACAGGTGAGTCGAAAATACTAGATTCTAATTAAAGCTTAAAATCCGTCCAAAAATTGTCAGGGAATATCACGGTTGGTTTTATCGGCTTAAACTATTGTACGATTTCAATACACAACTCTTCACATACTGGGAGTGGCAACAGTTGACAATCCATTGGTTTTCTTTCACCATATTCATTCACCTGTATCGCTTATTTACATTTTAATAAAAGCAAACAGGAACGACAACCGCTTATAATCATAGTTAAATATTTAAAGGTAAACTCCCGAATTTTGTCATTAAATATATATAATTATTAATATCATCCTCATACAGCGATGGTTAGTCAAGTCAGGAACAATGTAATTCTAACCGCAATAGACTGTTCCTGGTCAAGTTTCCAAACTAGCAACAAACAAATACGCTGGTTGAGCAAGAATGATTGCTAGTAATATGGAAATGCAATATTTTAAAGTGTTTAGTTCCTTTTTTGTTTGAGTCACAAATGTGAACAATGTACATTTGTACAAGCATATTATAGCATCGGTTCAATATATGACGGGTACTGGTCTGCCTACACGTCGCGGATAGTCACATCCGAGAGTGGACCCAGTTCAATCAGGAGCGCCTCACAGACAAGACCTGCCTTTTTGCCGAGCTAAGTCTTTTTTGCCAGTCAGCTTTCTGTTGAAATATGGCATTCACATATATATTCACGTGCCTCCACACGTATTTGAACCCAGGTCGCCAGATTAAACGACTGAGCTACGGAGTTAACACCTTCTTCCCTAGATCATGTAGATAGGCGATGTATTTAAACTCACAACCGGTGGATCCGTGCACACAGCTACCTCTTTGGAGCAATTTCTGGTTGGATGGAGGTGGGAGGAAGAAAAAGTACTTAAAGCTATCCGTTCCCATTTTTAAAGTATTTTTTATTCCATATGGGCGAGGCCCACAGAAGAGTTTAGTCATTTTAAGTCTCGGGGGATAGTGCATATACAGGAGATGTACTCGTTCCAGAGACAACACTGGTTCTTTTATATGCCGTATGTATAGCACCCATACATGGGACCTAGGTTTAAAGTCTCATTCGAAAGGATATTAGTAAAATTAGTTGGTCATCCCGGGATTCGAACCCACAACCCCGAGATCGGAAGTCTTGTGCTCTACCGCTGACTCCCGCACCCAATGTAACAGTTCATTAACTATGTAGGCCTACCAGTCAATTGAAACCCCGAACCAACTTTGGGTAGGATAAATAAGGGTATTATTCTTATGCCTCTGTCATTTAAAGTGTATATACTCTCATGAATAAAATGCAGAAGACCATAATTATGTTGAACCCTTGGCCAGTAACAGGCGATATGATTGACCAACTTTATTCTCCAATTAAATAAGATTAATAGTGAATACCATACCAGGCTAGTCGCCCTTAAATGTTATAAAGTAAAATATAGTCATGTACCTTTAAAGTAATTGCAGCTTTAGATGATAAGACTGGATATGATTGTGTGAATATGAATAACACACGGGGACTGTTATGACATCAAGTTATTTAATACATAACTTTAAACCACATCAAACAACTTCTGTACAACGACACAGTATGTATTCTACAGTAACTCCTCGATAATATGACCACCGTATGTAAGAGCATTGACGAATGATCGTCGCAATGGCAAGTACCACAGGTAACAGTATCATTGAAAAATATTTTTTAAGAAAATGAAAATGAAAAAAAAATGGATTTTTTTCTCCCGAAATTTTAGGTTCCCTCTATATGAAACGTAAATTTCGAGGGAAAAAATCTTTTTTTTTTCTTTTTTTTTGTTAAATTTCTTTTTCAAGGATACTGTCACCTGTGATAAGGACTTGTTTATATTGAGGTGGTAATATTCAAGGTTGTCTTATTATTTGATATGAAAAGGATTTGATAATGAGGTGGTCTTAATATTAAGGACGCAGTATACACTACAGTAACTCCTCGATATTCTGACAACCTATGGAACATTGACGAATACCCGTCTTCATGCTAAGAACTTGTTCAATGTTTGTCTCATTAATTGACATTAAAAAGGATTTGGTAATGGGGTGGTCTTAATATTAAGGTGGTTTTTAAAGTTTATTTAGAAAAATGTTTGGGTAACGGGCCTACTCATAAGCGACTGCATATGTGAATTAATGAAGTAAAAAACAGGTTGTAAAATTTTGTTTTCCTTTTTAGTTTTAATACAAATACATATGTAGGTCAAGCTAGGAATAAGGAGGAAACCTATGCTTAGGACGTGGGTTGGTATTCACAAAGTATCTTAAGTGAAAACTGTATTTTAAAAATATTACAAATTCCTTAAGTCTGTTAGCTAAAGAGGGCAAACAAAAATATCATTTTTACATAGCTTAGAAACATTATATCAAGAGCTATATAGTCATTACAGAGAAAACATGCGAAATTCTTAGTTTCTTTGCGAAATACTAAAATATTAACTTAAGTCGAAATATTTAAGTTTTCCCTTAAGATGCTTTGTAAATACTAGCCCGGTTTTCTCAGATTTTAGGTCATTGCTAGATTTGTGCAATGTATAGGATCTTACCAAAAGAAGAAGGAAATTTCAAAACTAAATTCATTTTATAAAATAAATTTTATATATTTTAATCCTTACAATCAACAGCAACAATTGCATAACAACAAAATGAGTTAACATGATTGTCATCATTGATTAACAACATATAATTATAAATTAATCTATAACATGTAATTAAAATTATGAACATAATAAATTGGCACATTTGGTGCATTGGCACTTGATAAATATCACAAAATTTGTAAACATGTTAAAAAGAACGTACAATACATCGATGGCTTAGAATTAGAAGGTCGTAAGTGCCACTTACGACCTTTTAATATTCATACATATTTAGAATAAGCATCACAAGGCGCTTCTTATGAGCCTATTTTCATCAAAATCTAAAATTGTCTTGTTGACCAAAATGAAGTTTTAAAAACGTGTTTTCCCATGGGTAAAGAGTAAGTTACAGACAGTTTTCTTTTGTTTTCTTAATATATCGTTTTGGTAGTTACGACCTTCTTGTTCTAAGCCATCGACATGTACATTGTACATTGTAGTTATACTTTAATTCAAATATATACATACGAGTTCATGCATGAAATATTTGAAAAAAATAAATTATCATTTTTAAACCAATACTTTATCTTTAAAAAATCTACAACTACACAGTAAGGTATATGAATCTATTTGTAGGATTAGAAATGTAGAATCCGAATGAGTATTTGTATGTATCACAATATTGCTCATAGTACAATTAAATTCGCTGGCTTATAATGAGAAGGTCGTAAGTACTACTTACGACACATATTTGAAATCTCCAGTACCAGGCGCTTCTAACAGGCGTATTTTTTTATGAAAATCGAAACTTGTCATGTTGACCAAAATGAAGCTATAAAAGCTTGTTTAACCATAAGTAAAGAGTAAATTGCAGACAGTTTTTCTTGCTTTCTCAATATGTCGATTTTGTACTTACGACCTTCTCATTCTAAGCCAGCGATATGATGGGCACCTACCATAATGCTTCTTCAAAACAACAAATATGTTTATATACAGGACTTGGCACTTGATAAATATCACAAAATATGTAAACATGTTACAAAAAATGTTCAATACATGTAGTTATACTATAATTAAAATATATACATACATACACGAAATATTTGTAAAAATAAATTATAATTTTTAAACCAATACTCTATCTTTAACCTATATCTACAACTACACAATTAGTTATATGAATCTATATGTAGGATTAGAAATGTAGAATCCGAATGAGTATTGGTGTAGTTGATTCAAAGATCTCTGTCACAACCGCGTGAACAAACATTCACCCCGGTCGATTATTAAAGGTGTGTAAGGATTAAATTCTACCATCAATAATACACTTAATTTAAAAAGCTAATGGTCCTTAAGCATAGTGGTTATACTTGCTGCAATTAGCTATTCAGAAATGAAACATTATGGCTGTTTTGACAGACATCTTTGAATCGACAATATGTACATGTATGATTGTAGACAATAAAATATTGCCCACAGAACAATTCGCTGGCTTAGCCAAGCTGATGAGCAAAGTAACGGGCCCTAAAAAGAAGTGCTGCCTTTCAACACGATTATCGGGTACTGGCTTAGAATGAGAAAGTCGTAATTAGTATGCACGACCTTATTAGACTGATACATATTTGAAATCTGCATCATAAGGCTCTTCTTATGAGCCTGTTTTCATAAATATCAGAACTTATAATGTTGACAAAAATGAATTTGTAAAAGTTTCTTTTTCCATAAGTAAAGAGTAAAATTCAGACAGAGTTTTTTCGACTTTGTACTTACGACCTTCTTATTCTAAGCCAGCGAATTATAACCGTGCATATTTTAGCATAATATCACATAAAAGAATCTATATTATATTTGCGATAAATCGCTGGCCTAGAATAAGAAGGTCGTAACTACAAAAACGGCATTTTGAGAAAACAAGAAAAAATGTCTGTATACTTCTCTTTACTTGCGGAAAAACAAGTTTTTGCAACTTTTGATCAGTGAAAATAACACGTTCCATTTTTCAAAAATAGGCTAATAAGAAACACCATAGACACTCTAATTCTAAGCCAGCAACATGTCAATACACATTATTTCGATAGACCTGTTAATGTCATAAACATTTTTATCTTTAATCAGTACCATTAGGCACTGAGTACTACAACTGTTTTATTTTCACTATTTATGAAGGCCATGTTCTTTTTTTTCTAGAACCCAAAGAAGTCAACAATCATAGTTCAATCAGCCAACCGATGGTATCTAGATGAACTTAAAGCATTTTGATCTCCTAACGTATACGTTTTTGGCGTCGTGTCATCTTCGTCATTCTAACTATCAGAGACGTATAAACTCTAACACGATAATCTGTGCAACGTCATGTGTTGAAATCCGTTTCAAAGACCCGACCCAAATAAGACAAACATTCTATTTCAACAATTATGTCGTTCAAAGGCATACCTATTTTATACAATTGGGAGCGGTGGCCTAGAGGTAGGGCGCGCGCTTCGTGATCGAAAGGTCCCGGGTTCGACCCCCCTCTGGACCACTGGTTAATTTCTGTGAGCAAGACCCACATGCTCCACTCCATCGTGGTATAAAATGGTACCTGCGAGGACAGTGTCTATACCTGGGCGCCGCAGATCGATGTTGGCTGCCACACCCACAGGAGAGAAATAGTCTCCCCACGGAGACACGAGTGTAGGTTTCCATATGTAGCCCAATGACCAGGGGAGTTAAACTGTCAAAGGTTGCTTGAGCAGCCTAACAGCTGAAAAGAGCCGTAGAAAATTGGTAACTTAACTTTCTTTTAACTTATACACATCTCAAATCCATTCAGTTAGGTTGCCGGCCGTGTCATCTATTTCGTTTTAACAATAGGAGAAGGCCATGATTTCTTCTTTCCAAACCCCATTGCTGCACCGGTGGCCCCGAATGTGCTAGCGTTTAAGGTGGCTACTAGTGGATCATGATCCAGTATGCTGTTGGGATGTTCTACTGTCGTGTCCTTTTCAAGGTCCACCCAAGTTATGTCGCCAAGTTCCAGATCGTCTGTTATTATACAAAAATCTATAATGCCTCTAGCAGTTCTTCGCGGAGATCCTTCATATTTGCAAAGCTTAAACGGACTTTGAACAAACTCTTCTACATTGTACATGATCACGTTATAATCTCCAGCAACAAGGACGGGAAGGTTAAAGTTTTCCCGGATACATCTCAAGAATTCCATCAAATATTCGAAGTATTCAATCTTCGTTAATTCTGCTAATCGTCCGCCGCTTTTTTTGTTCGATCTTCCATGCCATGATATGCATATAAACTCCAAACTGGGCTTTGCAAACGTTGTAATTATCTTTGCACACATGCGGGAAATTGGGTTAAAATCATTTGGAATCGGCCTTTTCAGATGATTGGTTGAGCTAGATTGAAGTTGTCGAAGAATGGTGTCAAGGGTGGAAGCTGGAAGGTTTTGTACCGGTTTAAATGTTTTAGTGTTATACATCATACTGGCATCATAATGACCCGTGTACTCAAACTCTTTGGGGATAGGGTGTTTACTCCAGGTCGTACCACTGATACCCTTCCATGCAAATTCCTGGAACAACACTAGGTCAGGCGTATGCTTCACCGCGATGTTCTGTATCGCTTGTCTTCTTCTATCTTTTACAGATCCTCGTTTATCGTCATCTCCGCTTGCGTTCATTACCAATACTTTGACACGTGGTGAATTCAGCCCTGAAGAATTTGGTGTTTGTTTTGCCTGTCTGGTTATGGCTGTGCTTGTGCTTCTCTCCGTCACTACGAATCCAGATTCTACAGTAGAGGAGGATGCAATT